>JAPKLX010000041.1:1089981-1274773 GCA_026898415.1 Leonotis leonurus | reverse complement strand
CCCCCCCCCCCCCCCCCATACACCAAACCTAGCTCTTTCGGGACCAACAAACTAGTAACATATGCAAATCCAGTTTTTAATTACTCAAAAGCTAGACTTAGAATAGTTAATATTTTCAAACTCAATTATTAAAGAACCAAATCGCATAGAATTTTTATTGATATTAAGAACATTGGTCACTAGGTGTGATCTTCGGTTAAACCGAGTATCCTAGCGTGGTTTCCCATACCCATTTCTCGAATTCAAAATTTTCTTTGATTTCATAGAGGAAGAGGGGTAGAGTTCTTATCACCTATTCAAGCACTTCAATTGATTCAATAACAATTTTAAATGTCATTCGAGCCAAATTTTCGGAAAGAGTGGGTTATATGGCTAAAAGTCACGAGATATGAACATTTAAAGGTTATCTAAAGTGCTCTCGTGTGGTTTCCCATGCTCATGGTTTCCAGGGGAGCAGAAGCCTCCCAACTCAATCTTACAAATAACAAAATAAGAATTATGAACAACTAAGTCTAGCCATCAAGCAATCTTATACCAAATGCACACGTTACAAGCTATCATATCAATCTATCACAAAATCGAGTGCCCCACGACAATTATAATCAAAATGTAGTGCTCATTATGCAATCATCAACTCACAATGTCAATTCATGTTATCAAGCACAATCAACATGTATCTTATCAAAATTGATCACTAATCTAATTAAGCTCCAACATGCAAGTGGACAAACAGAGTACACAACTACATACTTCTAAAAATACGCCGCATGCTTATAAATAAAATCCTACCTACCCCCTCATGAAAGAAATAAGCAATGTCCTCATTGCTACAATAAAAACAAAAGAGAGGAAAGGAACTACCCGATTCAGGTTGATGTGGCGATGGTGAAAGCTCAAGTAGTTGTAAATGGTTAGACCTGCAAAAGAAACACCGAAAGAAACAAAAACAGTAACAAAAAGGAAATAACTAAAAGATATAACCCGACACGCAAAAATAAAAGACAAGAAAACATACTAAACAGCAGTGAGAAGTCACTGCTGATCCGGCGGCGGCGGTGGGTGATCGTACAAAGCCCAGTTTGACCACTGGGCGTTGAGCTCGGCCATCTGTCGGTTGTTCTCGAGTATCTGCTGATACTGGAGAGCCGACTGCTCCTGAGACAATCTCCACTGACGAGCTTGCTCAGACATCATGTCGTGGGTAGCGGTCACCCTATCCTCAATCCGTTCTTGGCTCCGAAGCATGGAGTAGCTGAAGTCTCCAAACTCCCGGTAGAAAGACTAGGCCTCGTGAGCATGTGCCCCAAAGTCCTGGGAGAAGCTGGTGAAGTCCTGCCTGAAGGAGGTGAAGTCGGACCGGAGGGCGCCGAGTTCAGTGCTAAGAGACTGAAACTGCGACGTGAGGTGATCCATGCCACCGGTAGAAGTAGAGCCGGCGCCATAGTGATACTGGCCGGCGCCCGTCGAGTATGAGGATGGGCCGGGAGAAAAGGCATCCGACATAGGAGCGTCCTCATAGGCTTCCTCCTCGGCTGCTCGGTCAGCTGCTCCCTCGTCACCTCCAACATCAGGTAAGTTGGCAGCAATGGCGGCCAACTCATTAGTATGGTTAACCACACAGCGCCGGGAGGTGGATGGTACCCACGTGTAATCGTTGGTGCAAATGCGAGCCTGGCGGAGCTCAAAGTGATCAATCCTTGACACATAGATAGTATCGGCTGGATCAAGATTATCCAGGTTAAAGACCTCGAAGTGCCGAGTAATGGCACAGATCACGAGGGGCAGTGTGGCATGATACCGGACTGTGGCCAACATATTCTTAAACGTGTTAAGAATATAGTATCCGGCACACACCCGGGAGCCTCGAACGGCGCTCTGGAGCAGATAGACATCGGACTGATTGACCTTGTTGGCTTGCTCCTTGCCGGTGATTCCATAAGACAGAAACTTATGAAGAATCATCAGGACATTGCTCTGAATGAAACCAGCCGGCTTGCCAGTTGTGAAAATCCGTGAGGGAATTCCACGCAGAATTTGGATTGAAGTGGGAAGGTGGGGCTTGATCCCCCACATTCTTGTCGTGGAATCCCATAATCCTACACAAAAGAGTGATAGAAACACGACGGGGTACTCCCCACAATCTAAACGTGCAGTAAGTAAGATCCGCAGGCACAGTCAATGTCGACAAGAATTCATGCGTAAGTACTTTAGAACATTTAAAGGACATATGAGCATATTTTCTAAGTCCTAAAACATCAAGATATTGCTCAAGTTCCCTAACACATTCTAAATTGGCTAACAAATTCCAATCAAGAGTATGAGGCGGAGTTACCTCATGTCGAGTCCACTGTTCGTAAAATTGCCCCTCCAAGTGTTAGTGGAGGGGAAAAGGGCAATTATAGGCTTGTTGGAGGTCTTCGGTGGTAGGCTCCTCCGGTTGGGAAGTGCTTGCTACTTGCTCACCGGCACGATTCTTGGAGCGCGCCATTAGGAGTAAAGAGAATGATGATGGAGATCGCTGGAAAGTGACGGTGGTCGGTGGTGCAACTGTGGCGTAGGAGAATCACGGGGGTGTGGTCGGATTTGGGAGGAAGAAGGTCAATTTTCAGAAGAAGGAAGGAGAATTAAGTGTTGGGAAATTTGTGGATTTTGGAAAATTTGGGAATTTAGGGATTTAAGAAGAAGAATTTGTGGAAGGAAGGTTGAAGATGGTGAAGGATGTGAAGATTGAGGGGGAGATGGAAGGATTTAATGGAAGAATTGAAATTTGTTGAGAAATTTGGTGAAGGTCGCGAGTTTGAGGGTGGAGAGGAATAAGAGAAGATAGAATGGAGAGCTGGGGAAGAAAGGATGAATTCGCGTACATAAGGGCAGAGAGAAGGGGTAGCGGTCGCTAGGGGGTAGCGACCGCTACCCAAGCGCGAATCTTGAAGGTGCAGAGAGTGAGGGTAGGGCTCGCTGGGGGGGTAGCGTGCTGGATGGGTAGGCAGGGACCAGGGGTAGCGAGCGCTTGGGGGTAGCGCTCGCTACCCCTGCATTCTGTTTTGGGACAGGAACTAGGGTTAGCGCTCGCTGGGGGGGTAGCGAGCGCTGGCCCAGCTCTCGTAATTTTCTTTCTTTTTCCCGTTTTTCACTGGTCTCGTGCATTCTTCCCAATTTTTCCTGCAACACAAAATTGACTTAAACTGAGTTCTTCCCCAATAGGTATGAAACAAAGAAACGAAAATAAATAAAACAACAAAGATAAAATCAACGAAAATAAAAGACCGCTTGTTTAACATCATTAGCTCAACGAAAATATATGATCAATTAGAGGGTGGATCTTCAATCGGTGTGGACTCCACCGTGAAGTTAGTAGGTCATCCCTCGATGTACGGCTTAACGCGATGCCCATTCACCACGAATGAGCCATCGTCTCCTTCTTTAGTAAGCTCTACTGCCCCGTACGGCTTAACATCTTTCAATACGAATGGGCCGCTCCATCTAGACTTCAATTTTCTG
Organism: Leonotis leonurus; assembly: GCA_026898415.1. Classification (NCBI taxonomy): domain Eukaryota; kingdom Viridiplantae; phylum Streptophyta; class Magnoliopsida; order Lamiales; family Lamiaceae; genus Leonotis; species Leonotis leonurus. Next base: position 1,271,272 of record JAPKLX010000041.1, on the reverse strand, counting down.
GGAAAGAGCTTCAACCGAGAATTGAACAGTAACACCCTCATGCCAGGCTTCAAATCTTTGTGGAGAATCCTTCGATTGTGGATTGCCTTCACCTTGTCCTTGTAAATTCGAATGTTGTCATACGCCTCATTTCGGAGCTCGTCTAACTCCGACATCTGTAGAGAACGGTGCTCCACTGCTTTTTGCAAATCGAGATTGGAGGCCTTGATTGCCCAATAGGCTTTGTGCTCCACTTCAACTGGTAGGTGGCACGCTTTTTCGTACACAAGACGATACGGGCTCATCCCCAACACGCTTTTGTATGCCGTGCAGTATGCCCAAAGAGTGTTGTTCAGCTTAATCGACCAATCCTTCCTAGATGGCTGAACTGTCTTCTCCAAGATATTCTTGACTTGCTTATTGCTCGTCTCGGCTTGGCCTGACGTCTGTGGATGGTATGGGGTCGCGATCTTATGCGTTATCCCATTTTTCTTCATTAGCCTCTCGAATAGTCTGTTGCAGAAATGTTTGCCACCATCGCTAATGATAGCTCGTGGGAAGCCAAACCTGCATAAAATATTTTCCTGCACAAACTTGAGAACAACGTGAGAGTCACACGTTCTAGTGGGGATAGCCTCAACCCACTTGGAAACGTAGTCAACGGCAAGCAAAATATATTCGTACCCATAAGACATAGGGAAATGGCCCATAAAGTCAATTCCCCACACATCAAATATTTCAACCACAAGGATATTATTTAAAGGCATTTCATTCCTACGACCTAAATTTCTGACTCTTTGGCATCTATCACACGATAGATAATAGGCATGTGCATCTTTAAACAAAGTAGACCAAAATAAACCTGATTGAAGAACCTTGTGTGCCGTCTTTTGGCCTCCAAAGTGACCGCCACAATGAGCCTCATGGCACATCTCTAGCACTTTCGGTTGCTCCTCCTCCGCTACACATCGTCTAATCACTTCATCTTTTCCGAGCTTGAAAAGGAAAGGGTCTTCCCAAAAGTATTGCATGCACACATGGAGAAAACGCTTCCTTTCTTGGCATGCTCGCCACAAGCTAAATAGTTAACTATATCAGCAAACCAAGGCACATGATTAACACTATAGGCATGCTCATACGGAAAAGACTCGTCAACTAGATCATAAGACGGGGAAGAAGGGACATGTTCTAAGCGAGAGAGATGATCGGCAACGGCATTTTCACTCCCTTTTCTATCACGAATTTCAACATCAAACTCTTGCAATAATAAGACCCAACGAATCAGCCTAGGCTTCGCCTGAGGCTTAGTCAACAGATAACGTAAATAAGCATGATCACTATGAATGATAACTCTAGACCCTATAATATAAGCACGAAATTTATCAAGAGAGAATACTACCGCTAACATCTCTTTTTCAGTAGTAGTATAATTTATCTGAGCAGGGGTTAAGGTAGAGCTAGCATAATAGATCACACGCAACATTTTATCAACTCGTTGACCTAAAACAGCACCTATCGCAGAGTTCGATGCATCACACATAATTTCAAAAGGAACAGACCAATCAGGGCCAACAATAACAGGTGCACTGCATAATTTTTGTTTCAAAGTAATAAAAGCAGAGAGACAGTCAGTATCATAATTAAAGGGGTGTCCTGAGCAAGTAAACGACACAGAGGTTGGTAAATTTTAGAAAAGTCCTTAATGAATCTACGATAAAAACCAGCATGCCCTAAGAAACTTCTAATTCCCTTAACATCAGTTGGTGGAGGTAATTTTTCAATTACCTCAACTTTAGCCTTATCGACCTCAATTCCTTTACTAGACACGACATGTACCAAGACAATTCCACTAAGTACCATGAAATGACTCTTTTCCCAACTCAAAGTCAAACAGGTTTCAACACAACGATCTAGGACACAATCAATTTTAGAAAGACAATCATCAAACGAAGAGCCAAAAACAGAAAAATCATCCATAAAGACTTCTACAAAGTCACTAATCATGTCAGAGAAAATAGACATCATGCATCGCTGAAACGTACCTGGTGCATTGCACAGTCCAAATGGCATCCTCCGAAAGGCATAAGTCCGAAAATGGCTGGTGAAGGCCGTCTTTGCTTGGTCCTCTGGGTCGATCGCAATCTGATAATAACCTGACAAACCATCCAAAAAATAAAAATAGTCATTACCAGCAAGCTTATCTAACATTTGATCAATAAAGGGTAAAGGAAAGTGATCCTTTTTCGTAGCCGCATTGAGCTTGCGGTAGTCAATACACATCCTCCACCCGGTAACGGGTCTGGTAGGGACAAGCTCCTTCTTCTCGTTCATAGTCACCGTGATCCCGCCCTTCTTGGGTACAACGTGGACTGGACTCACCCACTCACTGTTAGCGATCGAATAGATGATCCCTTCGGCTAGAAGCTTGAAGATCTCCTTCTTCATGACCTCCATGAGTATTGGGTTGAGTCGCCGCTGTCCATCCATCTTTGGAAGAGAATCATCGGCAAGCTGTATCTTGTGCATGCACATTGCTGGGCTGATACCTTGGATGTCTGCCAGACTCCAGCCGAAGGCTAACTTGTGTTTTTTTAGCACAGTTATTAACCGAGCCTGCTGGGCCTTAGTCAGATCAGCTGAGATGATTACTGGCTTCTGCTCGTTCTCCTAGAGAAATACGTACTTCAGATTCGCAGGAAGCTCCTTTAACTCCAATTTCTCCGGTGCTGGTGGATTTGCTAACGGCATCAGAGGTGTTTTTGCGAACTGGGCCTCCAAACGGAGCCTTTCCTCCATGTCGGCCGATCCTTCAAAGATCTCCTCCAAACTGTAATCCTGCACAAAAGAAATCTCGGCAAGAGCATCAACCGAATCGATAAAAGAACAGTCCTCAATAGAATGAACAGAAGGCATAGCTTTGTGCTTATGCACAGAAAACGAAACTTTCTCTCCTAACACAGACATTTGGATATTACCATTTTTTACATCAATCAAAGTATTAGTGGTTTCCATGAATGGTCTACCAAGCAATAAAGTATTATCACGTTCGTTTTCATGCACATCACCTATTTCTAAAACAACAAAATCCATATGCACTATCAGACCACCAACACTCACTAGGATGTTGTTGGTCCCGAAAGAGCAAGGTTTGGTGTATGGGGGGGGGATACACCAAATACAAACTTTTCAGTTCACTTGTTTGATTAATAGAGAGTTCAAGCTATTCTTAAACAAGAAGTTGCATGACAGATGACTGACCATATCGATAGACAGATAGATAGCAGGTCAATCCAAACAGATTGCTCTCCAGTGTAAATATTTAGACAGTTATAAGAGTGATCTTATTACTTTCTAAGTATTGTGTGTGTGTGCGGAAATATGGTGGACTTAGTTGGTGCTCTTATATAGAAAACCTTAATGATTAACCAGATTGTTAAAGCAGGTTAATTGAGATGCAATCTATATGGAAGTGTAAGGTGTTAGGATAAATAAACAACTGAAAATAAATATGCAGAAAGGTAAATGACACAGTTGTTTAACGTGGTTCGGGAAATCCCTACGTCCACGATCTGATCAAAACTAGACCAGATTATCCACTGCTTGGATACTCTTCTTCTTTATACTCGTGGAGAACGAGTCACAAGTCTCAAACACAATCTGGTTGAAACTTATGCACGAATGAGGGTCGTGTCCCTTTACAACAGATTACCTCTACGTTACCACTAGAAAACTACTAGCTAGCAGGGTGATCTCATTTCTCTCGATAAGACAGACTTGAATCGAGGTTTGGTTGATGTGATCTAGAATCACGAACAGTTTGAAGTCTTGAGTCTGATTTTGAGATTGATTGCTTGAGAGTGTTTTATCGATATAGCATCCATCTTCTCCAGACTTTGAACTCCAAATATATATAGGCTTTGAATTTGAAATTCTAGCCGTTGTTGATTGGCGTGGGATTGATTGTAGATTGTCAATCAATGATATGCATCATATCTGTTCTTGCCTTGTAGAAACGTTGACTCAATCCTCTAAGTATGGAAAGCAGATCGCTAACGGTTACTTTCCTTCCTCGTGTCAATCATGGATTCACCTTCCAAACCTTAGTGGATGGACTTCAATATTGACGTGGCAAAAAGAATATGATTTGTAAGGTGATGTCATCTGGTGGTTTGATGACTCTATCAATCTGGTGCTTCGATGTGATCATCGATCTGTTCGGTGATCTGGTCGGTGAGTGTCATAGCAGATTGATTTCTTCTCTTTGAAAAATATGTCTTGGTCTTCATCATGGACAATTATAGAAATGACTTCTATAGGAATAACTCATTTACATGCTAAGTCATCTCCTAACCTGTTCTCTATCAGAATTCACTTTATGCGTAGTGATCTGTTAACATGTAGAACAGTTTAACTCTAATTAAAGCTGATTAAAACTAAGTGTGTTTCGAGAGGTCATCATCAAAACCAAAATACTATCGGGGTTCCCAACAGATGTTCTCTATAATACCTCTAGGATATCTAACAGAACGATCAGCTAACTGTAAACTCATGCGTGTAGGTTTCAATTCCCCTAATTCTAATTCCTTAAAAATTGAATAAGGCATAAGATTAATACCGGCACTTAAGTCAAGCATGCCTGTTACAGTTTTACCATTACCAAGTGCTATAGTGATAACGAAACTACCTGGATCTCGCAATTTCTGAGGAAGAGGTTGTTGCATGATAGAGCTGGCCACCTCGGACACCATGATCGACTCATTGTCTGCAAATCTTCTCTTTTTGGAGGCTAGCTCCTTAAAGAATTTCAGGTACGCCGGTACGTTGCGGATCACGTCCAGAAGTGGAAAATTGACATGTACTTGAGACAGCATCTTATAGAAATCTGCGAACTGCTTCTCAAGCTTAACATTTTTTAGCCTACTCGGAAAGAGAATCGGCGTCTTGTACGGATTTGCCGTTTTGTGCAACTGAGTAGCAGGTTGCTCCGGTTCCTTCCCTTTCTCAGCATCCTCCACCTCTTTAGTCGGCTCATCCTCCGGTATAGCCACCTTGTTGTCAACTTGCTTGCCACTACTAAGAACAGTAATGACCTGAATCTGCTGCGCTGAGTGCCCCTGCCCGGGTATCTTTCCGGTTTGCTGCTGCTGCTGCATTTGATTAACAGCTCCTGAGATCTGCCCGACTTGAATCTCGAGGCGTTTGATTGTGGCCTCTTGAGCTTCCCGAGCAAGTTTGTTTTCTTGCATGAAAGCTGCAAGACTGTCCTCAAGAGATGGTTTAGGCTGGGATGATCGCGGTGCAGACGGAAACTGCGGCTGAAACTGAGGCGTAGACGGCTGCTGATAAGGTGGCGGCGGTTGCTGATAAGGTGGAGGCGGTGGATAGTACCCTGACTGAGGGGGATAATAGGACTGTTGCGGATAATACCCTTGCTGCGGTGGATAATATTGCTGTGGGGCCGGTCGTCGGGCAAGAAAGTTCAGATTCTGTCCTTGATTTGGCTCTTTCCATGTCGAGTTATTCTGAGCTCTCCATCATAAACTTCTGCTTCTCCCTCATAAGTCATCTCCGCCATTATAGTGCAGTGATTCTCGTCATGAGTGAGATCGCCACATATCGGGCACGGCTCAGATGCCGGCTCATGTTTGGTTACTGCGGAGGTCTTGCTCATCTTCAACTCTTGCAATTCCCGCATCATATCGGCCATCTGCTTCTTCAAGTCTGGGCTAACTTCAATCTCTCAAACTTCCACTCGCTTCGAACGAGAGGTCTTCTGCTGCGAGTTACTAGCCAAGGTCTCGAAGATCTCTACTGCTGCAATCCATTGTAGAAGATCTGTCAGAGGAGTTCTGGCACAATCTGATGGTGCGGGCACTGCTGTTGAAGCTCTCTGAATCTATCGAGGGCCTCGTGAAAGGGCTCATCAGGTTCCTGAGCGAACTGCATAATCTGGAGTCGTATTTGTTGCGTCTTATGGTTCGGATAGTACTTAAGGAGAAACGTAGTACTCACCTCCTTCCAGTTTGGTAATGATCTTGCTGGAATGGAGAGATACCACGACTTCGCCCTATCCTTGAGTGAATAGGGGAAGCACTTCCTTAGCAGTTCATCCTCGGGTGATCGTCTGCAGGGGAATGGACTGGACAGCTGTGCAGAACTCCCTGATAAAAAGGAGTGCATCTTCGTTAGGCAAACCGTAGAATGCAGGGAGCAAATTAATGTGGTTGTGCTTCAACTCGTAATTCCTTCCAGCAGCTGAGAGCACAATGGCAGATGCGGTTATGCCATAAGTCGGCCTGGCAAAATCTCCGAGTTTCCTAGGGACTTCATCTTCCTCGGCCACTATTACCAGTTGTTCTTCGAATAACGTGGCGAGGTTGAAAACGTCCCTAAACCGCTCCTCAAGCACGACTTCTCTTCTATTGATGTTGTCAACGTAGGGTACCAACTCTTGTCTCAAGCTTCGGCGACCTAGCATACACAAACCAAGAGAAGATCAAACGCACCTTGCGGGAGAAATGGAATAAAACAAAATAAAATAAAATAAAAAAGCAACACAAATAAATGCCTAAAGCCCTCCCCGGCAACGGCGCCAAAATTTGTTCCAACTTATTTTAAATTGTAGTACGTGGCGTTGTTTAGATCAGACCCACTGTCCGATAAAGGGACTCAGTATCAGGCACGAGGAATGTTTCCAGCCAATATACTTCCAATTTATTATATTAAATTGTTCGCAAGAGTACGAATTCGTTATAAAGAAGTAAGTTGATCCTAAGTCGTATTCTCAAGGAAGGCTAAACAGGGTTTTATCTATGTTGCAGAACAGAAAGCAATTAAAAAGAGAGTTTTGGATTTTTAATCTAATTAATTATCTAGGCGAAAACTAATGAAGCAATTAAATTCTAAATCTAATAACAATGAATTAAAGAAACTGAATTGAAACATGGTTTGAATTGATTAATTAACATGATTGAAAGATTTATATTGCTAAATTGGAAATTAATCAATAGCAAAGCAGAACGAAGATGAATCATAAAGCAATAACGAAAACAGTAAAGGAACTCACGGATGAAAAGGAAATATACTGCATTAAAGTACTCCGGGTTTGAATCACGAACGAGTTTACAACTGAATTGAAGAACGAACCAGAAATAAAAATCTAGACTAAAGTGGTTTCTCTCGTGGTCTAAACCCTAGATTAAAAGTATAAAAACGTGAAGAAAATAGATGATTGAAGAATCACGCGTGAGCATTTAAATAGGTGCGAAAGATTGCGCCAGGGTAGCGCTCGCTAGGGGGCAACGAGCGCTACCTTGGCTCGCTGGGAATCTGACTGAAGCAGGGGGCTAGTGAGCGCTAGGGGGGTAGCGCTCGCTAGGCCTCCTCATTGGTTGAGGTTTGACTGCAAGGGGTAGCGCCCGCTAAGGGGGTAGCGAGCGCTACCCCACTGTTCTGTCTTCCAAAATTTCCAGGGGCCAGCGGTCGCTAGGGGCTAGCCGCTAGCCCCATGTTCTGTCTCTCCTATGTTGCACAAGCCAGCGGTCGCTAGCCCCTAGCGACCGCTAGGCCTGCGTTCTGCCTTCTCCACACTTTTCTTCATCTTTTCACCTCTTTTCGCCCTCGTTTCTCTTCTCGAACATTGTCAACTTCGTGTGTCGATCTTTACCTAAAATGTAACATATAGAATACCCAAGACATCAAATCGAATGACAACAAGCGATAATATAGACTAAATTACGAGAGAAACGAGACCGAAAATAGATAAAACAACTGAAGTTAAGTGACCAGAACTGGAGTCATACAAAACTCAGTTAAGGAGTCAAAATTGAAGGACAATTCTCTAAAGTTTTGTCCTGAAGTATTCAAGACTCATAAATTATTGAAGCATGAAGAGTTCATTATCTAAAGTCCTGCACTGAAGTTCAAGTTATTAGAAGCTATCTACTGAGTGGATTGACTACTTTCATAGACATTTCCATTTCTGGAAAAGATCTCAGTAGGTGAAGCGTATCTTATTTGCAGACATCAAAAATGGTAAAAAGGACGACGACTTCAACAGGAAGAAATTCAAATGCAACGGATGAAGCCTTCTCTCACAACGGATATATTCTTGAGAGCATCCTATAAATACCTCGACTTTTCGAATGCTTCAAACACCGGTTACCAAGCTTTCTTACGCATTCATGCTCTCAAATCTCTCAAGTTTTCAATCGCTCTCAGATTTCATATCCTAGAACACTTAAGCTTTGTTTCATATTTCTTAGTGTGTTCTTAAATAGCAATTCTATTGTAACTGAAAAATAGATCTAACTTAGAATTAGTTTTCTTAACTGGAAGTGATCAGACACTATTGTTCATCTAACCTTCAAGGTTGATCACTGTAAGATATCACTCCATTTAGTTGGAAACACTCGACTCACATCTAGACTCGTGGACGTAGGAGTTTTTATCTCCGAACCACACAAACCAATTCTCTGTGTCTTTGCTATTTACTTTCAGTATTTATTCTCTAACGCTCTATTGCATCTTCTGAATACTGATTAAATGTAAACGTAAACCATAACATTAAGTTTTTCTGATAAACGAGTAAACTTCCAAACCACCACTTCCACACTATATACTTAAGATATTAGTCCATCAATCAAACACTAAGTTTAGACTGAAGGATTGCTATTTAAATTTACACTCTAAACTAAAGCTATCTCCCTTCAGGTCTGAGCTCTCACTAACTTTCTTTTAATCTAAAAAGAAATTTCAATTGATATATACTCGTTTCGGGACCAACAATGTCTACTAATAAGTTTTCAAATGAATGCAATTCTTCCGACAAGTTGGTGAATAGATGTACCAACAAAACAAATACTTATTCACAAGATTTGAAGTTTTCTGGTTCAAAAAATAACTTAGTACCTAGATAATCGGTACCGTATTAAGGGCCGGTTTAACTATGACGCTATTTCTGGTTCAAAAAATAACTTAGTACCTAGATAATCGGTACCGTATTAAGGGCCGGTTTAACTATGACGCCATTTAGGCTCTCGCCTCAAGCCCCAGGAAACTTAAGTCCCTAAAAAATAATATACCTGGTGTTGGGTTGTCACATTTTTTGTTTTGATTAAAAAAATAACAATTAACGCTACTAGTATCACTTTATGTACTTTTCATATGTTTCAGGGATCTTCTTTTATATTTGTGAGTCTAATTATTTTAAAGTAAGTGGGGCAAATTTTCTTGGACTTCATTTCATATTATTTGTAGTCTACTTAATTGAAAGAATTGACAAATAAAATTTTCAATCTTTACTATTTATGTTCTTGAACAAGGCATGAATTATTTCTTTATATATTTAGAAAAGTAAAACTTAATTATTTTGTATTACTTTAATTAAAAAAAGTAGTTTCAAGTAAACATCATATTTTTTGCATCATTTCAAATAAAAATAATGAAAATACTTTCGTTTAGATCTATTATTTGAACTATGACTATTAAATAATTTTATTTTCTTCTTTTTGTTAACTACATAACAATATTTGGGAGACTTAAAAAATATAATTAAGATTTAAAATATTATTCTAACTAGATAAAACATTAAAAAATCAATTACTTTCCCAATCTCATCACCAATGTAGTCTACATAATATTACTCTCATTCTTGATAGTAAAAATTTTTAAAATAAAAAAAAATATTGGGAAAATAAAAATATAAATTAATAAAATTATATATATATATGTGCGCGCGTATATGTCCGCCCCATTTTATGCAGGTAAACCCTAATCAAATCGGATATTAATTTATAAAATTTTATATTAAAAATAAGATATTATATTTTATATTTACTAAAAATTATTTTATATATTATTTTTATGGTCCTACTAAGCTTACCACATTTTTTTTATTGGACGTCCCATTAAGCTTAGCACATTCTAAAAATAGCAAAAGTTATATATTAAAAAAGGTGTGGACCCTACCACTTTTATATATTTCACACTACTTTATACACTCTTCTTAATAACCATGCCGGAAAAAAATGTGTCAAACTTAGTGGGACGGAGGGAGTATAAAATATTTAGCGAACTAAATTTAATTATATTTATATTAAATTATTGTTGATTTAAATTAATATTTTCAAAATAAAAAATAAAATAAAATACTATTTAAAAATAAAACCAATGAGTTCTCTATCAATTTCTTAAAAAATAACTTTTACAATGGCACTCCTAATTTTATGCTCAAGTATTCCTATATTATTATTATATTTTTAATTTCTGTCAAGTTGGAATTTTCGAGTCTTGCACATCTTATGACAGTAGATAATGATTTGTCTTGTGAATTGATAAATTTTTTAATTTATTATTTTTCATCAACTTTTATTAGAGAGTAACAACCTAAACATAAATATTCAACAAACAATAGTGAAAATAGACAGGTCACATAATTGAACCGCACATGCGAATTCAGAGTAGTACATAAACCTATCCTTCTTCGTAATTCATTAATAATTTAATAATACTCCATTGCCATTCTATCTTCCAATTTTCATTTCATTCTCTTTTTGAGGTTATTTACATTTGATTTTGATGGTTATATTATTTAATCCTAACATAAATTAATTAAATGTAAAATGTGACAATTAAAATGAGATGGATGAAATACTTTATATTTATCAATAATTTCCAAATGCCCTAGTAAGTGGGGACTACTCCCAAGTTTTGGCTACTCCAATGTATTATTATTCTAAGGATGAGAATCGGGACATTATCAGATACTCATCCCAAAGTTATAAAGTTTGGATCCAAAAAAATATCAATCTTTCGGTTCTAATTTCGTTTGAGATTTCGAGACTCCCCAGTCCCAAAATGAGAAAATTTGAAGTCGTGATCACCAATAAAAATGTCCCTACTCACTCCTATTATTGCCTATGATTTATGTGTTCTTGCGAATAATATATACTCTTACCCTGGTGGATGAAGCAACTTTTTAACCAACACTTCCCAAATATATTAAAAATAAAATGAAATAAAGTTATATGCTTATCAAAACATGGCAAGAAAAAATTAAAGCCTTGACGCAAGTGAATTAGTTAAACTGCTTTTTCAACTAATGTCAGCAACTAGGTGGGGTTGATAGATAGTTGAGAATCTATTAGCTTCGCTTTCAATACGCTTTAATTTTATTTTTAGTTACGTTCCATAAATAGCTTTCCATTCCTTTCATTTCATAACCAACTTACATTTTATTAATAATTGCACACAAATAATTGTATGTTACAGGAGCACCAATTTTAGACATCACAATAATTCCATATAAATAAACATGAAATTAATGAGTTTGAGTGAAGTTTTATTAGGTTCATTTCATTTATTTGGTTGACTCAATAATAATTTGAAATTTTCATATTGTATCTCGATTTATATTTACTTTTATAGAAATATTTTCTTTTTTTCTTTTTTCTTACCAGCCTCTCTTAATTAGTTCAACAAATAGTTGAATGTTTGAGTTCTCTCTCTAGAAGTGTGAGTTCAATCATATTTTATCATTCCAATCACTTTATACAAATTCATACTGTAAAAGCTCTATAAATTAATACTCGATAAATTAATAACCTCTCTAAAATAATAAAATCTTCCGGTCCCGACTTGGGCCTTTGTAAAAAATCATCAATTTCGATAAGATAATAAAATAATAAGTTTTCAGAAAATCCCTTTATAAATATTAGGTCCCATCAAAACTCTAAATTAATAATTCATAAATATTACAAAAATTATAAATATTATGATAATTTGCTAAAATATGAATCAATTGTTACTTGATTTTTCTTAAAATTTAAATCTAATTGGATTTCATCCCTAACTTTTTTAATGGTTGCCAAGAGTTCCAGTGTCGAGTTCTCTAGCTGCAACAAAAAATTGTGAAGAGTTGTTGTCGCGCTCAAAGCCTCCTTTCTCGTGACTGGTTCCAGCGTTACTGAGTCATCTTCAGCCTCGTCATTAGTAGGATCTTCAATAATATCAGCAACAATTTCCTCTAAATTTTGAACCATTGCACATTCATCATTTTCGCACGGATAGTCCACCAGTTTTTTGACGTCCATTTTATTGCGATAACCAACATCCTCGATCATATTCTCAAGCTCATGTAGACTTTCTTCAAAATTTATCTCACTTGAGTCGAGTGAGATTTCTTCATTTGAACGGATTTTGCAATGCCTAAAGCAATTTTCTATTGACACTTGAGAAACATTGGTTGTCCAAGCGGAGACTGCAAAATTGATGGCATCTAAAACATTAATCTTTTCAGGATTAGGTAGCCCCAACTCATGACCTTCCAATAGATTTTTGTAGAATCTCCTACGATAGTGCATCTTGAAAGCTCTAATTATTCCTGCATCACATGGTTGAATCTTTGATGTCATTTTAGGTGGCAAAAAGAATAGCTCAACATTCTGTAACCCTTCAATGTTTTTTGGATGGGCTGGACAATTGTCAAACATCAACAAGATTCTTCTACCATTCATTTTGTGATCAAACCACTGAACATATTCTTCAAAAAGCACACTAGTCATCCATGCCCTCTTGTTGGCATGATAATGACAATTGATGTTGCTCATGTTGATTTTTTGAAGCAACGAGGCTTTGCATATTTTTCAATAATCCACAAAGGAATTTTTGCTGAACCATCCTCGTTGCAACAAATAACAACTGTAAGCCTCTCTTTGTCTTGCTTTCTTCCCTCAAGTTGCTTGGTTGCAAGAGAGTGATCAGCTTATAATCTGTAAAACAGACCTGTTTCATCCAAATTAAAAACATCATTCATGGGAAATTGGTTTATTTTCTCCCTTATGGCCTCCAGTTTCATTTCCACGTCCTGCATGTCAACCGAACCACTTTCCCCAAAACGACAGAATGATTTAATACCATGTCTAACCTTGAATTTTTCAAGCCAACCTTGAGAAAATTGATATTCAGGAGGGTGTTGAGGATACAAAAGCTTCATTGTCTCATTTGCTTTCTCCAAAATAAGCTCTCCGGTCATGTTGACTCGATCTTGGTACTGAAGAAGCCATTCATAAAGAACCTTCTCCATATCTGGATATTTCGCCGATTTGTGTCGCTTAATATCCCCACCCTTCTCAAAGTTGGCTGAAAGGTACTCTGATGATCTCTTGAGAGTATTTGATATTGAACCTTGACTAACTTTCAAACGATATTTTTCTTCAACCCACTCTTGTAAATCTTTTTGAGTGCATGTGGGATGATCTCTCTTATACTCACATAATGCTTTACGCATTTGATCATTCATGGATGATTTTGTGATGCCTTTTAGATGAGAAGACATAGTTGGGACTTGGGTGTTATGAATTATTTTATTTCCATAACGAGATTTATATAGTATATGTTTCCTTTATGATGCATGAATATATTTAATAGACAATGAATTGATACATGTATGTAATTGTTAATTGCATGAATATATTAAAGTAGATACACAATGAATTGGTTGTTGATACATGAATATAATTAATTGAAATATAATAAATTCATTTATTTTCAATACATGTACCAAATTTGCTGAATTTAAAAAGTCTCTCTTTTAATTAATAAATTATTAATTTATCGATATATTAATATCTCTCTAAATTAATAAAATTCCATAGTCCCAAGGATATTAATTTATAGAGGTTTTACTGTATTTTGATTTCATAATGAAGTGTCATCTCCGACTACATTGATAAAATTATGACATATTATGACATAGGTTATGATTAATAGTTTAAGATATAAAATAAATATTTTCCTTATATATATATCATAAATCTTAAATCATAATAATATCACGTATCACGATCTTATTAATGTAATAGAAAATATAACACCATTAGACAATACTCCCTCCATCCCAATATAGCTTACCTTTTTGCCATTTCCATCTGTCCCAATAAAGATGGCCCCTACCCAATATGGAAATATTTAGTCCAATTAAGTGTAATTAGATTAGGCCTAATTAAGCCCATTACCCCCAAACCCTAATGTATTCTTTCATTTCCCACCCGCCTCCTTCTCTCACCCTTTCATTATTTGTCTGTGTTCTCTCTAACTCTCGAACACTCCGAAACCCTAGCTCTCACCATAGCTAGCCATTTTTACCATTTTCGTTTTGATGCATCACCCCCACCCCGTTCTTCGAAGAAACCTAAGTTATCTGAGTTATTCTCTATTTTTCAGAGGTTTAACTCCAAAGTTGAAGGTCAAGACTCTTGTCTCTTCGCCTCCCCCACCTTTTTTCGTGTTGAATTCATCAAACTTCGACCTTATGTCGTCCGATTTACCTAGGTCGGCCTCGATCTATGGTGAATCTGATGTTGTTCTGCTTCTTACGCAACCTTCTACTTGTTGAATCCATCGAATCAAAACCCTAGATCGGTCACGATCTATGGTGAATATGAGATTTGTTTGTCTCTTACGCCACCCCCAACCTCTGCTGTGATGAATCCATCCAATGAAAAACCTAGCTCGTCTGATCTCCCTAGATCTGTGTCGGTCTATGGTGAATCTTTGATTTATTTGTCTCTTACGCCAACCCCACCTTCTGCCGTAAGGAAGCTTGTCAAGACCGACCAAGCCTATTTCATCAGATCTTTGTAGATCTCCCTCAATCTCTGGTGAATCTGAGGCTACATGTGATCTTTCTCTTGTGAAAAATGAGGCTTTTTCTCAACCTTTGAACAGAGTGGTGGCTGTAGGCGGTGGAAGATCTCAACCTTTGAGCAGATAGGTGGTTGTAAGCGGTGGAAGAGATGAAGCTCTGAGCAAAGAGGTGGTTGTAGGCGGTGGAAGAGGTGAGACACCTATTCTGAGCAGCTCCACTGATGGTGGTGAGTTAGGTAAATTCTGTAAGAATTTGATTTTGCTTTTGTATTGTGATTGTGCCTATTTATGTTGCAGTGTATCTTGATTATCATGAGGCACTGATAAGAATAGTGAAGATAGGGGTGGGGTTCAGAGTGGCGATTCCTGAGCCCAGACATCTGTATTCTGAGCGGGGAGGTGGTCGAGACTAGGAGATGCAGATGGGTGAGATTGTTCCTTCTTGTATAATGTATCTGTGATATGTGATAGGTTGGTGGTATTCGCATATCTGTGATATGTGATATGTGATCTGTTATATGTCATCAGCATATCTGTGATATGTTGGTGGTGATCTGTTATATGTTTGATATGTTGGTGGTGATTGTGGTCTGTCTATGGAGATCTGCATACCAACAAACATATATGTGATATGTTTGTTGGGATTTTCTGTTATGTTGATGGTGATCTTTGTTATGTCAGTAAAAGCATACTGTTGTTGATGCTTGTAGTGGATGCTGAGATGATATGATCTATGGGGTTAGATGAGAATTCTGTGATAACTAATTTTGGTATGAGATTAGAAATCTGTGAAGTATGTTGCATAATTGTGTGGTGAGTAATCTGCATGATTGTGTTATGAGAAATATGTGATGTTGCATGATTGTGTGATGGTCAGTAAGGTTATAACAATTTTTGTAACATTGCATACAATTGCAATTTAAATAATAAAGCTGCATATTTGCATACATTTCACAAAAACAAGATCTCTTTACATCTTAGAGATCTTTTGTGTTACACCTTAAACACACACACACCAAAACATGTGTTTTATAGGCACAACACATCCAAAAAAAGAAAATAAACCACTGCACTAAGAGGTACTAAAAGTAATTCCTAGGGCACTTACAATTTGTTCCACAGTTAAAGATCTCCCAATTTCAACCATATAGGTTATACATTCTCTAACTAAGTCTATAGGAACTTCCAAATTAGTAGGTAATGCATCAATTCTCAACAAAGCTTTCTTTCTCATATGAGGCAGTTTGTAGATATTCTGCTTCACCTTCATGATTTCAATCATGTAGCCTTGTGAGCTTAAAAAAACCTTGTTCAGTGTGATAGGTGATAGTGTATTGAATGATGCAATGACTGCAGCAACTAGTTGGTCTACATTATAGTTGGTTGTCTCGGTTTGAATGCTTTGAATTGCTCTAAACCAGCTTAAGTCATTAACATTAGTATCGAGAGAGTTTGGTGGTTGATGCACTAGCCTTATATCAAATCATTCACTACTAGCTGCAACCCTAAAGTCCTCATCTTTGTATTTGATATGTGGCTTTGCATTATCATGTTGGATGAAGATAAATTTTGATGCATCTCTATACCATTTAGCTTTGATTGAGGGAATAATCTGAAATTTATCAATATAAACACATATTTAGGCACTACATAGACATATTTAAAGCACGGTAAATAATTGCATACACATATTTAATGCACTTTTAACAATTAATTCATTGGAAACAGATTGAATTTAATGCAATGTCAACTAAATTTGAAAGTACATTTAAAACAACATTTAAAGCATTTAAAACTACCTATACCTGAGTAATTAAACACTGTTTGATCATCTCCTTAGTGATGGACTGTATTGGCTTTGTTTCTAAAGTATCTTTCTGTCTATTCTTAGAGTTCCTTTTGGCTGAGTATTGGCTTTATTTCCAAAGTCAAGTCACGGTGGGCTTCGAGACATTGAAGATGGAGTAGGCTGGCTTCATTTTGCCACGGAAGACCTTCCCATCTTTCGAGTTATTCAATAAGTATTGAATAATCTCATTTCTTTCTTTCTCACTAAAATCTTGTCACTCATTTTCTGTTTGGTAGTGATTTTGGTGTAAGAGATTTTCTGTTTGGTAGAGAATGGTGTAAGTGTTGATGTGTTTGTAATGTTAAGGTGGTAATTATTTGTAGAAGATGTTTGGAGAGAAATTTTAGTAGGAAGTTTGATGTAAATTAAATTTCAAATTTTAGTGGGAAGTTTTGAAATTTTCGCTTTGTACTTTCAGATTTCAGATTTTTAAATTTCAGTTTTTAATTTGCTACTCTTCTTTCTAATGAATCCAAACGAAGAAATTCTAAATATGAGCATATTAGCTAATTAATTAAAATTAACAGATTAAAAAATTAAACTTAAAAAAATGAGGTTAAAAAAACTGATTAAATAATGCATTAAATGAGCTTAAATAATTAAATTTATTTTCAGATGAAAAGATTAAAAAAATGAAAATTAAAGTATAAATAAACATAGAATACATATATTTGTAGTTGGAAGCATATACAAAAAGAGTAAAAGTGTAAGTAAACAATTAGTAAAGATATTTTGATCTGCGAACAAAAAAGAAAGAGACCAATAATAATTAAACGGAGAGAGTATATGATTTCGATCAACTTTGTACACTCTTAATAATGTGGGTTGTATCCAAATTTGGTAATTCCGGGTTAAATCCGAGTCCAAATTGAGCATATGGTCAACACGTCAACCCGATTTAGATGTCAGTCCTGGAGGGTTATATATAACCCCAATTCCCTACAAGAAAATCCATAACCAAAAAGGAAAATATAAAGAAACAACAAATCGTATACTTATTATTTACTTTTGAAATGGCAAAAGTTATGAGCAGCAGCAGCATTGTACGAGTGGAAGGAATTCAAAGCATGGTTCCAACTAACCCAACCGATCCAAGGCAGACGAGGAGAATCACCATCGTGTCACCACCGAATGCCGACGCCGCCGTGATGCAGCGGCGGTGCCACGTGGTGCTGTGCTTTAGGAAGGCGAGCTCCGACGAGTCCGGGTGGGTGGTGGCGGGGAGGCTAAAGGAGTCGCTGGGAAGGGCCATGCAGGACCACCCGTTGCTCGCCGGAAGGATGCGGCGCAGCGGAGAAGCTTTGGAGATCGTTTCCAACGACTCCGGCAGCCGCTTGGTGGAAGCGACGGCGGCGGAGATGGAGTTGGGTGACTTCCTTGAGCTCAAAGACAAGAGAGAGCTTGAAAGTGCCCTTGTTTTCTGGGAGGATGTTGTTCACCATAACCCTCAGTTTTCTCCTCTCTTCTATGTCCAGGTTAATTTCATTTCTTATTATTATTTTTAATTATTTTCTTTTCTTTTATCTTCTTTCATTTAGTTTTGTTATGTTTGATTTGAAGTTTTGGTTGTAGTTAAGATGGCATTACATCCCAATCTGCAATTATGAGTGTGATTAACGGTAGAAAATGATGATATATAAATTATAAGCTTCACTCTAATGAGTAGTTTGTTGGTTATATATAATATTGTTAGTTTGGAGGTGATATATAAAAATAAAAAAGACAAGGTGAAATTATTTTTAATAATATAATAAAGTAAATTAAATATATATATATATATAGTAGTAGCTAGGATTAGAGTCTTAAAGGTCCCTCCAACTACCACACACTCCCCCACCAGTACGATAGTTATGACGATGATATTATTAATTATATTTCATACTCCCTCCTTATTAATAAGACTTATTTATTTTTCAAATGTATATCAATAAACACATAAAAAATGTCTACTATACAAAAAATCAAGAAGCAACCTATGTGTATCTTTACAAAAAAAAAAATATTACCCATTATTAGTTGGACATCCCAAAATAAAAAATGGATCGTTATTAGCGGAACGGATCGGATGAAGTATTAAATAAGAGTGTGACCCAATAGTATTGCTTATGTCCTATTATAAACAATTATTTATAACATGTTGAACACAAATATTAATAAAGTGATCTTTTGTGTATAAGATAGTGAATTCTAATAAAATTGATTAATTTTATTATTATTGTGACATTTTAATATAATAAACGTTGTCATGATAAATTTTATTATTATTGAGACATTTTAATATACTAAACGATATCATGATAATGAGACAGGAGTAAGTACTTATAATTTAGATTGTATTCCTCATTTAATGTATTACTGATAAGATTTTAATGGAGGAAGGGATTATATGGCATTATGAAATGCGTACACTCATTTATATATATGCCATCAATATTTCAAATATCCCCAACTAATTCTACTATTTGGAAATACAAAGAAAAGTTATGCCACATATTTTGTGCTGCATTAAACCATGTTCACATTTTATCCATGATCTTATCGTTTTCATTATTGTTTATTTTAATATTGTATAAATTATTATTATTAGGAACGGTAAATTTATATATTATATATAATTTAGTTTTTAGCTCAAATAAATTAATTAATAAATAAATCAATCTTGTATATTTGTGTAATTTATAAATTTAATCATTCCAATACTAATTTCTAAGAAGTTAACGTAAAATACAACATGGAAAAAAAATTTACAATAATAATGTTAAAAGCAACAAATCATAAAAGTGGCCACGATGTACAATATAGGATAACATTTATATATAATGTTCACTTACAACATGGGTGAGTGGTGTATAAGAGATTAGTCACTATTAAGAGGACTACACATGTGACGTCTCATTCTAACATAACTTTATTTCTATAAAATTAATAAATTACTATATCAAGAAAACCAACCTTTTAATTAATTGGGTAGATTTCAAAATTGATGACATGCACCATACATATGGATAAAATAAAACATATTAACTCTCTTTAGTTTGTTAGTTGAATTGTATTAATAACAAAAACAATCTGCAATTCGATAAGATATAGTATTTTAAAATCATTGATTTTATCTAAACATCGATTTTTGTTTCATTTTTATATTCTATCATGACTAGATTGGATTTTTACCTTATTTAGTATTCTTAAATGTTTTTTTTTCTTCATGATAGTAAGAAAATCGAGCATCATTTATAAAGTTGTAATTAATTGGCTTGAGCTCGGCTCGACTTCGATATTCCAGCTCAAATTACACTCAAGGTTTTTAGCATTCATCGAGATCAAGTGGATATATAATTAGTGAGTTCGACTTCTAGCTCATGTAGAGGTTAACTAGGTATTAAATTATGAGTTAATCGAGTTTGAGCTTGAGGTTTAAATATATAATTTACCAAATTTTGAGCTCAAATTTAACTGGTGTATAGGTTCAAGATCGAGCTTTAGTTTATTACAAAGGATCTCAAGGTACAAGTGAACCTTTCTCTCTATTGAAATCTAAATATCCCGAATAGCTATGTTCCTTTATACAAATCAATATGAAATAGTGTTGTGATGTTCGGGTCAAAGATAGACTTTAATGTTATACCAACTCAAATACAAATATTTAATCAAGTGAACACTTTTGAACCTACACGTGTACATGTGCAAGTCTACACTAATTCTCCATATATATATATAAGTAAATTTCAGTGAAATTGGTGTATATTTTTTTTAGGTAACAAACTTCACATGTGGAGGGTATTCAATAGGGATAAGCTGCAGCCTTCTCCTGGCTGACCCCTTTCTCCTAACAAACATCATCAAGACATGGGCCAATCTTCACAACAACATGGTCTCCGGTGATGAAATACCCAAAATACCCACTTTCTACTTCCCCAATCATGGCAAGCCACCCTCCTCTCCATCTCTTCTAATGGGCCCCAACACAACCAAAGATGTTGCTGACAGTGTCATCTTCAAACTCCCAACAACAAAAACCCTAAATTACAAGAATCTTGGTGCCTTTTGTGTCGAGGAGGCCGAGCGCTGTGCAGGTCGCAAAATGGCCTCGAATGTCTCCCTATTCGTGAAGGAGTCGGAGGACGATAGGATTGAGGTTTGTTCGAGGCACGAGATGTTGGAATGTTCGAAGCCGGATTCGAGTGTTGTTAGTGGAATGAGGAGTGCAAGAACATGGGATGAACTGGAATTGGAGAGTGTTTGTTTTGGGGAAGGGAATAAGCCTATTTATGCATCATGTTGGGTTAACTCGGTTGTTGATGAAGGATGTGTGATGATAGTTCCATCTTCTTCATCAACTGATTTAGGTGTTAAGGTTGTTATTACATTTACTTAAAAATCGTGATCATAAAATGTGTGAGACTATGCATGCGTTATAAGAATTTAAGTTGTGTAATAACTCTCTATGTGTACTCGATTTATAATAAGAAATGTTGTGGAGTTTTTCTGCATCGATCATGTCTAATTTTTCAAATGTTTGAAAGGAGATTTTATCGAAAGTTTTACTAGATCTTGTTATCAATCGCACTCATCTCTCTCAGACATTTCATCGAACGCTTTGTTGTCATCAAATAAAGAACTAGTAGCGTTAGTGTAGTAGTAGTAGTAGGTTGATGCTCATGCAATAAGTTTTGAATTCAAATTTTTTGTGTTATTTAAATTTAATGTAATTCAATTTTTTAGATAAGAACTACACTTGTGGGATTTTAATAATGTGCACTAACTTATCCTAACTTAAATATAAAAATATGGAACTTTCTTAATTTAATTTATTTTCTTTTCTTTTCTCTTTCTGAATTAATTTCTTCTAAATATGTCCACTTTTTTAATTAGGAAGTTCCAATTCGTCAAGTCATCTAAAGGGAGAAACATTCATTATGAATTTTTTTCATATTCGAAAATTCAAGTAAAATTTTCACAAATTACTCAAGATACTCTTTCTTTTTTTATATAATAATTTTATCATATCATTCATAGTCCACTCCATAAGGGGATGGGATCAATAACCATATGATAGGCATTATTAATTAGATATTATATCAACAGTAGGAGTGTCAATGGGTGGATAAAACTTGAACCGAAACCGTTAAAATAGTTACGATCTTGAAACTGGGATCGGTCCATTAAATATTGGTTCAGGACCGGACCTAGATTGTTAATTAAATTATTGATGGTTTCGGATCAGGAGAATACTCATGGGTATTTTAGGGTCTGGGTCACGTCCTACTCTTCAATCTCAACCTCTCAAACACAATATACTCATTCTCTATCTCCCTCCTTCCCCCATTTATTGTTAGTAATTTGAATCATTTGATATCTACTGTTCTACAAATGTTTCCTCTATTGACGACTTTCGATTTCTCGGTAATTCATGATTTGTTAAATTGCATTTTTTTTTCCATAATTTTCGACTTAATTGGGTATTAAAAAGTTTTCACTAAAATCATATGCACACCCAAATATATAAGTCTGATTCCTGTTTGAATAATGTGATTGACTAAATACATATTCGAATTTCGTTGATGGTTTTCCGAAAACTTAGTTTTTGTGTTAAGAATGTGCATTATTATGTATACGGCTACTTCATGTTCGACGAAATTCCTAAACGAAGCATGAAGCATAAAGAAATTGTTTATGTTTCGAATATCACTTTAAAATTAGTTGCTACTTACTATAATTGGATGATTTCTACCGTTGAAAAATATTATTGTTATTAGGAAATTTTATTTTTTAAGATAAAAATCAAAACTTAAAAAAAATTGGTCGGGCCGGGACGGGTTAGAACTAGAACTATATCTAACGGGTCGGGTCCGGACCGAACATGACCGGGTTTGGACAAGTCTGAAAAAAAAATTGAAAAAAAATAAAATTGGTCGGGTCGGGCCGAGTCAGAACCGGAACAGTATCTAGCAGGCGGGTCGGGTCCGAACCGAATATGACCGGGTTTGAACTGGTTTGGAACCGGAACCATAACTTTGAAATGAGCGAGTTTTGACCGATTTTGGGTCCAGTCCGAATTTTAACCCACCCATTAACAAGCCTAATGAAGTAGTTCTCATTGTCAACACCAATCTTTTGGTAGGGAGGATTCTGGGGATATCATAAACTTTTGAGTTATTTTCTTATGTTTGGTTGCAAAGAAGTTCTATCCATTGGTCTCTGACTAAAATTAAGGTCCATTTCAAAATGTAGGTTATAACCTAATAAATCATGTGAAATGGGTGGAATATGAACTAATCATGATTGTAATAGACTAGATTACAATTTAAACTTCCTAAATTACCCCCAAACCTAATATTCAATGGTTGATTTTCTTCACTCTCTTCTTATTTCCTCTTTCCAATCTCAACATTTGATTTTGTATTGCAAGAGGCCTTTTTTCTCTCTTTCCAATCTCAACATTTGATTTTGTATTGCAAGAGGCCTTTTTTCTCAATCAGGTCTGCTTATGTGGAAGGTATGACTCATTTTTTCTGTACGCCCTCTGTAATCTTAGCTAGTCCGAATTTCAATTATTTTTCTGAATTAGTGCTCGTCGTCGTCACCTGCTCTAATGAACTAAAACCGTGCTCAAAACATCTTCATGTTTCTTTGAGTGCTCATCTTCACCTGCAATGGGTTATTAAAGAATTTAGATTTATTTTGAAATTTTAAAATTAATCGAAGTCAAATATGTAATTTGACTTATTTATCCAATGAATAAACTAGCGTACCAAATACTACTATTTTTTTTACCAGGTATTTTGTATTGTTTGCCAAACAAAGATACAAAATTATTTTTCTAAATTTATCTTAACTCTTTTGATTAATTTTATCATATCTTATTATATCATATCCAAGGTACCAAACGAGACTTAAGTCTTGTTTGGTAGCCAAGATAAGATTAATTTTGTAGTGTATCGAGATTATTTTAATCTCACCATTTTTTTAAAGACTAAAATGCAAGGTAAAAGATCATGTATTTAATAACAGACCGACATGTTTACCACATTTGCTATCAAGCAAATAATTCTGTAAGATAATTTAATCTTGTCATGTCATATCTAACCTACCAAACAGGTCATTGATATATTGTTTTAAATTGAATTGTGTATAATTAGTAAAATTTGAATCTTACTTAATATATTATATTTAATTAAATTATGTGTCATGAGTATTGTGAGTCTATTAAATATAAATGAGAAATTTTAAATGTAAATTATTTTCGTGAACATTCCAAAATCGCAAACATAAATCATTTTCGTAGATGGGTGTAGTAATAAAGACGTACTAAAACTGTTTATACCAAATGAAGTCAAAAAATACTTTTATAGTTCCATACTCTTTCATTTGTATGAAAGAATTAAAAAAACTACTCAAACTTACCAAAATTGTGAGTATTTTATTGAAGTGTACAAAACATAGGTAATAGTAAACATAAACACTATAAAAGATGCAGAAAGTAAAGAACAATTATCTATTTAACATATTTACCGATGACATGAAGCAGCAAGCTGTTGATTTATGACAATCACTACTTGATTAAATAAGAGCACCTAGATTTAGTCAACATATATTTATGCAGTAATTCATGAATGTGGACTAACACAAAGTGCACAAACAAAAAAACTCACCTTTCTTCTCATACACAAACAAGAAATCTCTATATTAAGCAGCTTCAATGGAGCGACAGCCACACAAGCTATGGTGGCGTCACGGCATAGCAACTAGTAGGGAGGAACCGTACAATAACAAGTTGGTATAGATAAATAATTTATCCAATTGTCTGGATATTCTTGTTCATAATAGATTTGAAATATGGGGGAAAATAATGTACCAAGTAATGTTTTACCAATTTTGTGGTAATGTAATACAAGTTTATTCATAATGCACTAAAACTAAATGGTACTCCCAAGTGAACAATCACTCACGACCAACTTTTTCGCCATCTAATCATCGAAACGTAGGCCATTCGACATTTAAATTTGGACTTCAGAATTTTCTTACAAACCTTCCTTAATGTTTTACAAATATCTATTTTATTTGTCACTGGAAAGATAGAGCATTAATATGGAAGATAAATTGGGACACCTCTACTTGGATAGTGAAATCTGAGAAATTATTTCAGCATTGGCAAAATACCTTTGCAGTTTTGCACATCTCTCCCCTTTCATACAAGTGGACAAATTGCAGCAGCATTTTCATATAATTGCCACAAAGAAAAGTTTAAGCCATTCAATACTAAATAGCAAAAGAACATTTTAAGAAAGAAGAATTCAAGAACGAACAAACCATGTCCAGATCATGCATCTCCTGATTCGGACTGTGGTTCGTCGTCGTCATCATCATCATCTTCAATATGGTCGTCTTCATTAACTGTGTAACTATCTTTGAGAACACTCCTGAGATCAATAAGATCATTCGTGAGGTCATCGCTTCCAAGTTTTGTTCCACGGTGTTTGATAAGAAGCCAACGGAGCAACCGGTCTTCCTTGTTGAGGTAGGAGAGCTCAGAGTTCATACTAGGCGGTGTCATCATAGTCATCTGCAGCAGTTGGCCCTGCACAATATACCAATTCATTCGATCTACAATTTCATATTGAAGAGTGTATTCATTCACAAGTTTGATGCAAGCGCGAAACACTCATATATGCATGTTGATACAAGATACATAATTTGGCTATTGTTTATACCAAGTCTTTACTGAGAAAAGATGTGTACAAGCAGCTTCTTAATTAACTAAAATTCAATTGGTGGGTACAAGCAACTTCTTAATTAACTATAAAACAATTGGTAAGCAGCTTAATTAGCAGAAACACGTGGAGGCCCATCGGAGCTGATTAAATTTGGATGAGGAAGAAATATACCTCATCAACCAAGCTCTTGGTGCCCGCAAGAAAAGGCTTAGAAAGACAGGATCCCCACATAAAGAAAATATTGATTTATGATATTGTTCAACGTAATAGCAACTAAAAGAGACATGTTTTCATAAATATCATATAAAAGAGGCTCGACACAAAATGGTATTTGTGACTTAGTCATTCATGTTATCCAGAACAACAATCGTATTAATTCGATAATGCCACATGAGGAAAGGGGAAGGGGACAGAACATAAGCCAGTGATAGCATTGACTACTGTTGGGTAAACAAAATCCAGTCTAGTTCCAATAGAATTGTAGACAAAATCCATTTTTAATACTTTACTCAATCATTAGTTATGTAACCAAGCCGAGGGTGGCAGGACATACCTGATAATAACGTCCATCGAGTTTTCTAATACCATAGCCCAATTGCACAGTTCCAAAGGGTTTGAAATCAGTGAGTACTCCATTTTTTTTGTAAACGTGCTTCCCCACCCGATTAACTAAATCGATGAGGGCCTCCTTTGGCACATTGGGTTTCAACAAAAGCATGCAGTCATAGAGAGGCATCTTTTCTTTCAAACTAGTTCAACAAAATCTGGAAATAATGCTCAATTGAGTCACTCTATATAAACGATTCTCAATAATACAAAATTAAAGAATAAAGGACAGGTATAAGCACAAGAATCAAATCAAAATTAAAAAGGATATGATATTTCATGATATTTACTAAGACCCACCAAAAACCCATGAAATTGAACAGCAAAACGTATTAAATTAATTAATTGAGTTTTCACTGAAAATACGTAAGGAAAAAAAAGGTCAAAATACGTAAGATAGGGCAAAATACATTGGGAAATTTGAAAAACTCTAGATGCCGCCGCTGCCGCTGTCTGAATCTGTATCCCTGCTGCACTGTGGGAGAAGAGAAGAGAGAACGCAGAGGATAAATGGTGTGAGAGGTAGCGGCGGTGGTAGTTGCAGTGAGAGTGAGAAGAGAGTACGGTGGGAGTGGCGGTGGGCGGAGAACTGAGAAGAGAATGGAAGAGAGAAAAATGGGGGTACTCTAGGTTTACCTTTTCTTTCTTTATTAATTATTAACTATTTGAATTTCGGCTTTTATGAAATTAATAAAATATATTTAAAAATATAAAATAGAAAAACTCAACGTATTTTTTTGATTTTTAAAAAATTAATGTTTAAAAATTAAAATATTTACATATTCGTATTGTATTAGACTACGTTTATCCATAACACTCACTTTGGTGTCATGACTAGAAGACAAGAAAAGACTATTAAATCAAAAAAAAAACATGAGACTCTTACATTTAGCTTGGTCAACCAATCTCTCTCTCCAATTCGCACCATATTATTGGATAACCTAATTATATTAATTTTAATTTGTATATACTAATTAATTTAAATAATATTAATCAAAATATATATAAATTCATGATTTTAAATTCTCTATAAATAGAGTATCATATTCATATCTGTTGAAACACAAGTGTATAATGAAAAAAAATTATGATTACTTGTATTATCATGCACAACATGATAGTGGAGGATGAGCGAGATACATAGCGTAACTATTATAATCCTATTGAATTTCTTATGGATAGACCTACAAGAAGACAAGAAGGTGATGATAAACCTTTTCAGTACTCTACTGAACGTATTGCGGATTTAGGTGAATATATGGTGAATAGAGAACGTATTTTGGTTTACTTCATTTCAATTATGTATCCATTTCATATGTATTTGGTATTGAATTAATAAATCCGTTACTTATTTTAAGTTTATAAAATAATTAGTTATTATAATTAAAAATTTTAAATTTTAAATAATAATTATAATATAATTATTTGTTTTAAATATTGTGTATGTGTATAATATATAATTATTGAAAATAAAAAATAAATATTTTATTAAGAGTCGGTGTCATGGAAAAAGTAGGAAGATTATGAAAATAGTTTATGTTATGGATTGAATAGATGAGAGAGAAATTAATATTTTATTTGGATGATTGAGTTGTAAGGGTTAAAAATCATTCTATCATGAAAATAGAATAACCACCTCTTTATTTATCTTATGTATGTAGCAGGCAGATAAACATGGTGTTACATTCATATTTTTATCCGCACTCGTGCTTTTTAGAGCAAAAATAATAAATAAACAAAAACATTCAAAAAATCTCTTTATTTCTAAATTCATACTACAAATTTTGGGATCCAATTAAAAACAAAAATCATATTTATGCCTTCAAAATTAAGCTGAAGAGCTCGTTCTAAGCCAAAATTCTTATGCAGTTTTACAAATTATATTCTTAGACAATTTTTCTCCCCTCTAATCTTGTTTTGACTAAAAACCCTCACTCAACAAGAAAATTTTGATATTAAAACTTAAGAAAATATTAATAATGAAAGAAAACAAAAACTAAACTATGAATTTTTAAGTTGGGAATGGATAAAAAAAAAAAAAAGTTGGGAACGGATAAAGTTTTGTGGTTTCATACATTAATAAAACAATTTTTATATTCAATATAATTTTAAAATTAATAATAGAAGAACATTGAAAAGTAAATAATAACATACATTATTACATAATAAAAATAGTTAAAATTTAAAAAAAAAATGAATATTAATTTTTTGAACGGTTTGAAACTATAATATGAACCGACTTATATAATTAAGTTTCAAATCATGAACTCTCATAACAACGATTCCATTTCGATTCTCATTTCTTAAAATTGTAACCCAAAATTGTAACCCAAAACTCATCTAATGACAATCATAATAAACGATCAAAAATAATAGGACGAGGGAGTAATAATTTTCTATATAATATGTAGCTAATTTTTTTATGACCATATGTTGTCTCAAATGTAATCCTAGTGCTTTGAATATCTATATATATAACAAAGATGATAAAAAGAAAAATGTAATCGTAGTGTGAACGAAAACTTTCAGAAATTTAGTTTGATGATTATGGATTAAAGAAATTTCTTTTTAATTTTTTTTACAATAATTAACTATAATTTATTTTAATAATTAATTATATATTTAAGAAATATTACTTTTTATATATAAATATTTAATGAGGTTTTAGTACTAGTGAGGGACAAATTTGCCCAAATCCACCAAAACCACCCCTACCTCGTACCACACCCATTCTATACCTCCCAAATTACCCAACCCTCGGAGGCTCGGACAGCCCCAACCCCTCAGACCACCTATCCTTATCAGCCCTTAAACGTGCTCATCCCGCTTGGACCGCTCCACTCCAAGCTCAGACCACCTACGGACTGCCGTCACCCAGAAACCACCTACAATCATCGCCACCCCCAGAATAAATGGTGTAGGATTGACCTAAAAACCTAATGAGTTTGCCAATCAATTGACATCACTATTTGTAATGTGTGTATGGATGGACGTTCCTATGTTGTAACACTTCCAAACCATTCTCGGATAACCAAATAAAAATAACAAATTTCAAATTATAACTGTCAGGAAATAAATTATGACAACACAAACTCAACATCAAGATTATTACATGATAAATTCATTCATCTTGTATATGGCTTATCTGAAAAAATCTCAAACTAATTTTACAAAATTAACTAGAGATTAAGAAATAAAACAAGAAAAACAAACGCTGCCTAAATGAGCAATAAGTTAAGATTTCAACACTAGCCTCTAAGTTATGATTTGAGCTTTAATCCAGTCTACAACATTAGCAAGGTCCAATGATCCATGATAGATAACACTGCGATCCGAACATGTTACCTTGAGAGGTGTAGAAGGCTTCTTCGTGTCGTTGCTCATCATTCATCGTCTCCATCTTTTCCTGATTCATCTCCAGACCCAGCCTCATCTTCACCTTCGTCATCAGACATGTTTTCTAGTACTTCGGTAATTATTTCTTTAACTTCCGTTTTTCTATGCATCAGATCTACTCCAAAATGTTTCCCTGATTATGGCCAAAATATTGAACAATTAGTCAATGAACTAAAATTTGAGGGAAAAGAATCTGTAGTAGCAAATGACCAAATAGGGATGACATACCAAGCTGTTTTAGAATATCGGATAATGTTGCCTGCATTGTAGAATTGCATGCAGATTGTGAGTAACTATCGAACATTTAGCAACTTGCAATAATATGACTAGGGTTGTACCTACCGTATTAAAATCTACTTCCTTCAGCATATCCGCCACCACAGCATGCATTTCTTCTCTGCTGGGCTGTTTTTTAGCTGCTTTAGTACCTTTCCCTTTCCCTGACATTGTAAATACTCGATAAATGCTTTCAAGTTATATCATGATATCAGTAGCTACACTTAAGTTTTATGTTAGAAAGTAATACCTTGTTCCTTTTCTGAAGATTTGCTTGACTTTTTCTTGCTCGAGGATGCAGCCTTTATTGGGACTTCATTGTCTTCCTCAGTTTCCTTGTCATCCTTACTCTTCTTACTCGAGGGTGTCTTGACTTTACGCTTAGATTCAGGTTCATGTTCTTTCTTTGATGTTGAACTAGAAGATTTTTTAGTAGACTTGCCAGTTTTTGAATCTTTTACATTGCTTCCTTTACCAACAGACTTAGATTTCAACTCACTCTTCCCAGTATCTTTCTTTGCACTTTTCTTAGAAGAACTTTTCTCGACAACCATATGCTTTGCAGGTTCATCGTCATCACCATCTGTTCCTTCTTCTGAATGAAGCTCTTCCTTGTCACTTTCTGCTTCACTGATTGGGCTGTCATCATCCTGATCATCTTCACTGTGTAAAGATTCAGTTTTGTTGTCCTCTTTTTCTTCTTCTTCTTCTCCTACGTCTTCCTCCTCTACTTCTTCAGCTGTTGAAGGCTTTGATTTCTTTCCAGATTCAGCATCTAACTTTTGTTTCTGCAACTCAAACAAGAGCAAAGAAAAACATCAGCAGGAGGGACCTGCAAAAGGATCTGAGCCTATAAAACCAACATTCTAAATGGAGAACAGTATACAGATACAGATAGGAGACAGCATGTACAGGTACAGGTAGGTAGGTGGTGGGAGAATAACACAGCAAAAAATCAAGAGGCTGGTATAGGAGTATCGAGAATGAGCCAATAAATATGATTTTTAATAAGAGACGCTTTATTTTTAGTACAGCTGTGTTTTATTTAACAATATTAACAAAATCAGAGGTTTATTGAGATCAATAAATATCGAATCATATCATGAAATTATTCCATCTGTTTTTATCCCAAGAGGCACCCATAATAGATACCCAGGGGTGCTCTTCAGGTACACCTGAGCTTTTAATAGAACAGCCAATGAAACATAATGGGATAATTTGGTGAGATGGGACCAAACTCAGACACACCTAGGGGGTTCTTCCTATATCTTATCACAGGAGAAATACTGATGTCATATCAATAACGATGTCAAAATATTGCCATAGTGGTGAGATTCAATCACAAATAGAGTACACATAAAAGAGTGTTTGCTGGTGCCAGGTAGCAAGGAGAGCTTTAATACCTGACATCTTAGGAGGACATAACCAGTAAAGTTTGATGTTTTGACTCATACAAGTTAGGGGTTATACTTAATCCCGAACTTTGTATTTTATAATTATGGATCAGGAGATTCCAGAAGAGTAGAAACTAGAAAGAGAGAAAGCCCCACCTTTTTTGATTTTCCAGCAGTTGCATTAGAAGAGCTAGGACTTTTTCTTGTAGCAGCCTTACTCTTCCGCTTCTTACCCTTCAGATGATGGGTGGTCATGGGAAAATTCAGTTAACGGCTAAATTTAATAAAATGGATCAAAATAATAGTGTAAATGCAGCAACATACAAAACCAAAGAGAGGCAGATTTACCTTCTCCTTGTCAGCAAGCAATCTATCTGTTGTAGCATGTGGAGATTCCAGGAAGTCTAACAACTTTGTAGAGACTTCGTCCTAAATAATAGTTCTCACAGCTATTAGAGAAACAGACGTGCTAGAAACTCCATAACTGGATATTGTAAGCTATTACCTTCTTCATAGATGCTTTGGCCACTGGAATATTAAGAACATCACAGAAATCCAGCAATTTTTCTTTAACACATTTCTCAATTTTCTCCTTGACCTTTGCTCTCTGCTTTTCCTGATGCATCATCATTTAATATAAGTAAGCCCAGTTTAAGCTACAGATAATAATTTAAATTTTAAACAACCTCCCATTACATGGCCTGGCTTTATTGGTAAAGTAAGCTAGTAGAGAACAAATGTGTTATAACTTTTAAGTTAATCTTCTTTACACATTTGAGACCAACAGAAATAACATCCAAATAAATATAACCATTAAGTGTTTGAGTTGATAAACATATAAAAAGAAGAGGCAAAAGGAATGTTACCTCATTCTCAATCCAAACAAAACCAGAAAAGAGGCCGATATTTTTCTTTAACGTGCGCACCTGGAAATATATATATATATATAATAAAAGAAAGAATCGTGATAAGATTTCTAAGATGTTCAAAGCACAAATAACCAAAAAATGTATTTAAAAGTAATTGTAGAAAGAGACCTTAGATTTTTTGCCAAAAAGAATAGTGTGTAGAAGTTGTAGGTTCTCATCAGCTTTCCTCTTTGACAACATGAAAGCCACTGAAAATGAAAAGTAAGGGGCTCACTTTCTCAAAACATAAATCTTCGCAGTGATGTATCAAAAGATACACATAATTCAAAGGACAGTTGAGGATAAATCTATTCATGTTATGCTATGAGCCAGCACCATAATTGAACTATCAGTTGAAATCCTTCATATTATTTAATAAAAATGCAGATTCAAGTGCCAAAAATAAAAGTCATACCATTTGGGATGTCTTTAAGTTGGGTGCCTTGACCCTATCACCAAATCAACAGAGCATTGGTCAGAATTTCAATAGAAATTAATAAATTAATAAATAAAGATATGAACAACTGATTGAATCTTCATTAAATTATTTAATATATTATGATCAGAATAGAGATACTGCAAGAATCCATTCTCTTTTGGCTAATAGATGACCACTTTTAGGGTTTCCCTTTCCATCTAACTAACAGAAGAAATAATTATTTATCTTCTTTAAATTTTCCATCTCCTTCAGTACTAATACCATTCAAACGCACATACTATTTGTAAATCTCGTCAAGTAAAAATTATCTAATTAGTCGTCCATAAATAAACCTTAGAGCAAGTCTATGTGAACACTTAGCGCAATCTTCTCTCCTCATTCTTAAGCCACGAAAAATTTTCATTGGTTTCTTAGATAACATAGTTGATAAAAATAAACAAATGAGGCAAAAAATGTATTACGTAGTCATATTCAACCTCACTTTGCTCATAAAAGATACCCAATTTAACATTTTACACAACACAATTTCAAGATACTAGAATGAACAGATCATAAAGACTAAAGTGAAAAGTAAAAAAAAAAAGTCAAATCTTTACTAAGAGGATTAGAACCTAAATCTTCTGCGTTCCCCTTTGCAAACTCTTAAACTACATACCGTTAAATCTCTACACCAGCATATAAAATTCACATATATTCCGATCAACACCATTAAAATACTCTATTCACATTCTCCTCATCATATCATAACCAAATAAAGAATCAGAAGTTGTGGACTTTGCAAGCTGCAATTCAATATCAACAATAACAACATCAAAAACAAAAGAAACAAACCACAGTACCTTTTCGATTGACAAAGTCTTGCTAGCTGAAGCCTTGGAAGTATCCCCTACCATGAATCTCTCCACCGTTTTCCTCTCCCTCGTCGGCCTCTCACTTCCTGGTGTCCTCGGCGATTCCAACTGCGAAGACCTCGCTTTTCTTGATCTCTTCCTCGGAGTTTCACTTTTCTTCTCACTATCTTCCTCCTCTGTTGCATTTCCTTCATCATCTCCACCTTTTCCCATCTCCTTTACCTCTGCTTCTCCCTCATCCATCTTTCCCTCTCTCCCTTCCTCATCTTCCTGATCCTCTTTCACCTCTTCTCCTGGCTCCTCCCCTTTTTCTTCCACTTTCTCTTCGTCTCCTTTGCCAGCGTCCTCCTCCTCAACTTCCTCAGGTTTAGCGTCTTTGTCTTGCTTCTCGAGCCCATCTACATCAACTTTGCCCTTTTCTGAAGCCATAGAAGCCCTCAGTTATTCACCAAACCCTAAAAACTGTAAATCTGATCGCAGATGCACACTGAACTTCAATATTTTGGGAGCAGTAGTGATTCAGACATAGAGAAGTGAGAATTATTTAAGCGGAAAACGTGTTGAAAAGTTGAAATTGGAGAATTTAGGGCAAATTTTGGGGGCAAAAGGCGGGTACATTTGGAGCCGAAATTTTGAAATTTTGGGCGTAAAATTTTAGCTGCCGCCATCACTCCCATCGACTAACTACTTAACTCAATATGGAAAAGGTACAAGGGATAATGCATCGTGTACAATTCCTACTGGAAATTTATGCTCTACATCTGTCCTAAAAAATATGTAAATTTATGAATTTTTGATGTGCACTATATATTGTCCAATTTAACACTAACTTTTTTATTATTAAAAATTAATATTTAATTTTAATTAATATAAAATTTGCATTCCATTCATAATATATTAAATTTATGTACCAATTAATTAATGTTTTTCATTCACATCATACATATTTAATTAATAAATAACTTGAGATTTTTATTACACTCATAATTATGCATTTAACTCATTGACTAAAATTTGCGTCTAATTCAAATGAACATATTAGAGTAATATATAGAGTTCGAATTTTGAACACTAGTGTGATGTACTCAAATAACAATACAACAATTATTTATTTTTCAGGTTTGTTATTATATTAATATTTATAATTAAATGAAAAAAAAATGTATGAGCCTATGTCTAGCGTGCCCAAGTATAAAACTAAAAATCCAACGAAAAGCGCATAAGAGAGAGTGTCGCTCTTCAAAATATTTAATATTTATATTCATCGTTTCTTTTTAACCATCTTTTTTTCTTAAACATGTACTAATAATTACCTAATATTATTATTTTCTTATAACGAAGAGGGTTAGTATAGATGTATAATTTGCCTTAGAGATGTCAATAGTTGGGTTATATCCGAATCGATCCAAAACCGTTTAAAAAATTATTAATTCTACAGTTATGGTTTTGGTTCCGATTCCGGTTTCAAACTCACTTAAACCAAAACCAATTATAATAGAACCGACCTGAACCGTTCATTCTAGTTCCACTCAATCCAGAACTGTTTTTTTTTTCAATTCAACTCAACTTGATTTGAGTCTAATCAAGAGAAATATTTTTTAAGTTAGTATTTATTATATGAATTTTTAACTCAATTTAACTCAACTTGATTCGAACCCGTACAAGCATTTGTCCTGATCAATTCAACTCAATGGCTAATAGTAAAAAAAAATAAAAATTATAGGACTCCTTTTAACTTTGTTTAGTGTCTGAAATTGAGTTTATATATAGTTTAGCATGAAATTGAATTCAACTGAATGCTAATGGAAAAAATGATTTTTTAAAATAATTCAGCAGATTTTATTGTCAGAGAGTTCAAAAATAAATAATAATTATTTGTTATTAAGTTGTGTTCTTTTTGTTTTAATATCAACCGAAAATAGTAAAACTTCTATTTCTAGTTTCTCAAAGGAAATTGAATTCAAAAAAATAAAATAAAATTATAATCATGGCAGTGGGTGACGCCCGGTGGCAGAGAGAGGGAGAGAGGAATTGACTCTTAGAACGAAAAAGAAGATTAAAAATTAGGTGAGTTAGAACTGTAAGATCCGTGGACATTTATCCAATCTGTGTTGAAAAATTAATTTTGAACTTATAAGGTTCTTAATTAATTTGGTGGTCATATATTTAATTCTTTGAGAATTAAATGGATAAGAATTATTTACTTTCGAGTAGAATTATTTGCTTTCGAGTGAGAAATCATATGCTAAAGGTGGTTTGGCTTTTTATATGGCAATGTGGTTTAGCCCACTTATTGATTGTTGTTTGGGCTTTAATTGGATAATGTAAATTTAATAATTCATTAGCCCACTATACAAGCTCATAAGTGGAGCCATGCAAATCCATGCAAAAAAACTTTTGATATGGCCATTTTTATGGCTTGATGTCTTGTGGCTTTTGAAGTTCCCGAGAGTGACTCTTGGTGGGTCTAAGTTTATGACAATTTATAAAGCTTATTTATGGAGTGACCTATGATTTTCCACCATAGTGCTATATAAAGGGGTTTGAGAGCTCATTTTTATACACAAAAAAACATTAGCTCTCTCCTCTCCTTTTAAATCTTCTTCTCATTCTAGTCTTCATATAGGAGTTGCATAGTTAGTTCGGTTCTCTCCCTCGTCAAGTTCGCTGAGGCCTTTAGAGTTTGTGATGCTACTACTCTAAAGGACGAAGTCGTTTTATCTTTGGGGACGAT
This sequence comes from Leonotis leonurus, assembly GCA_026898415.1. Classification (NCBI taxonomy): domain Eukaryota; kingdom Viridiplantae; phylum Streptophyta; class Magnoliopsida; order Lamiales; family Lamiaceae; genus Leonotis; species Leonotis leonurus. The sequence continues at coordinate 1,235,480 of JAPKLX010000041.1, read as the reverse complement.
ACGCAGGACTGTGAGCACTAGCCGAGGCGTATCTCGTCTTGCGGAAAGAGGCCTTCCTCTTCCATTTTACTATTGTAATTTCCAAAGCATTGTAATTCCTCAGTTATCTCGATTTAATAAAATTTCGATTTTATTATTACAATCGCAAGACGAGATATCGACTTTGCTTTGGAGATGTCGACTTCCTCAAATACCGCCACCGCTGCCTCAACTAACGCCGCCACATCCGCCGTTACTACCGCTACCACGTCCGCCGCTACCGCTGCTGCCACCACTCTTATCGGTGGCTCCGCTGCTGCTAATATCTCTACCGGGACTAACGTGTCCGTTATGGCTCCTCTTTCGAGGGCGTTGCCTCAAGGGGAGAAACCTAAGAAGTTTGCGGGTGTAGATTTCAAGAGGTGGCATCAAAAGATGTTGTCTTATTTAACCACATTGGGGTTTGCCATCTTTTTGAATGAGGATGCTCCGGTTGTATCGGAGGATGCGGACTTCCAAGTTCGTGTTGCCTCTGATGTCTGGCATCAAGGCGACTTCCTTGCGAAGAACTACGTGTTAAACAGGTTAGAGGACACTCTATACTCTGTTTATGCCGGTGTAAAAACTGTGAAAGAGGTGTGGGATGCTCTTGAGAAGAAGTACCGTGTCAAGGATGCGGGAACGAAGAAGTTTCTTGTAGCCAATTTCTTGGAATTCAAGATGATCTATTCTCGATCCGTGATGGAGCAAGTGCAAGAGTTGCAAACTCTTTCGCACGACATGCAAGTGGAGCAAATGACCTTACTAACTCCGTTCGTAGTTGCTTCCATGATCGAGAAGCTTCCACCGAGCTGGAAGGACTTCAAGAACTATCTTACTCACAAAAAGAGTAAGATGGAGATTGAAGATCTTATTGTCAAGCTTTGAATCGAATAAGACAGTAGGAGGCGTGATCCAAGGTTTAAACTTGGAGACGAGGCGAAAGCCAACTTGATGGAGCGTGGCGAGAACTCCAAAAAGCATGGCCGCCCAAATGCTAAAGGCAAGGGCAAGGTTGTTGCTCGAAAATTTGAAGGCACATGCTTCAATTGCGACAAGTCGGGCCACATGGAAAATGACTGCACCAGTCTGAAGAAAAAGAAGAAACAAGTTAAGCGGTATGCTCACGCTGTCGAGAAGACAAGTGTGACGAGGATGACCTGGCCGTTGTGGTTTCTAAAGTTAACCACGTCGATAATCCGCGTGCATGGTTTATTGACATGGGGTCTACTGTTCATGTGTGCTATGATCGAACCATGTTTCGACATATCGAGCTGTTGAGGGAAAGAAGCTTCACATGGGTAATCATGACTCATCCGATGTGTCCGGAGTTGGTGATTGCGTGCTCAAGCTGACGTCTGGTCAAGAGCTTAGATTGAAGGATGTGTTGCATGTCCCAGACATCCGAAAGAATCTAGTGTCGGGTTCCATTCTTGTTAGCAAGGGCCTTAGGCTCGTGTTTGAATCTGACAAGTTTGTTCTGTCTAAGTTTAGTACTTTTCTTGGAAAGGTTTTTCTTTCCAATGGTCTTTTTAAGCTGAATGTAATGGCTAGGGCTGCAAACGAGCCGAGCTACTCGGGACTTACTTGGTGCTCGATTCGGTAAAAGCTCATTCGAGCTCGAACTCCTTAACAAACGAGCCGAACTCGAGCAGTATGGTATTCAACTCGTTTTGCTCGTGAACATGTTCGGCTCGTATATTAATCGAGTTTGTTCGCGAACTCTTAATCGAACCTCTAATCGAGCCTGTAAACGAGCTTTAGCATTTATGTGTAAGAAATTGTAGATAAGAGGATTTGAACTATTGTCAATGAGTTAAAATTAATTTCAAATCACAACCAAAGCTAATTAGACACTACACCGCAATTATTATTAGAAAATATTAATTTATAGCATTAATATATTACATATCACCAAATAATCAAATATCATCAATTCATTTATTATATTGTACATTTATTTATTTTATTATATTGTGGTATTAAATACTTTTAACTAATTACAATTATCATCAATTCATCATCCATGAACACAACAACTCATCTTATTTACAGTAATAAAGTTGACATATACAAAGTATAATACAAATACTATATAAGAAGATTGTACATAAATTCCTATCATATTACTATATCGTTTAAAAGAATCATTTGTAATATATTTAATATATATTAATAAATTATAGTTCGTATATATATAAATACAAAACTTCTATGTATATCACTATATGTTACGTATATATCAATTTTATATGTGGCTTTACAACTATTATTTTATTTATTATTTCCTTAGTTCCAAGATATAATACTTTCATGACTATATTGTATAACAATTTCAAATTTGAAGTTTCTAGTAAATTGTTAGTAATGATTACTACTAGTAAATTAGTACGTAGTACTTCATGTATCATATGCAAATAGCTAACACCACATCATCACAAAAAATCACATATTAACCATACACTATATATAATATAGTAATGAATCACATTACTAATGAATAGTAATATGATTTATATTTTCTTAAGTAATCATATACAAAGTATATATATACAATTATACATATGCTAATAACTTTACATCATACTAATAGTATACTACTAGTATACAAATATAAATATAATCATATTTATTTATAACAATATTTATTTATATAGAATTTGGCTCTTATGTACTTTCATGCTTAATTATTATGCATTGCAACTAGAATTGTGCATCATATTTATAAGATCAAATGATAAATATAATATATATATATATAGAGAGAGAGAGAGAATATATAATATATGAAAAAACAACTCATCTATTAAACATTTTAAACAAATACGGAGTATATTGAATATAAGAAAAAAAATTCAAAACGTAAAAAGTTAAAAAAACTGTAATGAAAATTTTATTTAATAAATTAAAATGTAAAAAATTAAACGAGCCGAACCCGAGCTCAAGTCCGAACCGGACATGAGCCGAACTCGAGCTGAATTCGAGCTCAAATATTTTATCTCGAGCCAAGCTTGAGCACGAATTTAAAGTTTGACTCGAACTCAAACCCGAACCCGAACCCGAACCCGAACATGTAAAATATTACCGAACCCGAGCAGACCACTACTCGTCTCAGCTCGACTCGTTTGCAGCCCTAGTAATGGCAGTTCGCCGTGTACCGAAACTTGAGAATAATGAGAATATTTCGTCTTCCTCTTACTTGCTTGAGTGCTCTGATTTATGGCATTGTAGATTATGACATGTTAATCTAAATGCGATAAAAAGATTAGTAAATTTAGATTTACTAAAAGTTGGTGAATTTAATTCACAAGGAAAATGTGAAATTTGTGTTGAAGCCAAAATGGCTAAACTATCATTTCACTCAGTTGAAAAGAGCACCGAACCTCTAGGTTTAATTCACACGGATGTGTGTGATTTAAAATTTGTGCAAACTAGAGGTGGTAAAAAAGTATTTTATTACTTTTATTGATGATTGCATACGATATTGTTATCTTTATCTTCTAAGAAGTAAAGGTGAGGCGATTGAAGCTTTCAAAACTTCAAATCGGAGGCAGAAAATCAACTTGATCGTAAGATTAAGGTTGTGAGAAGTGATAGAGGAGGGGAGTATGTTGTTCCGTTTGAGGAGTTATGCAATGCTAGTAGCATAATTCATCAAACTACAGCCCCATATTCACCACAGTCTAACGGGGTTGCTGAACGCAAAAATCTTACTCTTAAGGAGATGATGAATGCCCTGTTGATTAGTTCGGGATTACCCCAGAACATGTGGGGGGAAGCTATCTTGACGGCAGATTATATTTTGAATAAAATTTCACTTAAAGGTAAGGATGTAACTCCCTACGAGATATGGAAAGGACGCAAGCCATCGTACAAATACCTCAAAGTGTGAGGGTGTTTGGCTAAAGTTCAAGTGCCTTGTTGGGTCCTGGGAGAGCAGGTGTGGTGTATGGGGGGGGGGGGCCCCCAATACACCACAATCCAACTTTTCGCGTTTGGCTGTTAGAACAACATGAGATAGCTTGCTATTTATTCCATAAACAGCTCGCTTGGTATAGCAGATTGATCTCCTCTAATGTAGAGAGATATCCAGCTGCCCAAGTAAGTTCTCAACTCAGAGTGAGTAATCTGTTAAGGAACAGATGGACTGGCAGCTAGCTGGAGCTTACCAGACAATCTGTCCAAGTACAGATAGTGTGCGGAAGCTGTGTGTATGTTGGTTGCTCTTACACTTAGAAAATATATTTTGTTTATACCGAATGTTCTTTATGAGGTTGATTCAAATGCACAGCTCGCTGTTGGTAACAGCTCGCTGGTGAAGTGATAAACAAAGAATCAAACTAATGCAATGCAAAATATAAAGGAACACACAATATTTAACGTGGTTCGGGAAACCCCCTACGTCCACGATCGATCAAAGCTAGATCGATGAATCCCTTAACCTTGGATCCCTCGCTTATTTATCCTCGTTGAGTACGAGCCAAAACTCGCTTATTTATTCTCGTTGAGTACGAGATTACAACTCTCTTGTTTAAACTCGTTGAGTACGAGATCTGAGTTCGGTTTTATAATCGTTCTTCCTCCGAGCTTTTGGCTATGGAGGAAACTAGAACTATGGGCTTTGTAGGCTCAAAACTAATGTAAGTTCTAGCGGGTTTATCTTCAGAAAAATGGTGATCTCTCTCTAATTTACAACACTCAAGGATGTATATAATCTATATCTAGTGTTGAATAAATCAATCGAATACTGGAGAGAATCTTGTAGCGTTGTAGCTTTTTCTGGGCAATATCACGAACTCACGAACACCATTTCTGAAGAAGGCTTGAAGTATTTATAGGCATATTTGAATTATAGCCGTTGGAAGTCTTTGCAGCTTTTGTAGTAAGCATTAAATGCTCTTTGACCGTTGACTGCTGACTGTACTTCTAGCCGTTGGAGTTTGTCCTACGAGGATGTTGACGTAGCATAGGACAGGTAGCTTATCAATTTAGGTAGATTATAGCTTCCTCCAATTGGGATGTGCAGCTCGCTGTCCATCTCGCTATGCACAGCTAGCTGTCCTTCTTGTTTCTTCTCACAATGCAGCTTGATGTCAACCTGTTTGATACAAGGTTGATTCTCTCTCGCTGCTTCATGTCGATCTGTTCATCGATCTGTTATGCACAGCTAGCTGTCTTGTTTCTTCCACAGCTAGCTGTCCTATCTGTTAGACACAGCTAGCTGTTCTCTTTACATCTTCTTATGCAGCTTGATGTCAACCTGTTTGACTTTGATACAAGGTTGATTCAATCTTGCTGCTTCTTGGTCTTTAGATCGATCTGTCCATCGATCTGTTTCATAGCAGCTAGCTGTCCATCTAGATCAATGTCAACCTGTTTGATACAAGGTTGACTCTCTCTCTCGCTGCTTCTTAATTTTCATATCGATCTGTCCTCGGTAGAAATGTTGACATGTTGTGCTATAAATAAGATGCAATAAAAACTAAGTCTAGAAGGATCAGTTTAGTCCTATGAACAGATCGTTATATCAATCTGTTCTCACATTTTGACTTAACCTGCTACATAACAAGGTTGATCTATTTTAGCACAGATCGTTAATTTAGTCTGGCCTTACAGGTTGATCTCCCTTCTACTAGATAGACTAAATAAGATCAAGCTCTATGACACAGGTTGTAAACTTAACTTGATCTTACATGTAGCTGATCTACTATTTAGAACACAGATGGTTCCTATGGACACGATCTGTCTTTCATCGATCTGTCCTTACACTTAACCATCTGTTGAGTCTATCTATTCTAGACACAAATAAAACATAAATACATAAGCATCAATAAACATTAACGCGTAAGCACAGTTTAATATCATGCATATATAATATGGTTTCGCATCATCAAAACATATAAATAATGATTTCCACAATCATCAAAAAGGTTCCCAACATGCCTTTACCGAAACAAGTTACAATTGGCCCTAAAACAGTTGATTGTATATTTATCGGTTATGCACTTAACAGTAGCGCGTACCATTTTCTTGTTCACCGCTCGGAGGTTTTTGACGTGAAAAAAGGTACAATGATTGAATCTAGAAATGCTATATTCTTTGAGAATATATATCTTTGTAAGGATAAGGGAAGTGAAACAGTTGTAAATAGCTATGCTAAAAGAACTGTTGAAGAGGCTACGAGTTCTAATCCGGTTGATGATGAACCTAGGCGTAGCAAAAGAGGCAGAATTGCCAAAGATTTTGGTCCTGACTACATCACGTTTATGTTGGATGAAGAACCAAAGTCGATCAGTGAAGCTCTCTCAGGCCCAGATGCTGCATTCTGTCAAGAGGCTGTCAATAGTGAAATTGAATTAATAATGGAAAATCACACATGGGTGTTGACCGATCTCCCGGAAGGTCATAAACCGTTAAGTTGTAAATGGATCCTTAAAAGGAAATTTAAACTTGATGACACTATTGAAAAGTTTAAGGCTAGACTTGTTGTCAAAGGCTTTAAATAAAAGGAAGGATATGATTTCTTTGATACCTATTCACCTATGATGAGAATTACATCTATTCGGGTGCTTCTCGCGATTGATGTCTTGCACAATCTTGAGATTCACCAAATGGATGTTAAGACTACCTTTTTGAATGGTAAATTGAAAGATGAGATATACATGGAACAACCCGAGGGGTTTGCTGCACCGAGTCAAGAGAAGAAGGTGTGCAAATTGGTTCGTTGTATGGTTTGAAACAAGCACCTTTGCAGTGGCATTTGAGATTTGACGAAGTAATGTTGTCAAATGGTTTCAAAATCAACGAGTGTGATAAATATGTTTACATTAAAGGCTCACCTAACGTCTTTGTTATTGTGTGTCTTTATGTAGACGACATGCTGATTATGAGGAGTAATAATCAGGTTATCGTTGATACGAAACGAATGTTAAAGAGAAATTTTAAAATGGTTGATTTGGGATTGGCGGATGTGATTTTTGGGATAAGAATTTTAAGAACATCCGAAGGAATTTCTTTAACACAGTCTCACTATGTTGAGAAAGTGCTAAAGAAATTCAATGCATTTGATAGCTTGCCGACTAAGACCCCTTTAGAGCTCAACGTTCACTTGAGTAAGAACAAGGGCGAACCTGTTTCTCAAGAAGAGTATGCTAGAGTTATAGGTAGTTTGATGTATATCACAAACTGCACTAGACTGGATCTAGCTTGTTCTGTAAATAAGTTGAGCAGGTTCACGAGTAATCCAAGTAAGGAACATTGGAAAGCTCTGACGAGAGTTTTGAGATACTTGAAGCATACTCTTAACTTTGGTTTGCATTACTCGAGATATCCCCATGTGCTTGAAGGATATTGTGATGCAAATTGGATATCTGACTCGAGAGATTCATTCTCAACGAGTGGATATGTCTTTGTTGTGGGGAATGGTGTTGTTTCTTGAAAATCAACGAAACAGACGTGTATAGCTCGATCCACCATGGAATATAAATTTATAGCTTTGGACAATGCGGGAGAAGAAGCGGAATGACTTCGTAATTTCCTAGAAGATATTCCATGTTGGAAGAAACATGTGTCGTCAGTGGTGATACACTGCGATAGCCAAGCAGCTATCGAACGAGCACATAACGGGCTGTATAACGGTAAATCTCGACATATACGATATCATCACAATACCGATAGAGAGTTGATCATGAGTGGTGTTATCTCTGTTGATTATGTAAGATCAATAGATAACATAGCGGATCCGTTTACAAAAATCTTGAATCGTGATCAAATGGTTAAATTGCTAGAGGGAATGGAGTTAAAATCCACATCTTAAGGATGAGTATAATGATAACCCAACCATGATGACTAGAGATCCCAAGAACTTGGTTCAATGGGAAAACTAAGTTATATTAGTCCGTGTTGTAAAACTCGGCCTTTCCCTAGAAAGCAAATGAGTGTTGAAAACTTGCAATGTGGTGAGGATAAGTCTTTTGACTTTTAATGATTCTTGGTAAAGGAGTATGGCAAGATACTCGATAAGAGTCACCTATATAAGTGAGAAGTGGGGCCGCTTCATGTGAATAGTCACTTATGAATCCAAAGAGGGTGTCCATGGCCGAAACGGACCTAAACGTGAGAACTGACGACGTCGAGGTGATATTGTGTTAATACTATTAACTCGGTATACACTAAGGATGAATAGTTCAAGGCATCGCGTCCACTAGTTCGCGGGTATGCCCGATGGTGTTAACTATGGAATGTTCAAAACCACAAGTTACCTTTCCAAATGCGGTATTGCCTCACGAGAATTGAGCTTGTGTCTGCATTCATGCATATGCATTTTCACTCATGTGGGGGATTGTTGGAAAATTGATTTTGAACTTGTAGGGTTCTTAATTAATTTGGTGGTCAATTATTTAATTCGTTGAGAATTAAATGGATAAGAATTATTTACTTTCGAGTAGATAATTGTAGCATATTTCTCACAATCAATTTCGGTGAGTGAGAAATCATATGTTAAAGGTGGTTTGGGCTTTTTATATGGCAATGTGGTTTAGCCCACTTATTGATTGTTGTTTGGGCTTTAATTGGATAATGTAAATTTAATTATTCATTAGCCCACTATAGAAGCCCATAAGTGGAGCCATGCACATGCCAAAAAAACCTTTGATATGACCATTTTTATGGCTTGATGTCTTGTGGCTTTTGAAGTTGCCGAGAGTGACTCTTGGTGGGTCTAAGTTTATGAAAATTTATAAAGCTTATTTATGGAGTGACCTATGACTTTCCCCCATAGTGCTATATAAAGGGGCTTGAGAGCTCATTTTTATACATACAAAAAACATTAGCTCTCTCCTCTCCTTTAAATCTTCTTCTCATTCTAGTCTTCATATAGGAGTTGCATAGTTAGTTCGGTTCTCTCCCTCGTCAAGTTCGCTAGGGTCTTTAGAGTTTGTGATGCTACTACTCTAAAGGACGAAGTCGTTTTATCTTTGGGGACGATACGCCGGACCGTGAGCACTAGTCGGGGCGTATCTCGTCTTACGAAAAGAGGTCTTCCTCTTTCGTTTTACTATTGTAATTTCCAAAGCATTGTAATTCCTCGGTTATTTCGATTTAATAAAATTTTGATTTTATTATTACAATCCGAACCATTAAAAGTTTTAACTCATGGTTCTGGTCCGGTCCGGACCTACCATATAATGGGGTGGTTTCAAATTAAGAACCGTAATCTATTTGTCAGTTTTGGTCCGGATTTTATCCATCCATTGACATCCCCAGTTTGCCTATTGAATTACAAAAATAATTTTGGTCCTTGAGTCTATTGACGAACAAGTCTGCTTCTAACAAGTATTTATCTCATCATTTTTTGTGTTACTTGTACGTCATGTTAGATTAATTTTAATAATCTAAGTGTGACACATATATAGTAATTAAATGTATTATTGTTATTATATTAAAGTGTATATATATACCTAAAGAAGTACTCCCTCCATCCCGGTTAAGATGAGGCGTTACTTTTGGGTACAAGATTTTAGGAGAGTTGAAAAGTATTGTAAAGTAGTAATATGAATATATATTATTTAAATTTATGTGTGTAAAAAGGTGTACTAAAAAGGAAATGTCTCAACTTAAATGGGACAGCCCAAAAAGGAATACACCTCATCTTAGTTGGGACGGAGGGAGTATTTACTAATTATATATATATATATATATATATATATATATATATAAATAGATGGATGATCCCCATAAGTCAGACGTATAAATCACTACGCGTTCTGTCTCCCCCATCAGAAGACCCGTTCAGGAAAAGTGAGAAATCTGATCTTCTGGAAGATCCATTCAACGTTCAATCCAGGTCAACCATCTCCCGATTTTCTCAATGGAAAATCCAAGTTAGTGCATGCGCCTATGAATTACATAATTTCTCGGATAATTGTAGTAGAGTTTTATGATCTAGGATTTACAGCTTTTCGCTCATTTATGTAAATCATGTTCTAACACATCATACTAAAAGATATTCCGTAATTAATTCTTTAAAAGTTTATCTTTTATTTTTCTAATTTCGCATCAATAATTATATCGAAATGTAGCAAGCAATATTTAATTGGATGGAGAGTATAATAATTAAGAATGAGTGTTAAATTTTGGTAAAAGCCATACGAGAAATTGACATGATGAAGGTCATAGATGAACCGATAATGAACGGATAAGAACGAAAAGCAGATTGAAGAATATGATAAAAAAAACTTGTATTATTGAGAATTGTTTTGTTGGTTACGAAACAAAGACTAACTAAAATTATTTATACATAAATAATTGCTCACACAACATTCTGCAACTAATAAAATTGAAATAATTATTTTCTTTCCAAAAATCTCGTTCTTAATTTATTCTTCACACATGCATAGACACACTTTGCGACATATAGTTGGACATATGGTTGAACATGCATGTCATAGTCTTTAAATAAAATTTTATGTTATTTTTACTGAAAATGGCAAGAAACTCATTGAATACATTAGTACTCAATCCAAATATTCTTTTTAATATTTTAATATATTTTTGGAGAACGATGATGAGCTGGCGACGACGTGGGCCTCATTGGCAGTTTTATTCATAAATGTGCATTTCCTCAATCTGAACATCAACAAAAAGGAAAACAAACCATGAAAAAATGAAATCGATAAATTAAAAAAAACAACAAAATTAATCTCCTCTCAAATACCAAGTTAAGATTTGGTGAATAGTCATGACAAAAATTGACGAAAGACGGTCACAAATGAAGATGCATGAGCATAGAATGAAAAGAGAAGAACAAGAAGTAGATTGAAGAAGACAAGAAAAGAAATTTGTATTACTGATCAGTATTGTTGTGTTGGTTAAAAAAAAAATTTAACTCAATTATTTATACAAAAATGTTGATTTCACATTGTACAACTAATAAAACATAATACATGCAGTCACAATTTTCTCATATTTCTTCCAGAAGCTTTATTCTTCCTTCACTCTTCATATTTGCACAACCTAATGGAGCTTAATTCTTAGTTGATGATTGCATGGGTTTATGCTACATGAGGGTGTTGAAGATGGCTAGCTCACAACCGTTAGATAGCTTTATGGTTGGATGGTTAGGATTTGATCTATATGTTTTAGTGAATAAAGAAAAAGCATGTTACACTTTGTTTAGTGGTTTTACGTTTTTCTAGCCTTGGTTAGTTAGAATATGCTGATGTGGCATAGTAGAGAGATGTATGTATATATACATATGTACTTCTTCTACAACATTCACTACAACAATATACACAATATACACGTTTCTATTTCTCTACAAATTCTCCATCAATGGAAGTTACTTAGTTCAATCATATCTTAATTTCAATATACAAACCTAGCACTAATTGCATGTATTGCAAGCTCGGTATCCACATGGTATCATGAGACTATTAATCGATTATGGCATTCATCGCGCAATGGCGAAGAACAAGAGAATTCCATGGAATACGTTGGTTAATGAACAAAGTAATGTTCGTGAGAATCAGAGGGAGGCTATCAATGAGGAATTCACCGAAAATAGAGAAAATCAACTGGATAACACGAAGGAGAATGACCTTGCTTGGCAAGAGTTGGATGAGAAGCGGTTGCAGAATATTTTGCAGTTTAATAGCACAAACCATCCAGGGATGACGTTAGTTTCAGCTCTCTTAACGGAGGACAATTTCCTCAGCTGGAGCAGATGCGTGCGGCATGCGTTGGGCGCAAAGTACAAGCTGACATTTCTAGATTGTAATTTACCTCCACCATCTTCAAATTCACTATATTATGAAGATTGGTTGCGAGCTGATTACATGGTTACATGTTGGCTAATCAATTCTATTTCTAAAGATCTTGTACAAGTTTTTACTCATATTGACCGCACTAAGACACTTTGGGACACTCTCTGTCAACATTTTGGCCGTAGCAATGGGCCAAAACTTTATAGATTGGAGAGGGAGATGACTGGCTTTACACAAGGGAATTTGATTGTATTGATGTACTTTAATAAGCTGACGTCTATTTTGGATGAAATAGACATGTTATTGATTCCTCTTGACTTCACTTGTGGAGCAAGTAGTAAATGTATATGTGGAGCTATTAGCAAAACTCGTATGAGAGAGGACCAACGCAGGCTTATCCAGTTCTTGCTTGGGTTAAATGAATGTTATGAAACAACTAGAAGCCAAATCCTTTTTATGAATCCCCTACCCACTGTTAACAAAGCCTACTCCATGATTCTTCAAATGGAGGACCAACGAAGGATCACTGGAGGAGGGATAGAGGGTTCCTCCCATTCCTTGATGAATATGGGGCAAATTATGTATTCAAATAACACCCCGAAAGACCTTGGTAAACAGGTTCCTGCTCGGCCTAGAAGGACTAAGGAGGAGAATGCTCGACTATATTGCTCTCATTGTAAAATCCATGGACATGAAGATTCTGAATGCTTCAAAGTCCATGGTTATCCAGAATGGTTCAAGCAGTTAAAAGGCAATAAAGGCAAATCCAGAGCAAACTATGTGGATTCTCCTAATTTAACTGGGCATGAGGATAGGGATCAAGGTCATGGTGGCTCCAACTCTGAACTTTATAAGCTTATTCAGTCAGAAATAGCCAAATGGGCCAAGAGTGATCCCCTTGGTGCTACATTACATGATGTAAACCTGGTTCTTAATTCTGCAAATGCCTTTGATGCCATTCCTTTCAATGGTCATTATGCATTCAATGTTGGAGGTGGCAGCCTTAGTTCATGGATTCTAGATTCAGGAGCTACCACTCATGTGTGTTGTAATCCTACTCTTTTGCAATCAGTTCAGAGGTTGAATACAAGCATGAATTGCAGCTTCCTGATGGAACTCTCAAAGCAGTTCATTTCAAAGGTGAAGCACAGGTTAACAATGACATTGTGCTCAAGAATGTTCTATATGCACCTGAGTTCACCAGTAATCTATTCTCTGTGGCACAACTCATTTCTGATTTGGGAGTAAAGTGTACTTTCTTGAAATCTCATTGCCTCATACAGAAAGAAAGGAATGATAAAGTCTTGGTTATTGGCAAAACTATTAGAACACTTTACATGTTTAATTCTAGTGTACAGGACCTTCATCACCCGTCACATCAGGTGAATTTATCTGTTCTGGAATGGCATCAAATCCTTGGCCATGCTTCAGCTGAGACATTACAACACATGAAGTTATTTCACAAGGCATTGGCTAAGAAGGATATAGAGGAGCTATCTCAATGCGAGGTATGTATTAGAGCTAAGATGGCTCGTAGCTGCTTTCCTTTATTGTATAGAAGGTCTATGGAATTATTTGATCTTATTGATATAGATATCTGGGGGCCATAAACATATGCCAATATTTGTAATGCCAAGTTTATGCTTACCATTGTTGAGGACCATTCTAGGATGATTTGGACCTACATGTTGCAGTCTAAAAGTTAAGTCTACACCATACTTAAGGGGTTCTTTGCTATGGTTTTCACTCAATTTAATAGGAAGGTTAAACACATAAGGACAAACAATGGCAGTGAATTCCTTAATCATAATATGAGTGAGTTGATTAGGGATCTTGGTATAATCCATCAGAGGTCTTATGTTTACACACCTCAACAAAATGGGATTGTTTAAAGGAGGCATAGAACCTTACTACAAGTAGCTTGGGCTCTCATGATTCAAAGTAAAATAGAACATAAGTTATGGCCATTCTCTCTATTAATGGCAACCTGGATAATTAATAGGCTTCCAAGCAAGGTTCTCAATTGAGAATGTCCTTATTATGTGTTATTTTTCCAAGAACCTCAATTACACTCCACACCACGTTTTGGTTGTCTTGCATACACTATCAATTTGGATCCAGCTAGAAATAAATTCTCAGATAGAGCAAACAAATGCGTATTCTTGGGACACTCCCCTAACCATAAGGGCTATGTCCTCTATCAGTTGGACAACTCTAAACTCATTGTATCTGGAGATGTCAAAAATTTTTTTATCTATGAATCCTTATGACAATGAGTCTACCAGTATCCATATTCCATCTGAATTTCCTTTTATGTCTTCTCAGCAGGAGCAAATGGCAGATCATCATACAAATGAGCATAATGCAAATGATCATGAGAATGAGCAAACTAATGATGATTCAGATTCTGGTTATGAAGTTCCATTGTCAAACTCACCATCTCCTATTGTTCAGCCTGCTCCTGCTGTTGATACATCTCCGAAGGATCAGGTGCTTGTCCCAAGCAATGCAAGACATAGCACTAGAACAATCAGGCCACCAGCCTGGATGTCTGACTACAAAGGCCACACATCCTCATCATCCATGGTTCATGTTGCTGTTCATGTACCACCTACTTTCCCTTATATAATCACTCCACATCTGTCTATCAATCATACTGTATTTTTGGTTAATGTAACCAATCTACATGAGCCTACATCATACAAGGAGGCTAGCAAATTTGTAGAGTGGACTAAAGCTATGAATGATGAACTGGATGCTCTGGAAGCCAATCATACTTGGGAACTCACTCAACTTCCTCCAGGTGAGCGTGAATGGGTATATAAGGTCAAAGTTAAGTCTGATGGTATCATTGAACGCTTTAAAGCAAGGTTGGTTGCCAAGGGTTTTAACCAAGAGTATGGAATTGATTATAACGAGGTTTTTTCACCTGTAGCTAAGCTAGTTACAGTTAGATTTTTACTTGCTATTGCTACTTCTAATGCTTGGGAAGTCCACCAAGCTGATGTCAATAATGCTTTTCTGCATGATTTTTTGCACGATGTTATATACATGAAACCCCCTCAGGGTTATTCTAGAGCTAAGTTTGGCCAAGTATGCAAGTTGGTAAAGAGTTTATACGGGCTGAAATAAGCGTCAAGGGAATGGAATGCTGAATTTTGTAGGGTGTTGTTTGCATATGGATTTACTCAATCATCTTCAGATAATTGCTTATTTTTTAAGGATTCTGGGGATATGTTTTTATGTTTGTTGGTATATGTGGATGATGTTCTTATATCAGGTCCAAATCCTACAAAAATCAGTGCTCTAAAGAATTACTTGCATGCTTCATTTACCATTAAGGATCTGGGCTTGGTGAAGTACTTCTTGGGTGTGGAGGTTGCTCGAGGCTCCATTGGTGCATGTTTAGTATATTTTTGTCGTGTTTTGGTCGTATTTTAGTATATTATTTTGTCATAATTTTTGTGTTGGTTCTTTGTTTAGTGTTGTGTTATTGTTTATTTTTACGCCGGGTTCTTTGTTTCGTGTTTTGGATGTAGGAGGTGGAAAAGAGGTGGAATAGAAGCTTAAATGATGCCATAAATATTGAAGATGCTAAGACGAACGAAGTCGAGGAAAGCGGATGAGAGCTTACTAGGAGATATGGGCAAAAAATGAGAGGATAAAGAACACAGGTGCATGACCATATGCGAAATTGTTGCGCAATGCGCAACAATTTTGTTTTGGCTCGTTCACCTTCGTTACAACTTCGAATTCGGATCCGTCTGCGGCTACGGATTTCTATTGAGACAAGTTTCAATTTGGTGTTTTCAAAAGTTTCGTATTTTGCACAGGCCAGCGGTCGCTGGGCCTGTGCTACAGCAGTGGACAGAGGGTATGGGCCAGCGGCCGCTGGCGGGCAGTTTCAGACGACTTTTAAGTGGTTTTTGGGTGTATTTTCTTGATTCCCAACCATTGTAACTTGTAGAAACTCTCTCAAACACTTGTTCTTACTGCTTTTCTTAGTTTAGTGCCTTGGGGTATCCAAGGATTGAAGGGATTTAGCAACCGAATTATGGATTCTTAGTAAGTTATCTTCAATGAATCTTTCTATGGATTTGCTTTTCAATATGGTTCTAAGTTCTTATATAGGGTTAATTGTTTCTTATCTATGGCTGATGCTTGATTTGATCTTCTTAATAGTTGTTCTGATCCGTGTTTAAGAGTTTTCCATGCTTAATCACCACGTGCAACTCTAGAAATATGATTAATTTGATCAATGAATGATTCTATTTCTCTTTTGTAATCAAACAACCTAACATATTAATCGGATACGTAAAATAGGTAATCATATCTTGATTAGTGTTACTCTAAGTGTGATTTGTATACATTAGTAATAATCACGGATTAGCTTTAAGAACACGTAAATTATTGGCTAATCAACTTAGGGAAAACCTATTAAAGATTTGGTTTGATTAAATAAGCATTGACCTAGATTAGAGATGATCTTTACCCTAGACTTCAATCACTTGTGTACCCCCGTTTATTGCTTTTCATCTTAGTTTAGAGTTCTTCTATCTCATCCTGATTAGAGTGTTTAGGATTTACATTCCATATACGCACTTAGTACTAATAGTTGATAGCCCGGCATAACCTTCTTTGAGATACGACATTCGGGTCGGCTACTACGTATTACAGCTTCTTAGGATACGTTTTTAGTCGAACAGTGCATACCTCAACCAGAGAAAGTACATCTTAGATTTACTTGAGTCTACTGGATTCACTGGATGCACCTCAGTCCCCACACCATTGCCTCCAGGTATTCAACTAAGTAAAGATATTGGTGATGTTCTGGAGCACCCTAACATATATAGAAGATTGGTAGGATGGTTGTTATATCTGAATTTGACAAGACCATATCTCTCTTATGTTGTGCAACAACTAAGTCAGTTTGTTGCTTGCCCACGGAGTTCTCATTGGCAAGCAACAACACATGTTCTCAGATACCTCAAAGGTTGTCCTTCCTTAGGACTATTCTATCCTTCAAACAATGCTTCTAATATTGTTGGATATTGTGATGCAGACTGGGGATCATGTATAGACACAAGGAAGTCTCTCACTGGATATTGTGTGTATTTTGGCAATGCATTGATCTCCTGGAAATGCAAGAAAGAGTCTACTGTCTTTGTTTCTTCCGCAGAAGCTGAATATAGAGCACTTAGTGCTACCACTCGAGAGTTGTTGTGGATAAACTATCTTCTTCAAGATTTTCAGCTCCAACCACTGTTGCCAATTCCATTACACTGTGGCAACAATGCTGCCATTCACATTACCAAAAACCAAGTATTTCATGAAAGAACCAAACACATAGACATTGATTGTCATGTGGTTCGCCAACATTTCAAGTCTGGATTTCTTGAGCCACTCCATATATCTACAAAGGAGCAATTGACTGATTTTTTCACCAAGGCTTTACCTGCTCCAAGATTTCATTTCTTAAAATCCAAGATAGGATTGTGTGATATATGTCAACTCCATCTTGAGGAGGGATAATGGAGCTTAATTCTTGGTTGATGACTGCATGGGTTTATGCTACATGAGGGTGTTGAAGATGGCTAGCTCACAACCGTTAGATAGCTTATGGTTGGATGGTTAGGATTTGATCTATATGTTTTAGTGAATAAAGAAAAAGCATGTTACACTTTGTTTAGTGGTTTTACGTTTTTCTAGCCTTGGTTAGTTAGAATATGCTGATGTGGCATAGTAGAGAGATGTATGTATATATACATATGTACTTCTTCTACAACATTCACTACAACAATATACACAATATACACGTTTCTGTTTCTCTGCAAATTCTCCATCAATGGAAGTTACTTAGTTCAATCATATCTTAATTTCAATATACAAACATAACACTAATTGCATGTATTGCAAGCTCGGTTTCCACACAACCCTACACTTCATGCTTCGCTCTCATAATTTCAACTATAATAATGAGCAAAACAACACATGAACTTTAAAATTGAACTAATATCATTAACTTCAATTCGATTTGAGAGTCATTGCTTTCGTTCATATTCATAGTCTAAAGTTAGGTTGAATTCAGAATTTGTATGGTGGTAACACATATTGTGCTCATTAGAATTTGAACTCTTAGATATAGAACTACTGAGTTTTTACACAATTCCTTTTTAAAGCAAAGAACAAGCTTAAGTTTGACTCGATTATACAAGAAAGCCTACTAAACAACGTGTACTCAAGTATAGTAGTTCACAACTAGAGGCGCACCAATTACTATACCTTAAGTAATTTTACTTACCTTTGCGGAATTTAAATTCATCCACTTTCAAAATAGTGCTATTTTTCATTAATTTTGGACCTCATATTCTCGGTGTGCTATGGGGAATATTTCCGTGATAATGGAATGCACGCATTAATAATCTATGATGATCTTAGTAAACAGGCCGTGGCATATCAACAAATGTCATTATTGTTATGCGGTGGCTTTCTTTCCTGAAGTACCCGTCTATACTATAGATCTATCAAATCGGAAATTCGGAACTCCGGAAAGAGGGACTCTGTCCAAAGAGAATGATGGAAGAGGTAAAAGATATATTGTTTGTCTAAGTCTAAAAAAGAAACAGGTGATTTTGTTTCATCCCCAATACTCATTTCTGTATGTTTTACATTTTTAACTATAATATTAATTTAATTTAAATATGTTGAATTCAAGACTTTTAGCCTCACGCATAGTAGATTTGTCTTGAGTTCCTTAAGTCGCATTTATATGTGGGTTAATGGTATATAGTTTTTTGAATTACATGGGTCAAAATACAAAATACGGAATATATATACAATAAAAACACAATCTATATTTAGGTACACAAGCATTATTATTTGAAGTAAGTAACAAGACTCACACCTCACACCTCACACATCACACACGCTAGACACCATTAATTAGCTAATACAAACCTTCCTAATTTAGAAAATTATTCAAGTCATGGAGAGCCAAAAACACTCTTGAGAAAAAGAAAATAGATAATCAGTACAAGCACCTGACAAAACGTCGATGTTCCTTACTCCAAACATTATTAACCAACATGCAGTATGCGATACACGTGTGAAAATGATATTAAAGAGCACACGTGCGCATGCATATCGAAAACGAGAAGGAAACGACGACGTTTAACCTAAGCAGATGCAGTACTTCCCTTTAGGGCCAGTTGCACATGTAGCACTTGCATACTTTCCCTGCAGCACTCTTTTGCATGCAGCAATGCATTCTGGCAGCGTGCAAGGATTCAAATCTATGCCAACTGCACTCTCCACGATTTTGGGAGTAAACACTAAAAACAACCCAATAATCATTGCTATCACAATTTGAATATTGTAGTTTTTGTAAGCCATACCTTTAGTAGATAATAGCTATGTTACTTTTTTTTGGGGGGTTGGTGGGGGCAGATGTTTTTCTTTCTTTCTTTCTTTTGTTAATAAATCTATGCTAGAGTCGAGTGTATATATAGAGGTGGAGAGGTTATTAAAAATTATTATGAGTCATGGGAAATTTGGTTCAACTTTTCTCATCTTTCATTATTTGAAATGTAAGTGGTGGACAAACTCCAATAATGTTTAAGGAATCATCCACCACACGTCGCCAATCGTCATGCATATGATTATTAAAAATATTTAAAGATAGAGTTGTGTGTTTGATCTATGATTTAGAAAAAATGTCATATTAAATTCTCTAATTATTCTATATGCATAGGATATATTCTTTCCATTTTTTTAATAAATATTATTTTTCAACTTTCTTTTTTATTATTATATATTTTTCATTTTAAAATTTTAGACTAAAATAATGATATTCTTCTTATTTTATTTTTATTTAATAATCTCTCCGTCCCACGAAAGTGGTACTCCTTTTTCTCATAAAACACTCATTGAAATAAGAAACATGACCACTTTCATGGGACAGAGAGAGTAATTTTTTATAATTTAAAAATACAATGTATGAATACAATATTTATCAAGTGTGAATAAAATAAATTGATAAGATTACACATATAACTAGCTTTATAATTATAATTTATTGATATGGGCAATTAAATGAAGTAAGACACTTAAAAAATATTTTTTTATTAGTAAATGAAGAGCGTTACTAAATGATCACATATACGGCTGGCTACACATTATAAAACAAAAACAATTTTAAAAAATGAAATTTAAACTATACCATACAAAATAAATTCTAGATGGAAATGTAATATTTGTTTTTTTGGGTAAATATTAACGTTTGTGGTCAGCCACAGCCAAATAGATTAATTGAATAATGAAATTTCAGGATATTATTTAGAGATAATAGATATATAGTTTTGGATTCAATCTATTAGAATTACTCTTTAATTAATTTAATTATATGCTTCAATTGTTTTTCCTTCGGAACGTAACAAGTAACAACCATCAAACTTCAGTTATAAGGATGTAACACGAAATTAAAAGTGTCAATTTCCCAATTCGTATTTAATTTTGACAGGTAAGAGCGTCCGCAACACACAGCCGTGGGAGGCTCTCGGGCAAAAGGCAGGCAGAGGGGTTCGGAAGGCGTGCCGGAAGTCTGGCGCTGCAGCGTAGGGGCGCGGGAGGTGGGGTTGTGCTGCGAGAGGCTAGACTCAGGCCTCGGGAGTCCGTCTCGAAAATGGCGCTGTGGGTGGGGAACTATTTTTTTTTTTTTTAAATAATTTTTAAATTATTAATTATTTAAATTCTCTATATCTATAAGTACCATACTTCATTTCATTCTTCATACATCTTCATCCACTCTTCATCTATATTATCTCTCATATTCATCAATATCTTTATATTTTTTTCAAAATGTCTTCTTCCTTCGATTCCGATAACGAAGTTAATGTCCAATTTTTGCAACTAGCATCAAATTTTATGGACGCGGGTCGTCAATATCTAGCAATCATCAACACATCCTCCTCCCAACGTCCAACCAAAAAGAAGAAAAACTATATCAAGAGGGATCGAAAGGCCGCCGGAGAACGTCTATACAACGACTACTTCTCCAAAAATCCAACATTCGGAGACAATTTTTTCCGACGTCGCTTTCGTATGCGGAGAGAATTATTTCTCCACATCATCACGACATTGGAGAATCGTGAATATTACTTCCGACAACGGACGGATGCTACTGGCCGTCAAGGGTTCACGCCACTACAAAAATGCACGGTTGCAATAAGACAACTTGCAAATGGAGGAGCCGCCGATCAATACAACGAGTATCTCTGCGTCGCCAAGTCAACCGACATCGAATGCCTCAAAGGTTTTTGTTGTGCCGTTGAGGCTTTTGGATCGCAATATTTGAGGCGACCCAACCAACAAGATATCCAACGCCCAATGGAGCTTCACAAAGAGAAGCATCGACTGCATGCACTGGGCGTGGAAAAATTGTCCGATGGCGTGGTGTTGGGCTATACACGTAGTGACAAAGGCCATCCAACGATCATGCTCGAAGTCGTCGCCTCCCAAGATCTATTGATATGACACGTTTTCTCTGGTGTTGCCGGATCGACGAACGACATCTTCGTGCTCAATCAATCTACGGTGTTCAACGACATCCTCAACAGGAAAGTGACTCGTGTGTCGTTCAAAGCTAACAACTAACAATACAACATGGGTTATTATTTAACCGACGACGCTTACCCATGTTGGCCGACTTTCGTTAAATCGATGCCGACGCCCACCGACGAGAAACGACGTCGTTTCAAGGTTATGCAAGAAGCGTCACGCAAGCATGGGCATAGTCAGGAGAGGGGCATGGTGGGCACTGGCACCCCCTGAAATTTTAATATTTTTTTACCTATATAGTAGTATATTTTATAAATTTAAATAAAAAAAATGAAAATTAGATTGAAGCTGAAGTGTTCAAAAGATCGTCCATATTGAATCATAATTGAAGTGAAACTGACGGTATTAGAAAATTCCAAAACTTCACAATTATGAGTCGACTGTTCCAAATTATCAATTTCTCAACATTTTTTTTATATAACTTTCTTCCACTAATTCAATTTTATCTTTTATATTATATAAAATAATTATTTATTATTTATAAAAATATACTTTAACTTGTTAATTAATAGAAAGATATATATTTTTAAGGTGATTCCAAAAAAGTGATGATTTTGGAAGGAAACCGACAGTTCGTAAACACAACCGTCTCATACTATTTCGGTTCCAAACTACGAACTGTAATAAATACGGTTCAATTATAATTCTGAAATAATACTCCATCTGTCCACTTTGGTCAAAGTAGGACAATCATAATGGGACAAAGAGAGTATAATTTTAAATTGACAGTTCGGTTAATTTTCTAGCTTTAATCGCGTATGTGTTTAGTGTGAAATTATTTTTATTTCATTCTTTTTGTTCATCTTCTTTTTCCACTAAGCACCACTGACTCTCTTCTCTTCTACCTGTACTAAGCCAAAAGTCTGATTACGACTCCAATGTTGCCCCCCTGAATCATAAGTTTGGCTACACCCCTGTACGCAAGGACGTCGAACGAGCATTTGGAGTACTCCAATATTGGTGGACAATCATTAGAGGTTTGACACGCCTTTGGTTTCGTGAGCATTTATTTGACATCATGTATGCTTGCATTATTTTGCACAACATGATTATTGAAGACGAAGGTTCACATGCGACGAATTAGGCATCAGAAACCGAAGCAAGCTCCTCCTCGACTCCACCCGAAGAAGCTACTCGCGGTGTCAATGATAAATTCAGTGAGTACATGGAGCGTTCGGCGTCCCTCCGAGATAGGCGTGCTCACGAGATGCTCGAACATGATTTAATCGAAGAAATCTACGCTCGATTCGGTTCTTTAGATTAAGTGTATCTTTTAGTTTCTTTTCTTATATTTTAATTCCGCGTGTTTTAATTTCTCTTATTTTTTAATTTCTTGTATGTCAATTTCTAGTATTTTGTATTTGATGTTGTTTATTCAAATAATCTATTTTAAATTTAATGTTTTTTATTTAAATAAATTAATATATTAATCAAAAAATTAATATTTAATTTATTTTCGTATTTATTTATTTTATATTACAAATTTTAATTAACAACATTTTTTCAAATTAAATATAAATCAAATAATTCTAATTTAAAGTAGAGAGCCCCAAGTTAGAAAGTTAGAGAAGCTCTCACTGCTGGAAAACTATATATACAAGTACAACCTCTCTAAAACCAGTACACCCTACCAAAAAAGTTTCATTTTATTACCGAAATACTATAAAACTTCGGGAGTCTATTTTAAAAAGTCTTTCATCGTTGATGCTCTAACTATTTTCACTCAATTAGGTTTAATATAACGGGGATATATGTACATATGTTCCCACAAAATGAAGAATCTTTTAAAGATCAGTCCATTTTAAATTTTGATCTTAAAATATTTGATATCAAACATTAATCACTCTAAAAGCAAGACATCACATACAAAAAGAAAACATTAAACAAATATTAATTATTATGAGTTTGCCCCCAATCAGCGTCATGGCTGCTTTGCCCAAACCACATTAGCATCTAAAGCTCATTTTAAGTTTTTAACGACTATACAAATACAAATATGGAAATGTAACCTAATCTTAGAGAATATTATTGCTATATATGTCGCAAATCAAATATTTTAAAATTAATTCTTTATGTTTAACTAATAAAATTATATGCTAAATCAAATAATGACGAGCGACAGAGATCTGGGAGCCCGATATGTATGTAAATTAATCACCAATGAAAATATAAGATACATGTCAATTGAGAACAAAGACGATCGATTAATGGTCTACAATTAGTAAATTTTACTTAAAATACGAAATCAATGACCATTATTTAGTAAAATGCTTTGTACTTATTAAGATCTATGATATAGCATGCATGTTATTAACTAAATAATAACAAAGCTATCCAATTTTGATGTTGCCAGTCACATAACGCTATTTTAGTAAATACCAATAGTAAAAGAAAACAATTAATTTAGTCATTCCAAGTATATATACATGCATATGTGTGTATTTGGAGAGGTGCTATAGTTAGGATATCAATCGAGGCAACCCGTTCGGGTTAAAAAAAAATTGAGTTGAAAATTTACGTTCTAAACTTTCGATTTTCAGACTAGACAATAAGACTAGAAAGTTTATGAAAATACTTAATATATATGCATATTTTCTTATTATTCTATATTAAAAAAATAAATATGCAAAATATAATAAATAAGAATTTATAAACATAATTAAAGATTTTTAAATATGAATAAATCTAAATAGAAAAAAGATAATAATATCGTATCAAAATTTTGTCATGATTATTTTTTAAGTGATTTATTAACTGATTAAGTTTGAATGTTTAATAAATACGTCATTTTCATAAAAAAGCAAATATATTTTACAAATATTTTTATTTTATTTTTTATTTGATTAATCGAGTCAACTCATTCAATTTTCGAGCTAGTTCTATAAAATTCATCGGTCCAATCCAGTCGGATAAAAAAATATTATAGATTATGAACTTTTGATTCTAATTTTTTTCAATTTCAAATTAATATTCGGATCAATTCGCATTTTCGGACTAAGACATATCTAGGTAGAAATGTAAAAAATCACATTAACGATGATAAAATAGTCACATATTCTGTATATACAGTATAAACTAATATAGCTAGGAGATAATATTTTGTTTAGTGATCTTTACATTTAAAATCTGTAATTGGCCACTTTTATTTAGTAAAAATCAATAAACAATGGAGTAATATTTTAATTTAAAAATCTGTAATTGGTCACTTTTGTTTAGTGGTTCTGGCATTTAGTTGCACAACGATAAATTTCTTTTACTTCACCCCTTATAAAGCAAGATTTAGAAAGACATGGAAATGGAAGTTGGGTACGAAAGCATGAATTGAATAGCATTGCATTGCATATGATATACTATTAACTTCTCCCTCCTTTCCTCCTTTCCATTTATAACGACACATTTTTTTCTTGGGACGAAGTTTAATATAAATGATTTTAAGTATATAATAATAAATATTTTAATCTTTTTTAAATTTATATTAATTAAATATTTTAGATATTTGATTATAAATTCAAATTTTCACATTTTAATTAATTAAATGTAAGTTAATAGGATTATGTTATAATTATTTAGATTAATATCAATTAATTTTTAGTAACGTGTCAAGATCAATCAGAGAAAAAAAAATAAAAATTGTGTCGTTATAAGTAAAACTGAGAGAGTATTTGTTTAGCGAGCAAGCATCAAACTTTCAGGGTTTGCGAATTAGAAAGTAACAATTGCATAGACGAAGCGGCGGCCTTTCCACGCGTACCACTTCAATTCTACCATGTTATTTTGGCAAAGGTATTATAAGATTTGTGACATGACCACTAAGGTTACCTCAAGATCCTCTACTATATTTGCAATAGATCTCGTGTCTAATCGAATCTATATATATATATATATATTAATGTAATACACATATATAGTTTATTAATTAAGTATTTATAGTTGTCTAATAAGCTGGTTCGTCCCGGTTGAGCACATACATTTAAAGATGTCAGTTTAGCCTCAAATCGACAGGTCGATCCGAATAGACCGATAAAAAAGATGGGTTAGAATCTAAATATTTTAGTTCGAAATAAAAAAAAATCTAATTGAACTAAATCGAAAATAGCTTGAGCATGATAGAACTATTCCGAAAACTGAATAGATTGACCCGATTAACTGATAAAAAATAATTACAACTTCAAAATTGAAAAAATATAATAATTTATGTCAAAATTATGACAAATTATTAGTAATTTATTAGTTATTATGTAAGTTTATAGTCAAATAATACTTATTTTGTATCTAATAGCAAGTTAAATGTTTATATTAAGAAAAGACAACATAATTTTTGTTATAAAAATATTATTAAATAAAATTACATATAATAGCAAATATTTTGGTCAGATGAGCTAGCCCGAAACCGAGTAGTTTAGAATTATGACATAAATAAATAAATAAATCCGACCATAGATCGAAAATAATTCAAAATCAAATGGGTTAACTCGAAATTGAGTGAGTTGGCGTGATTAATATTCCAAAATAGATTATTGAGTGGAGCTGGACTTGGCCTTCCATTTGAAGCAATCCCCTATATATATTCCAACTCCATTTAAAGTCAAATGGGTCTCTAGAGTAACACAAGTCTACATATTATGTTAACATATATTATGTTAATCAGTCTGTAGTGATCATTAGATTTATCTATTATATATGGTTTTTTTTGTAAAATAAATAAATAAATAAATAAAATTAAGAGTTTTACCCACACACGTATTCATGGTTAAAAATGCATTTATGTGTGAAAAAAATACACACATACATCAAATGTTAACATGTGTGGATGAAACTATGTGTAGGAAAAGTTTTATTGTATGATATATGTGTGGATAAATCATAAAATTACCCACACATAAATATATTACTAAAGATATATTTTATGTGTAAATAGATGTGTGATGACGTGGAAATTACGTGTATAACGATGATGTGGAAATTACATGTATTACGATGACATGGAAATTGCGTATCCGATGGCGTGGAAATTACGTATCCGTTGACGTGGAAATTACGTGTACAATGACGTGGAAATATGTATCAGTAACTAAAGATATTGATTTATGTGTAGATAATTATTTTTTAAATATTTTAATATTCAAAATTAATATTAGTATTTTTTTAATTAAAATTAAATTATATTTGAGTAATTATATATTTGGGGAGGATAATAATTTATGTCACAATTTTATACATGAAATAATATATATATATATATATATATATAATTGCATTAATAAATAATATTTATTTATTAAAATAAAAAATACAAATAAATATTTACATATAGAATTTACTGTGAAAGTCTATTATCGGGATTATATCTATTTGTTCTTTACATGGTGCTTTACAATTCATGAAGTTTCTATTTTTTTTTCTTCTTCATAACTTCAATTTGTCACCATCAATCACGTGCTCTTTTCGCCTTAGCCATCAGATCCTTGACCACCATTCTAGACCTGTGAACATAATCAAACATTCCACCATAATACATAAGTTATTAACCAAAGAATGGAGATGAATTAATTCTTAAAATAAAAGTAGTCTTACGTGCCCACAATAATTTATTCTCATATTCATATTCATGGTAAGTTACACATTTTATCACTCTGTCAGGATTTGATTATGGGTTAACCTGGAATATTAGAAAATGAAGGGTTGGTCACTTGCCCAAAGAAACTCATTTATAAAAGACAATAACAAACGCATATTTACAACTTTGGGAAAAACTATAGCTAAAGTGTATTATGAATAGTTGCTACTTCACATTCAAGCAATCTGAATGTGTATTCTCAACATGAATATATGAGGATATTGAAGAAATCGCTCTACTGTGAAACTATCTGTGTAACCATAAATAGAAATTCACCATCAATAAATTACTAGAAATCTCAAAAATATTACCTGTGACAAAACACAACTGTCCTCAAGTTTGTGAAAACTTTAAGACTTACCAGTTGAAGCAGCCTAGTCTCGATTTCAAATGCTTTTCAATGTAATACCACGTATATCTTCAAATTAAATTCACAAATTTGTGTTATTCAAATATTTTAAATCAGGAAATAGAGATAAGCAAAAGCTTAAAAACATCTTAATTTCTCAACTTATTTGAGAAGCATACTAATAATTGAAGGTATTGGGCAACTGGGCCGATTGCAAAGTCGTTCATGTTGATGAGATTGGACCCAGAGATATCTAATATGGTGCCATCTTCTTTGCATAATCCGACATGGTCAATAAAAGGTGCTAACCAAGAGACGATAGGCAGAGGTGTCCAAACGAGACAACACGGGAATCTTGCATGCCTTGTTAGGATTCACTTCCTCCAGCGGCCAAAACTCGTGCTCCATATTTCCTTTATGACTTCCACTTTCAATGTCTTTGGCAAGGTTGAATTCCATCAAAGAAACTTCTCCTGAAGACATAAGGCTCGATAATGTATTGCAGTAAATTCAGTTCCTCATTTAAGAAAGGAATATTGGTTCCAATGCTGCCAAATCAACAGCAACTCTGTTACATACTGTGAGTGCATGGAGTGTTGGCTAATTTATGTTAGACAACCAGTTGAGACAGCTTCCCCGACCAGGCGTGTTTTCTGTCTTACGGACTGTCTAAGACGCGTCATCCTGGCGAATCTTTGCATGGAAGGAAATTTCCATATTTACTATGGTGTATTTTAGGCATGGCATGTGCGCTGCTACAAGGAAGATTTCCATGTTCTATTACAAGGAAAGGATCCATACAAGGAAAGGATCCGCATACAAGGGAAGTATCCAAGGAATGAGTTATTCTAGATACCATGCAAGGGAGATTCATGTTGCCATATCCACACAAGGCAAGCATGCTAGGGCTCACTCTCGGTCCTATATAACAAGGTGGTTGGACGCCTCAGCGGACAACCCAGACGAGAGAGACTTCTTCGACATATTGTGTTCGAGCTTTTCATATTCAAGAAGAAGTACTATTTCCGCCTATACACATTCCCTGTGTGTGTAGAAGATTTTCCCGGCGATCTACGTGAGGTTGAGAGTTGGGTTGAGAGTTATTTGTACTCGAGTGTTTTATAAACTCAAGGGTTGAGTGTTTTTGTGTAAGTGGTAATCCCGTTGAGGGTTCCGGGATTGGCTAGTCTAGTGAGAGGCTAGTTTCAAACACTTAGAGGAAGAGCAGTTGAGGGTTAGGGGTAGCTTAAGGTGATAGGTCCCTTAGAGCGTAAACAGACCTTTGTAACTAACTGTGTCTTTATATAGTGTTTGATCTCTTTTGGGCGAGGCCCCCCAGACGTAGGTGTGGAGCACCGAACTGGGTTACCAACCCTCTGTGTTAAGTTTATTTTACAGCTGTGTGTGTGACTAGTGTTATAATCTGTCTAACGTAAAATAAACAGTCTGGGGGATAAGCGACATTTTTTCACATACGATTGCAAAGTTAAATCTAATAGGAAAGTGATATTTCAATAAAGGGCAAAAAACATTGAGTACGTGTGTTGGCCTAGCAATAGGAGGTTAATGCCCGAGACAATAGGTCTCGGGTTTAAGTCCTCAATGACGCGGTCCTGTCATTTGAATTGAATGTAATACTAAACCTCTCAATAACTCCAAGAAGAACAAATGTCGATTCCACTTGAAATGGTCCCCATTGGAAATGGCACTCCAATCAAATTCAAAGCGTCAGAATTCCTTGCAGTTGAGGGGGCTGCCGACGGTGGAAGTGTTTGATGGGGAGGGGGCTTCCGGCGGTGGAAGTGCGGGAGGAGGAGGGGGCTGCCGCAACGGAAGTGCTGGATGGGGAGGGTGTAGAAATATGCATCACGAGCTGCCGATGTAGCGAGAGATGCATCCTTTTGGACGTGTTATGGAGGCGTGTAGAAGATGATAATGTGACTCTTTCATTTTCTATTTTATCTTTTAATCGTAAACATTGTGGAAGAATCAAGAAAGAACTAGAGAGAAAATAGTACGAAAATTCATCTCTCATTAGGGAATGAAATAGTACAGCCATACATATATATACATGGGTTTGTACAAGCTACTAAGCAAAATGATGAAAGTCGCCGTAGCGCTTTCATAACAAAAACGTAGTATAAAAGGGTAGATCCTATCCATTGATTCTAAGTATAGAACCAACATTCACGATTAAAAGATAAAATAGCAAATGGAAGAGTGACACATTGTCATCTTCTCCAAGCCTCCATAACATGTCCAAAATCATGCATCTCTCGCTACATCGACAGCTCGTGATGCATATTTCTATAGAGGGTGCTGCTGCACCGGAAGTGCTGGAGGGGGTGGGGGCTTTCAGCGGCGAAAGTGCTGGAGGGGGAGAGGAATGCCGGCTGCGGAAGTGTTGGAGGGGAAGGGCTGCCGTAATACTACCCTCAATGGTGACTTTAGATTGAATGTCATCCATATATGACAAATTAGTAAAATAAATAGAAAGTCATGGAATGTCATGACCAGAGTTGGTCAACCAGCCCCAAGTGCTGACTTTTTTGTTAAGAAATACATAATTTAATTTAAAATTAGATGAATAGAAAGTTACTGAGAGTAGTGATGGGTGTGGTGAGGCCAATGGATAGTTGGGTTTGTCCACGTTAATAATAACATATATAATATAAAAACAGAAGTAGTAAGATGATGCAAAATAGAAAAGTAGAGAAGTGGAGAAAGTGGTAATATTTTTGAAGATTTTATTTGCTTTTTAAAGCTTCGTCTATATAACTAATATTGTATTTGTTGTAGGAATTTTGCTTAATAGAAAAAGATCTCAAAATTGTTAGAATAAGATATTATTCTATTAATGTCACGAATAGCTTTAAAATAGATATATTATTTCTATAATATCTATAGTTATAATGTGAATTTTATATTATTTTTTAATAATTGTTTTCAATTTTAATGATTAAAAAGTATATATTCTACATCAGTTATTAAACGGATTTTTATTGAGTTAAGATTAAATGAATTAATCGATAATTTAAATCTTCCTTGTACTCCTCGTACTTCTAGTCTTCCTCTTCGACTAGTCATGTCTTTGATAAAGATTCTAAATAGAACAATTAAAGATTAAAAATATGTTTCTCATATATTAATATCAATAAATATTACGCATTAAATATAATTTAAAAATATAAATAATACTATATAATACATACCATACATAACTCCTATATAAACCAATATAAATTACCACATATAATTTAAATTATGATTAAAATTTATGGGGATCCAACAAATAAATATCCTCTTTGTGGGCATCGTCATGACGGTTAGAATCCAATGATTACTTCATAATAAAGACCATCTCAAAGAAATTTAAATTATAAAAAAAAATTAATAATCTAAATTCAAATCTTATTTACCTGACATTACATGGAACGATTACATGTTGATTCTTTGGTGTACTAGAAAGTCATTTTGCGAATAACGTGCTCTTCGTTCGGTCTGGTTAGGATGCATTCGATTTTGTGTAGTTAATGTATCCTGTGTTTAGTGGGTCAAAAAATCGAAATTTGTTGACCTTGCTCAAGCTCTTCAACACAGAATATAGGCGGCTGTAACAATTAACATGTTGAATTATTATTTCTAACAAATAAAAGACGTAGTACATATGATAAAACATTATTTAGGTATTTACCTTATATAAACAACAACACACGTATATGTAATTGACTTGAGTTTGCTAACATGCTCGACATCTTCAAGATTTACATATAAGATGCTCTCAACTCCAAAAAACACCATCATCGAGTTTTATTATTATATTGTCCCTTGGTCCAATTGCATTTTTGCAATAAAAATATAATAAACAGGTGTATTTGTGAGATCCATCGTGGACTCTCGAAAGTCTTTTTTTCTTGATCTTTTCGGATTCCTATATATTAAAAATGCATTGGGATAATAATAATATATTAGTGCAATCTTATTAATTTACAAAGTACTAATATGGAACACATGTAAAAACTCTAAATTATTATAACTAGTATATATGATAAATAATAGTACATTCACTTGTATATTCTGATTATTTATATCCATGTCCTCATTTTTGTCGAATACATCAGTTGTCTTATCTGTGCTGTTTATCATCATTTTCGTATGAACATCTGTAGGCTCATAACTTTGATCCGATGTTACATGTAGTGATAAAGAACCATCTATTAATCCAGCATTGATCAATTATTGTCGTAATGCTAATAAAACATCATGCTTGACATCAATATTCGTTATATGATTCATAAGTTGAAATTTCGTCGGGCAGCTCAAGACTTCACTGCATGTCTTTTCAAATTTACTTAGTGATCGTCCACATCCTAATAAACGATTTGATTTTTGTCCTAGTACTTTCTTAATTATTTTATCACTCATCTTTTCTGGTTGGTTATTATGTCTTAGCTCCATCATTTCTTCCTAAAAATAAAATTATTAATTTAGAAATATAATGATATATAATTTATGATGATAAAAGAGATTTTTTGATATATAATTATTTTAATTAAATATCTTTAGCACAATAACAATAGATTTTGATAAAATACTTAACAAGAGATAACAATTATAGTAGAAACCCAATTTTAAATAGAGTAAAATAAATTAGTAATGATTTACTTACATTTTTTTTTCTGACTCTCTTGAAGAACAACCTTTCTCATAGTACCAAAATCTATTTTTCCATGTTTCTATTTGTCCCGTGATGCCATCCAACTGAAATCCACAATCAAAATGATGACGTGCAATACTCTTCGACCCATTTCTAGATTCATGTGTCCTTTTAGATCTATATTCAGCATTATGTTTTGATTGGGCCTAAATAGAAATAACATTTAATATAAATGTAGATAAAATATTAATATAAGAGAATATACTCGTGTGTGAGTAAGAAAAGACCAACACTTGATACGTTTCACTGGACCAAACATTACAAAGATACTCCCAGTCATCTTTCTTAACTTGGTTGGGCACAATGCTTTTAACCTTAATCGGATCCTCAATTCCTCTTAGATCTAAAAATGACTTATGAAATTTTCATTTATGGCATCTCCACGGCCTTTGCATTTGTTGATCAATCACTTTATAAATGTTTTCATTTTCTATGTCTATATCTAAGACGGTCTGCAATTTTTCTATATGAATTTCATAAATTGTTGAATGATATTGTAAATAAATAAATTGAGTAGTTACAAGAAGTTTTTCTCGAAGTGACACTCTAACATTTTGTGGTACGAGTCTCAATCCTTGTATTGCAGGCTACAGTCATTACACATAATTATACCAATTTCATTGTTGAATTTTGATGCATTGGTGCATATTGGTAGACTCAAATCTAAATTAAATTCTACACTAATCTAGTTTTGAAACTCCTCATTATTTTACGAGCTCCTATTCCACATGTAAGACCACGTACACTCTTTATCGACTCTGAATAATCTTGTGCCTCAATTGTTTCCGATGATTTTGTAAATATATTTAAAATAAGGATGATTATTATAGTGTTTAAATATTAAAATATTAAATCGATGTAGGGATGTATTAAATCAAAATTAAATTAAATCATTAAATACATTTTGGATTTTTTTAGACCAAAATGAATTAATACAAAAACTAAATTTAAATCATAAAAATCGAAAGTCTCAAGTTTACTTGAAAAAAAATATTAATGATAAAAACAAGAAAGAGAGGATATGGACCTGTTAATTTTTTTTCACTCTTGAATTGAACTCCTCGTACTAATGATTTATGAATTTTAATCCTAGTAGTAGATCAATATATTGACATAAAGACAATAGAAAATATATCTATGTGATAAAAGATTACTATTCAATTTAAAAAATTTAAAAATTCAAATTCATTGTTTCAAATACCGGAGTGAAGATAATGGGCATTTTTTACATTTAATAATATTTATAAAGTGTTCGTAAATCATGTGGCCGTACGTGGACTCCAATTATGGTGCTATGAATTATGTTATAATAATGTAACTTTATTTAAGAGATACAATTGCACCATATTGCCGTAATTCTTTAAAACTCCATAGGTAGGTGATCCCAATAGCTTTGACCAATATGGGAGGTTAAACAAAATACTCTTCTTTGACCAATTTAACTCATCTAGACTACATTTGTGTTTTCTGTCTTCATTATTAGGTGTTTTACCAGTACTGCATATAGGTAAATCATCTAACCGTAATAAAATATCATCACCAGAAAATTGACGAGGTGAACCTCTTTTTTCGGGGTTTTCATCATATTCAGTACCCCTTCGCCCCTCGTGCTTTTATCTAAAAAATATCGATTGCCGGTATGACACTGTTTACCATGAATTCTTGTAGAACGTGTCTATTCTAAGCGTATTGGACATGTTAATTTTCCCATAGTACTCCATCTAGATAAGTATGCAGATGCTGGAAAATCACTTATAGTCCATATAACAGCAACACGAAGAGTGAAATGTGACTTATCATATTCATCATATGTCTTAACTCCACTGATCCACAAACTCTTAAGTTCATCCACAAGTGGTCTAAAAAAGACATCAAAGTCTTTACCTGGGTACTTTGGACCAGGAATTAATAATGTTAAAAAGTAGTTGCTCTCATCTACATAAAACCAAGGAGCCATGTTATAAGGCATCAAAATAACTGGCCAAATGCTATGCGATGTTGACAAATCGCTAAAAGGGTTAAATCCATCTAAAGCTACGCCCATTCGAATATTTCTTGAATCAACAACAAAATCAGGATACAATTGATCAAAATGTTTCCATGTCCTCCCATCGGTAGGATGACACATGTAATGGCCCGTAAAATTTTTCCACTAATTATCAGGTATCAGAAATCTACTCGAGAAAATTTCGTAATAAATTACCAAAGATGTCGATTAGTTGATCGATAATGGTAACCTTGTAGTATATCTTCGAATACTTGTACAAGTTAGACCAGGAATTGTTTTCTATAACATAGCAGTTAGATACAAATTTTTAGATATATATATATAGACATATATATATAATTATGGTTTTTATTTAAATGTTTTACTTAGATGAGTAATGGAATAATCGAGATGTCATAATTTAGTTGTGAGATACAATTAAATTAATTAATCATTGCCAAGTTTAGATAAGAAGGATTATTAGATTAAAGTTTGGGAGATATAGAAAATAGATATTAAAAACATATGCAAGGGCAAGTCAAGTGCTTTAATAAATTATGAAACCTTAGTTAGAGACTAATTTAATTAACTAGGAGAGGTTATAACAATTAGTAGTATGGTTATATACCATGGAAGGGTATACAATTTGTTAATGATAAAGAAATGATGTATAAAGAGATTATAGCTTAGACCCTTATTAATAAGGTTGATTGGATTATTATTAGTGAAATTGGTATAATTATAAGATAGTATGTTATGGGCATTATTTAAATGAGATATCTAGTAGGATACTAATTATCCATATTAAGAGAATTATCACTTATTATGTAGTATGAGTAAAGAAAACAGAATGCTATAAACATAATTATCCAACCATTTCATTGTTTCTAAAGTGAGAAACACGCACAGTAGGTATGTATACACCTATATTTATGCTGCAAGAAAAGAAGAGTAAGAATAGTACACTATATATATATATGTCTGCATATTATGTTACAACCGAGAGAGGGAAGAAGGGAGAATGCTGCATTTAGCTATGTACCTAGATGTACTAAGCTACTACACTATATAATAAGATATTATAGTTTCCAAGTCTCTAGTCTATTACACTTGGTCAAAGAACCCCATACAATCCCATTCATAACTATTAGATTTTCACCCTGCACAAATCTGTTGCATTAAGTGCAACATCTGAAAGTTGCATCCCAAATTGAAGAAGGCAGTAGAAGTGAAGACAAATAGAAGTGGAATGCAGCAAGGCAGCAGATCGAGCTGCACTCTTCAACTCTTCCAGATTCTACCTGCAACATAAGAAGACATCCCATTAATGTATTACCCCAGAAGTCAACAATTCAGAAACAACATCAATATAAGCACTTGAGTTCATAGCTGTAAAATAGGCATATAGAGTGATGTAGATGAGCTATGGGATGATGCAAACAACCAGTAGCCTTATTACTTATACGTATGGAAGCTTAATAGAAACACTTCTCTTATTTTCAAAGTACTCAGTTTTCCACAATACACTAAAACCTTACAGAGAACCACTATATTTACCACATAAGATTTCCTACATATCCTTTAAACACCCATCTCAATCTTGCAAAACACTTCAGACGCTCACTCTCCTTCCACACCAAGAAGACACTTTCTTCAACTTAAGTTTCAGATTTTAGGAAGCAAAGGTAAACCTAAATCTACTGCCTTTAACTTCCAATGTGTATCTAGCTGAACCGATTTCTTTCTTCTCTTATCAGAAACCATTACAGAAAGTGCATAACCAACCTTTAGAGTGCAGAGTAAGCTCTCTAAATTTTTGGTTTAAAATGTTGGAATAAAAAGGAGATTATATATGTATACAACTGCAGTCTTCAAACCACCTTAAAATTTCAGAAATACATTTCTAGATACGTACTTAAACTCTATTAGTTCCCAAAACTTGTACTCTACGCAGGTTTGGGGTAGATTCTGAATTAGAACCCTAAGATTTTAGCTAGCAAAGCATGTGTGTAAGTAGTCTTATTTTTCAAATTTCAGAAATTAAAGTTAGTAGACTGAAAGGTTTGTTTAGATCCTTGCTGTTTAGAAAATAACTCATAGATTCCAGAACACACCTATTTATACCTAGGTATACAGACTCTAGAACAGAACATATAAACACTTACATATTTAGATTCTGATTTTTAGAACTGAAATTATGTTTTCTATGCTATTCAATCTCTAGAACCTAATTAATACTCTTAAACCTCCATAACAAGAAACCAGCCGAAAGTTATAAATCTCAGAGTTTAAAAACGGAGATTACCTTTCGTATGACAACCAATCCCCAAAATCATTCCACCGTATAAAGCAGAGCAAAATCAGCAACAAATTAAGGTACGTTCCTCAGCAAAAAATCACGAACAAAACTAAGAACAGAACTCTATTAAATCTTTAAACCAAATCAGAACGTGAAAATCTTAACTAAAATGAAGTTCTTCCATCCTTCCCAACCCGAACTTAAAAGAAAGAAGACAGATCAAATATATGGTCTAACATAAGGGTTAATACAGAAACTTGGAAGATTTAATCATGCAGAAAACTAGAGAATGGAAATCTAAAATACAAAGGTCCAAAATGTTAATCCCAAATTCGAATCAGAGCATGTTAATTCCAGAAAAAGAAAGAAATCTAAACTTAAGCATACTGATTCTCGAATGAAGCTTCGAAGTATAGCAAAGGGGGAATTGAAAGCAGTAAAAGAAATTTAGGGAATTCAAAACAGAAATTAAGACTTCTAAAAGCTAAGAATTCTGGAAAAAGAAAGTGGGAGAGATTGTACCTTGAAGTCGTTAGACGGGAATTTCGCCGTTGCAGCGACCGAAGAGAGAACAGCGACTGAGATCGAGGAAGCTCGAGGGGTAGGACGAGGACGATGGCGACGACGTGAGATAGAGAAAAGAGACAGAACCGGGAGAGGGATAGAGAGGGAGAGCAGAGAGTAGTTGCGTGATTCGGTGAGGGAGAAGAGAAATAGAAATGAAGCAGATAGTGAAAGTGAAAGAGAACAGATTGAGAAAGGAACGAGCATCGTCTGTTTTGAGAGAAGCAGATAGTGAAAGTGAAAGAGAAGAGATTGAGAGAGGCAGCGAGTGAAGAGATAGAGCAGCAAGTGAAGAGATTTAGAGAGGCAGCGAGTGGTGTATCTGTGATAGGGGAGAGAATAAGAATGAAACGACTAAGTATGTTAGGGCTAAAGTTAGGAAATAATCTAAACAGATGGGCCTTGTTTTAGTTAAAGGAATGGGCCAACAATTAAAATCCTATTGAGCTGAATTATGATGATATTTTGGTCTCGATTTTAATTAATTATGGGCCTCTTAGTTATGAATAGTGGGCCCAGAATGGGTATTGAAAATGGATTAAGTTATCCCTTAATTGTGGTTTAATAAAAGAAATTAATTAATTTTTGGATTAAGTTAGACATTAAAAAGAATTGGATATAGATAGTTAAGTTTAATCCAATAATTTAGATCTATTAAGTTATGAAGTTAGTAGAAATTTTAATTACTCGAATCTTAGTTGAGTGAAAGGATTAGAAAAATTTATAGAATAATAGAATATTATTTCATTTTTAGATGAAATAAATTATATACTCACGATGAGTATTTTCCTCTTAATTACGATTAAGGTTCAGCGAAAGGGAATTTCAGTCGATTTGCGCCAGATTTTCATTAGACGAAGGAACAGTTCAGGTAGGCTTTCTTTTACAAATAAAATCGTATGCGTTGTACCAAAGTATGATTTTCGTTTAGAATGCTCTAGAATTTAAAGCTTTATGAAGTATTGCATTGTCGAAAATGTTTATATTTTGGTATGATGCGTATCTGTTGAGCAATTAATCGATTTCGGACCTTTAAAGATTTATATCTTTTAAGGTTAGTGTACACCAGAACCGTGAGTCATCTTAGCGGGTTGGCCGGTTCAGTGTTCGCGGAAAGTGGCCACTTTCCCGACACACAGAATTACAGATATGTTTGATTACTCCAGAACTTAGACTGATCAGTCGAACTTTTAAGATCACAAGAATTTTAGTGAACATAGGTTCTTTAGTGACAAAATTCCTATGTTGCACTGTATTACGGCAATTGCAATTATATCAGTAC
This sequence comes from Leonotis leonurus, assembly GCA_026898415.1. Classification (NCBI taxonomy): domain Eukaryota; kingdom Viridiplantae; phylum Streptophyta; class Magnoliopsida; order Lamiales; family Lamiaceae; genus Leonotis; species Leonotis leonurus. The sequence continues at coordinate 1,197,270 of JAPKLX010000041.1, read as the reverse complement.
GAATGTGATTTCGGCATGTGTTTACTGAGTACTTTCGTACTCAGCCCTGCATATATTTATAAATGTGCAGGTTAAGTCGTGATGACGAAGTGGAAGGCTCAGCGGTGGGTTTTTGTCAAACTCGTGTTGTTTTACTCTCGGTGATTTATATGTCGTCATACATGTAAATCTAGAAATTGATCCAGTTTCCGCTGCCAGACTTTTGTTAGATTCAAGAACTTATTAGTTATCTCTTTTGGCTTCGAACCATGTCTTTCAGATTTGTGTTAGTTCTTCATATTTCAAGATGTTGTTATAATCACTTATTCTGAGGTGTTTCCCGATTCTCATTCAAGTAAACGCTTTCTTTCAGTTTATTATCCGTATTTCTCCTTTAAGTCATGTTTCCCTCGATTTTACTTAGAGAAGTGAAATGTGGGCGTGACAGAGTGGTATCAGAGCAAATTTTTGTGCTTTTACACACTGGACACATTGTAGCATTTTGTGCTCTCAATTAAAAAAAGATGACAAAATCATATTTACAAATATCAATAGTGTCACAGCCCCAATTTCCAAAGGACAGATCAATCGGAGTGTGACTGTGAATTGAAGAAAGAACCGGAAAAGAAATGGAAATAACAGGAACAACAATGGTAACTGAGGAGTAATACTGAACAAATGTGTATTGTCATATATTTGAAGGAAACTTTATAACTCAAAAGCTCAATCTTACAAAGGAGTAATGACATTCATCAAAGGTTCGAAATGATAAAGAACTGGAATAAAATACTAAGGTACGATTCGAGGGTTCTGATTTTTGGAAGACAAACCAGATAGCCAAAATCAACAAAGGACAAAGAAATGCAGCGGAATAGTGAAAACTTAACACATATATGAAGATATGTATTATCTCTGAATACTTATCATATAAGAAATCTTCACTCAGCACCACCGCCACCACCCCATCGCTCAACCTGCAAGTGTTTGGAAATACAAGCAGGGCTGAGTACTTGATGTACTCTGTGGGTTATGCCGAAAACAAAACAGTTATTGATCATGCATATCACAGTATAACACAAGAATCTTGAAATAACTTGTGAATACTAAACATCATTTGATTTTACCAAAAGTTGGAGCGGCCACTCACTTTTCCATGTGTCTCATCCATATCTGTAACAAATGCTGGTGAGCAATGTTCCCACTCCCCCAGACATAATCAATGATAACAACGCTGTGAGCAAAGTTACTGCTTCCCAGACGTTAAAAATGGTAACAACCCTGGTGAGCAATGGTTCCACTCCCCCAGACGTTGACCAATGGGTGCCACCGGATCGGTCAATACTGACACACAGTCCTATGTGGACCGGTCCATAATGACTCACGATCACACTCCCCATGTGTACACTAACCTTGACCAACACATGGCTCAAGATCCGATCGTTATTCACAAGTTGACCAGTTCTCAAACATGGATCAACACAGATAGGAATCGCACATAAAACACAAAGAATTTTATGCATGTCAATCATTTCACATTTTCTCAAAACATGCTTTAATAAAGCAAAAATATAGTTTGTATAGTAAACCCACCTGAAAACCGGTATTTGCTGGTAAACCTGATTCTCCTTCTCGTTCTTTGGTTACCACTCCCTCGATGGACCTTCAGGTAACGAGTCACATTTAGAATCGTTCAAGTTCTTAGACGACCTCTATTGACTCGAGATATAATGATTTTATAGGTTTAAGGGTTTCATATCCGATCTACTAAATCACTAAGAAGCTTTAAGGTTTTCTCCGAAAACCTTAGTTTCGTTCAAATGAAATAAACGTTTACTAATTCGATAAGTAATTAATTGCTTGCTTGCAATTAATATAATGGAGACAATTAAATCCGACATAAGAATCGGATATTTTAGATATGTTCTCGTAATTTGAGACCCTTAGAAAAGGTTCATGTCTCGATTTAAATTAATTTAGTTTCACTAAATTAATTAAATAATATAATTATTTACAAAGCCATATCCATAATAACTCATTTCAATAGTTGAATCCAATTTAACCAACCTGGATAAGCCCAAATGAAAATAATTATGATAAGTCCATACAATAAAACTAGTCTCACCAAAAGTCTAACTCTATATTGGGCTCAGTCCAATAAACATCCCAATCGACTCAGTTACTAATTCGGCCCATGTGAATTTTAAATTCAAGCCCACCTTTCTTAATAATTTGATTTATAATTACCATTAATAATAATAATATTATCATTATTATTTTCATGTCATCATTATATAACTTAATAATTAGAAACTCTTCCACACGTCTGCACCTTCCTTTTCTATTTTCATAACTTAACTAAGTTTTTTTTTTTTAAGTCACATAGATAACATAAAGTAATAATGATAGAATAAAAATAAAACAAAATCAAAGTCTCCCATTTACGTAACAACAACTCTCTCCTTCAACCTCTCTGTTTTATTTTCACAGACCCACACACACAAAATTTTATTTTCTGTAAATCTTTATAGAGACCACCGATGTCGTCCTGCCCGGCGCCGTTGTTGATCGGAGTTTCCGCCGTCGTCATTCTCCGTTCCCAACATAACACTTATCTCTACAATTTTCTCAATTCCTCGATTTAAAACGAGACACCCAAAATCATCCCCTTTTCTGTCTATTTTGTTTTTCCGGCCAAAACTCGAAACTCCGGCCAATTATTGGAGGGATTCGACTCCATTCGTCTCAAATCGAATAAAGAAAAAGGTTTAGGGAAAATTTCCAAATTTTGAGTCATCTTCTTCCTCGGTTCTTTCTCTCTCTCTCTCTTGTGGTTGTTCCGGCGAGCCACCATCCACTTGAGCCGCCTGAAGAAATCCCTGTGTGTCGCATTGCCACCGCTGCACCAGCCTGCTCCCCCTGTGTGCTACTGCCTCGTCTCGAGCCTGCTATCCACAACCGAGTCGTCTTCGGCAAAGAGCAGGTATCCTCTTTTTCTCTATTATTATTTTTTTTATACAATATTGTTTCGTTGGAGTTTGATTTACTGAGATGTTGATACATTATGAATTATATGAAGTTTAGTTTGGGAGTTAGCAAATTATTTTACTACTGTAAAGTGTTGATTGCTCTTTTTGAAAGTATGTTATAGTCTATATTCAAGACTTAGGCAGAAGTAGTAAAGAAGCTCTAATTGTGAAGCATCCCTATGGTTCAAGATCTAGACATAGCTAGCTAAATTTCATGTTGTAAAACTGAAACGAAAGACTAACAGCATGGTGAATTAATACAATGTAATATATGAAACTTAATTGATGAAACCTACTTGGAGTTGGAATGAGGATAGAAGATAGATTTGAATTGGTGTTGTATTGTTGCTACTGCTGAGCCTTCCCTTCTCCTCCGCCTATTTCTTCACTGCTATCTTTGTTCACTTTGCAGAAATGAGGAGAAAAATCTAAAAGTAGGTTTGTGGTGATGTCGATGGAATGGTTTGAATGGTGTATAACACTTGAAGTTGGTAGGAGATTGAAGGATATGTGTGGTAGGGGTGCAAAGGACGTGGAAAATTTTCTAACACCAAGTAGAGAGCATAGCAACTACAAACTATGTTTATTTAATTATATATATATTTATTTACCTAATGTATTGAAATTCAACATGTATATATGTATGGATGTAAGACATATTGTTATTGGCTATTTTTCTTACTTGGACTCTTAATAGCATAAATGATGCTTTTAAACTTTATTGGGCTTCCTATATTATCCATTAAGATTTTCATAACTCAATTGGGCTCTTAATAAATAAATAGGAGATGTATCATATTAATGTTAATAGCATGTAATAATAATAATAACAATACTCAATTTGCTATTTGAATAATTCAAAATTCCAAAATAATAATTCAATCAGGGATTTATCAATAATTGAGTAGAAATTCGAGCACGTCACAATTAACGTTAACTCATTGATAAATAAATTTTTCGTATTTGAAATTCATCAACGAAAAATTAAATCCTACGGATATGATACCCTAATTAATATTAAACTCGATAATTCTTTCGAATTAAAAGACGGGGTATTACAAATAGTTTCATAACCGAGGCCAACTTCCAAGAGTAATTTTCTAGTGTTGTAATAAATATCTGGGCAACTATTGCCTTGAGGAAGTATCTTGTGTTGATACTTCAAAAATAAATCAAATGATTTATCAGTCCACTTGTTCATAACTTTCATATTCATCAGATTAACAAAAAAGCTCAGTTTAGATTCGTTGCGTTCGCTCGGGTCAGTTGGAAAAACCCAGCCTTTGTCCCTTCATACAATGGCTTATGCACATCTTCATACAACTCATATTGAAGAGTTTGATTAGTTGCTTTTTCATTTTCATTTAAATCACTAGTTGGACCAATATTAAAAAAATCATTCTTGAAAGCATCATCTAATCTTGCTTGTATACCATCCACTTTATCATTAGATAAATTATCACTAAAATTTTATTCAATTGATCTATCACCATGATAAATCCATTGTGTGTACGAAGTATCAATCCCCACATTGATCAAATGATCTCTAATAACTCCAATATTTTTCCATTTTGTATTCAAGCAATTAACGCAAGGGCATTAGGTTAGGCCAAGAAAATTCAGACTTCGTTCAACAGCGATTAAGAACTCTTTCACCCTATCCACATACTCTTGAGATATGCGATTCTTGTTCTTTACCCATGGATGATACATGCTACTCCCTCTGTCTCACCCATGTAGTCCCTCTTTCCCAATTGGGACGTTCCACGAAAATAGTATTATTTCCCCTTTGACAAATTTTATAACTAAAAAGCAAAGAGTATTAAGGTAGATGTAATAGGGTAAAAAAGAATAAAGTAAGATATTGGTTTGCGTGTAAAAAGAAGGGGGACTACTTTTGTGGGACATAGAGAGTATATTTTTGTATCTATCAAAATAAATAAATAAATAAAACTTTATGATATTTACTATTCTATATAAATGTAATTAGCTAAATAAGTAATTAAAATTTATGCTTATTAGTGTTTTCTTGACCGGTGCTTATCAAGCAAATGTTATCGAGTTCATGATGTTGAAAACGTAAAAATGACTTAATTAATGCATAAAATATGTCCAATTTATCCAAATTAAAATTATTCTCAAATCAAACAAACTGCAATACAAAACAATATCTTCACACAACAAACAAAACACGCCATATATGAGCAAATTACCTCAAAACTGTTGCGTTGGTGAATAAGATTTGTCTATGGCATTGATGCGTGATTGCCAAAGTTCATCACGAGTCGCGAAATGAAAAGTGTGATTATGGTGTCGATTGAATCGTAAGGGTTCAAGAACTTGATTGAGAATAATGAATGAGAAAATGAAGGAAGGGAGAGGACGGCGCCTAAGAATATAGACTCTAAAATATTATATAAAATTTACTTGAGAAGACCTCTTTTATATATATTTATATGAAGGTTAGACTTAATGATTCATCTAGTTAATATAGCTTAGTTCTATTAATATGTTAATTGTGATAAAAGAAAGATTAAATACTTAGCTTCATGAAACTGACCGAGAATGTCGGCATACTTTGGGCTGTCAAAATTTACCGAAAAAACGGTATACTGTACTTACCGTACCGAAAAATACCAAAAACTACCGAATATTAGGTATTCCGATTTTTTTGGTAAGGTATGATGCCGTATTGAACTTTTTGGTATGGTAAAGATATGACTTTTCCAAATACCGAGATATACCGGCGTATACCGTACCGTAATATATACAAAAAAAAAGGTATATACCGGTGTATGCCGTACTATGGTATATACCGTAATAGCGGTATATACCTGTATTTAGTATTTTATAATTACATATTTTTGTATTTTACTATAATATATAACTTATGTAAGTATATATGAATATGATCACATCAACAACTTTATAAGTTAATACGTCTAAATTTAGTTAATAATATAATAATATAGTGATACTTATGTTATTATATTATAATTGTATAATATTATTTTAGTTAGTTATATAAATATACAATATTAATATAATTATTTAACCTATATTTTATATAATTAGTTAATTAGTCAAAGACTCATAATATAACTATGTAATACTAATATAGTAGTTATATAACTATATAATACTAACAATCTTTAATGTAGTTATAACTTACAAGCATCAAAGATGAATTATGTGACTTATATTATGAACTTTCAACAAATATACGAATGTCACATTTATAATAAGATTTGATTTAAAAAGGATCTACATTGTAGACTATCAAATACTAAATTAAAATAATTATGTAAATTTACAATAATATAAAATAACTATAATATTATATTTAATTTTACTATTATAAATTTACATGATTATTCTAATTCATATAATCATATTCATATATACTCTAATATCAATGTAATTAGTTAAAAGGAGTTGCATTTTAAAGTATCATTATTATTAAACTTCTTTGATGTTTATTTTCTTTATTTTATTCAAGTATTATTAGAGCATGATAATAATGTAAATCTATGATAGTGAAAATTAATTATAATAATATTATATAAGTAAATGCATTGTTAGTGACTTAGTATAATAGTTTACATTATTAATGTAATCATACAAATTACAATATTGATATGTTTTATTAAATGAGATTAATTAATAATATCATCATAGTTTAATATTATCATAGTAAGTTATATATCTAAATAATACTAGTAATATACTACTAGTTTTGTCACCTAAATAATATAAATATAATATAGTATTTCTATGACTATAATACTAACAATATCTTTAATATATCTCTTATTTTATTAATAATAGTCATAAAATAAAGATAATTATAATTTATCAAAGATAATTATGTAACTTACATTTTAAACTTTTAATATATATATATATATATTATCAAATCCTACAATATATATAATCATTTATATAAAAATATTAATATATACTATAATATTAACACAATAATTAAAATAAGTTTCAATGAAATCCTTTAATTAAATTAAATTTAGTTGCCGTATATAATATAAATAGATTACTTGCAAGTGTTGAATATATATTTAATAGTTGTATATAACATACATACATATATTATATATTAAAAGAATTAGAATTAGATACAAAAGTAACAAAACAAAACATCAAAAACCCTACCCACTAATTGTTTGCAGTCGTCTGATACTTCTCCACACCATTGTTGTTGCGGTCTCATATTCCTCGACGGCGTTGATGCTGCCCAGTCACAGTCACCACGTTTCCTATCTCGCAAAGCTCTACTGTTATTGTTGTGTTCTCTCTGTCCAGTCGTAGTCATGGTTGTTTCCGTCTGATACGTTGCCAAAAATCATCATCGTTGCACCACCAAACTGTTATTGTTGTTTCTTGTGCACGTGTATGAGGATTTAATGAAGCATATAGTCTAATTTCACCAGAACTGTTTATTTTTTAATGCACAAAAATCTTGTTCTATAAATCTTTAATGTGAGAATTTGGTGAATTAATTACATGCTATTTTTATTGTTAGTTTTCAACAAATGATGGTGGTACTAGTCGGAAACGAGTAGGAGAGGTTTTAACACAAAAACCTCCTGTAGCTCCTAAAAGGAGAAGCCCATTTTGGGATCATTGTGTTAAAGGAACTAGGAAAGCTATTGATGGTAACCTACAACAAATAGGAATCTGCAACTATTGCAAAACCGAAATACCAATAGTTAGTGGTAGTACAAGTGGGTTAAAATATCACTTGGTGAAGAGATGTAAGTCAAGCCCGCTGTATGAGGAGAGCAAAAGTGACAAATGGCAAACTGTGTTGATTAATGAGAATATGGGACAAGGGAATCCTGTGGTTTCTCATACCTTCAATCAAAAAAGTGCGAATTGAAAATTACAGAGTACGTGATTATTGATGAAACATCATTTCGAGTTGTTGAAGGGAAGGGATTTGTTAGTCTTGCCCATGAGTTGCAATCGAAATTCCGAATTCCAGATCGAAGGAAAGTTGCAGGTATGGTTTATGATTTGTATTTACCTGAGAAAAGTAAAATACAAAGTGTGCTTAGTGGACAAAGGGTGAGCATTACTACTGACACATGGACATCTATTCAAAACATAAATTATATGGTTGTTACAACTCATTTCTTAGATCATGACTGGAAGTTTCAAAAGAGGATAATTAACTCCACAAAGATTACTAGTCATGTCAGGGAAGAAATTGGCAAGATGATTGAGATTTGTCTGAGAGAGTGGTGGATTGAGAAAGTGTTTCTATAGTAGTTGACAAGCTTCTTCGAATGATACTACTTTTGATTACTTGAAAAAGAGAATGCGTATTGACAATACTTTATTGTTTGGTGGAAAATATCTGCATTTGAGATGTGCTTGTCATATAATTAATTTGATAGTTAAGGATGGCTTAAAGGAACTTAATTTTTCGATTAAGTCGATTAGGAATGTTGTTGTGTTTCTTCATTCTTCGCCTTCTAGATTAAGCAAGTTTAGGGAATTTGCTTTACTAGCCAAATTTTCTAATACATCAACAGTACCTATGGTTGTCAAGTGTAGAAGGGTGTTCGAAAGAATGACTGAAGAATCATTGCCTTTTATGAAATATTTTCATGAAAAAGATGACAAGGGCAAAGGAAGGATAGGGCATCCAACTACAGAGGATTGGGAAAGCGCATCAGCATTTGTATACTTTCTTGAATATTTCTACGATGCAACTTTAGAACTTAGTGCATAAAAAACTCCTACATCTCAACTTATTTATGAATCAATGATTTCATTACAAAGTGAGATTGAGAGTACTTGCAGTGATGATTCAAACCTAACCCTTAAGAAGGTTGCGCATGCAATGAATGAAAAGTTCAACAAGTACTGGGGGGATTTGAATAAAATGAACCATTTGATTTTTATTTCCAATGTTTTGGATCCAAGAAACAAGCTACAAGTGATCAAAGTTAGCATCAATAATTTGGGAGATACAAATGCAACTTTAAGAGTCAATGATTTCATTGTCCGGGTTAAGAATATCTTGATAACTCTATGGATAGAGTATAAGGGAGCAAACGATACTTTGACTGAGAGACAAACTCCACTTTTGGAGTGTAATGATAAAGATGATACTAGTAGAGGTCGTCGTGGTCGACGTCTTTATGAGAGATTGTATGGAAAAGTGGAAGTAGTGAAATGAAGAAGAACAACTCCAACAAATATCCAATGAAGTGGATAAGTACCTAGCCGATGAGATCGAGAAGTGGTCTAATTGCAGTTTTGATCTTTTAGAGTGGTGGAAAGGAAATGTAACTAAGTATCCAATCCTTTCACTAATTGCAAAGATGTATTTGCAATTCCATGCTCAACCATTGCTAGTGAATCTGCATTTAGCTTGGGTAAGAGGGTTGTGAATCCTTTTCGAACTAGTTTGAGCCCGAAAATGGTTGAAGCATTGGTGTGCACCAATGATTGGCTCAAAGCAGAAGATTTCAGTTTTTATAAGGATCCAACCGATGACGATCTTGATTATACAGGGAAATCGAAGAAATTGAAAAGAGTAAGTGTTTCTTAATTTTGTTTACTTTGTTTGTTTGATTTATGTTAATACAAAATGAAATTCATAAATTTTGTTTCTATTATAATTTATGGAGATGCAAATATGAAGCAAGGTTGTTCTCAGGCTTTCACTGTGCTATCTACCTGACTATGTTATCAACTATATAACATGAAAGTAAGATTCTATTTTTTGAAATCAATATTTAAACTTCTTCTCTTGTTAATTGCAACTAACTATTTCTAAAATTCGCAGGTTTCTCGAGATGTTGGATTTTGAAGTGAACTTGATTGTTTTTTATGATGTAGCTTCTGCTTATCTGGGTTTCAAGTGAACTTTTTTTTGCTTATTTGGGTTTCAAGTGAACTTTTTTTGTGTGACTGATGTTAAAACATTCTTATCAAGTTGTTTTAAGAGTGCTATTGAAGTTAGGTAACTTGTGTTGTTAAAAGGACTCATATTCAGTGACTTTAAATGTTATTGAAAACTTGAAGTTATGAGAAAATTGATTTAGTATTATGAATCTTGGTTGATAATCATAAATAGCTATATGTGGATGATTTTGTTTGATAGTTTTGGCTTATGATATTATTATTATTAGATTGGAAATGTGATTGGTTGAATATATATCTTGTGATGACTTTCTTTTGTTTTTCTCCCTTTTTTATTTCGAGAATTTGATGAAGAAAATACAGGAAATTTAATGTTTTGTAATTTTTCATTACGCCAAAATCCCATTATGCACATGTCGGTTGCTTTAGGTGTTGTTTAGCGTATAGTTCCTTATGTTTCATTTATTTATAAGTCTTAAATAAATAATTTTGAATAAATAAGTTTTTAGGTAAATCGTAAAAAAAAGGTATACCGAAGTAAGGTAAGGTATACCGAAGTAAGGTAAGGTATACCGAAAATAAGGTAAGGTATATGTATATAAAAATTTCATACCGAAACTAAGGTATACCGAAAAGTATGGTAAGATAACAGTATGAAATTTTCCATACCGAAGGTAAAGATAAGGTATAAAGTATGACAATTTTATGAAGGTATACAATACCGTGACACCCCTAGGCATACTTGCACGCCCAACTCAAAGCTATTAATGATTATTTATATAATATATTAAAATTTAAAATATTAATTACTTATTGGGTTTTTATTTTTATCGAATAATATACTTTTATCATTGAAAAATTTATCTTGTTAAATATTTATTAAACAATACTTTCATCATTAGCTACACTTAAATTAATTGCTATTTATGCGTGACCATTAATTTCTATTAATTTTCCACATAATTAAAGAGTTTTTGTCACACATATCAAGTGTGAAAAATTAATAAAAAATGTAAAATTATATTAACCACACATTTTTTAAATATGTGTGACTAATTATTTATACATATTTTTGTGTGACTAATTATGTGTGAATAAATTTTTTTTATTAATTTTTCACGTAAGCAAATCAAATATAAAAATAAAATTATTAAAATATATTTTGACAAATATTTAAATGTTGGAAAATAAGTGTCACTAAAATATTTTAGCTACACATATTAAATATAAAAAAAAAAAATTCCAAGTACTTTATCTACAAATATTTAAATTATGTGTGACTATGTTCCCGCACATTATTATATGTGGCTAATTATGTGTGGGTAAAAGTTGAATTTGTTGTAATGAAGTTCTTTTAGGATTTGTAGAAGTCTCACTTGTTGGAGCATAAAATTAGCTTGACTTGTTCACTCAATTAGCTTGTTACATATACGAGATCATATCAAGATGTTTATATTTTCAAAGCAATTTATACCTTAAAGTCAGGATTGGTGATACCACAATCCTTTGTAGTAAAACTTATAATTTTTTGTAAAGATTCTTTAAGTTTAGTAATTTAAGAAAAAATATAACAAAATTAGCATTAAATTGTCAATAACATTCAAATTTTTAGGAACAAATTGTATTTAATTAACATATTAAATTATGTATGTGACGAGCCCGTTTTTCATGCTCTTTTTGAGTATTGTTTTAGGTCTAAATCGAGTCTTTTTTCCTATATTTGTGTCGTATTTCGTGTTTGGGAGGACACAAGTTTATGGCAAGCAGGATGCAGGGCAAGCTGCGGGTCGTCTCAGGAGAAAGGCAAGAGTATGCACGAAGAAGCTTGGGCAATCTGAAGCTCAAGACGAAGCACCGCCTGAGACCACACTGCAGCAGATGGAGACCAAGGGGGTATGCTGAGCAAGACAGAGAACAGACCAAGCAGCCGGGAGCGCACAAGACGAATGGCAAGAGGCGGGGATTCGCGGCAGATTTCTTTCCTTCCGCGGAAAAGGAAACATATATCTCTTTCTTTTCACCAACGATTTGGGGAAGGATTGAGAATCTTTCCTTCTTCGCAAAATATTTGATCGGGAAGGAAAGTTTGCCGGAACCCTAGCCACCACCACACGAAAGGCCCAAGCCCATGGAGTTGCTATATATACCCTACGCTACAAATCAGAGAGATATACATGAGAGGGGAGGGACGACGCCTGACTTCTTAGTTTAGTTCTTGTATTTCTTATGAGTGTTGGGGAGGAGAAAACAAGTCCTACGGGCAAACACTTTTAATATTTTGTTATGCTTTTGGCCTTGCCACGGGTTGGTCCTGGCAAGAGGATATTTTGGTAACATTTTATTTCCCGTATTTCAATACAAGTACGCTTTTAATTATTTCATCCTTGTTCTTTATTTTCCGTATGAGTAGCTATGTTATTAGACTTAGCTTGGGAAAGATGAATTGAGTCCGGACTTATAATGTCTTGAGAGATCTAACTGTGCATATAGTTGTCTTGGCGTGTTCCTAAAGTGCCGGATCTACATCCTATACAACTTGATCAAGTCCTCGGTGTTGTCTGGCCAATAGCAGTCTTGGGTGAGATCAGGTTACAACTGCGAGCTGGAAATTCCAAGTGTTAGTGACTTCTTGCTTGCTAGCCAGAGGGATCAGTGCGGTGAAGTAGGTGGGGACGCCATGGGACGGGCGTCTGAGAAGGTGTGCCCATGGTTGTTGTGTTCCCCGCGAATGCCTATTCGGGTACATCGGAGTAAGCTTGGTCCAAGAGCAATATTGGGCAAGGGGGATAAGGAGTGAGTAACCCTTACCCTCTGGGCTGAAAAGGTGTGTTGGGTGGGGCTTGAATGGCTACGTGACGATTAAAAAGGAGCTGCTTGTGATGCGTTGGTGGTAGGAGTAAAACCTCATTCTTATGCTCGCCCTTAACCGATGACATGCTGAGACTACGAGAAACTTTGCACCGATGATCAAGACATAAGTTAAGACTCAATGATTCTAACCCAAGTCAAGTTGCTTTCTCATTTAACTCTTTGTGTTTTCTTTTCAGTCATTTACTTTTACAGCTTTTACTATTCTGTTTGGTTACACCTCTTGATCAAGGCAAGACCCGAATCAAAACCCCAAATTGTGACATCGAGAGAGGAATCCACCAACTCCCTGTGGGATTGACTATGTACTTACCACTAGCGCAACCTAGTGAAGAGTATCAGTTTATAAATTTATCTTGTCGGAGCAATAACGACTGAGCTACGCCAGTATGTATTTATCATAATCTAATAGTTCAAGACTTCAAGCCATTAAGAATTTAAATTTTTATGTTATTTTGCAAAGATTTTAACTTGTACATATAATCCTTTTTATTATATCATGTACAAAATAAATATTATATGAATTATTTATTTAAAAACTTATACCACTCAATGAATATATTATTAAGATATTTTTAATGTGTAGATGAACATATAATATTTGTTATATTTATCTAGAAATTTGTCGCATGGTTATATGAACATTTGGTGGACTTTGGGGAATGGGGTGTATAAACTAATAGGCATGATGAGTTTTTCTAGAAATTTGTCACAGGGTTTTCTTTTTGGTATGTTGGTTAGAAATCGGTATGCATGACAAATATATTTGGTGGATGTGACTTGCCACGATTGAGTTTATTGAGAATTACTTTATATTTAATATTTATACTACCTCGAAAATAAATTTCTTAAAACAAAATTTCGAAACTTGAATTAGTACAAATCACATATTGTAACTTATCCTTTAGGCTATGTTTATTCATGACACCCATTGGGTGTCATAGCTAAAAGACAAAAAAAAGTGCTTACATATTAAATCAAAATGAAAAGGAAAATGATGACACTCAACTGATGGGTTGGACGACCAATCTTCATATTAAATTGGGTTATCCAATAATATGATGTCACTTGGCACTATATTATAGGATACTCAAATATATTGATTTTAATTTGTATATACTAATTATTTTAAATAATATTAATCAAAAGAATATGAAAAAATATATGAAAATTCATGATTTTAAATTCTCTATAAATACAGTAGCATATTCATATATTTTGAAGTACAATCAATTTTCATCTATTTCTTCACATATTTCTCAATATTTAATTTTATTTCATTTCTCAAATCATGAATGCAAATAATTATCCAAATACTCAGGTTATCCAAAGTCTCAAAATTATCAAAATTCTGATAATTACCCAGATTTCCAAAATTACCAAAATTATGAAAATTATCTTGGCTCCCACAATTATCCAAATTTTCATCCAAACTCTCAATATCCATTAAATTCTGCATATAATCAAAACACTCAATTTTCTCAAAATCTCAATCAAACACCCATATCTAAACAAGTCCCGTTATTTCAAATGTCTTGCAATTTATTCACAGGTGTTGAGCCGACAGACTCAAATCAAAAGTCATCAAAAGTACATTGGCGAGTGAAAGAAGATGTTTCCCGAATGATAGCTTGGTGCTATGTTCGTGAAGATAGTAAACGAGGTAAAAATCAAAAGAATTCATTACTCTGGTCAAGAGTACACGCTATGTATCATGAGTATCAAAAAGAAAAATCAGATGAAGTATCTGAAATAAATATTCAGTCAATGAAAGGTTGCTGGAAACGAATTTATGAAAAAGGAAGTAAGTGGCTTGCTTGATACTCAGAGGCAAGTAGTCGAAAACGAAGTGAAAAGAGAGAAAGATGTTGAGAATGAAGCTCACACAATTTATGAAGCAAGTGGAAGCAAGTTTCAGGACTTTGTTGCATTCAATGAAGTGACATGTAAACATCCCAAGTGGTCATTGACATCAAATCCTTATCCAAAAAGGACCACTCAAACTAAAGATAGAAATGAAGAAAGTGGTGGGAGCTCAAAAAGTCAAGAACTAGTGAAGATGGAGATTATTCAGTACCTTCCAATCAAGAAAATCTAAATGAAGAAGATTCAACAATTGTTCGTCCTTTGGGTATAGACATGGAATAAAGGAAAGGAAAATGTAAAACACCACAATCTTCATCTAATACTATCAATTTCATTGAAGAGCTTTGGTCATTAAGGCATGCTAGGGAGAGTGAAATTGAGATAGTGCGCGAAAAAATAGCCCTTGAGCGTCAAAAGCTACAAGATGATGGTATGAAAAGAAAAACAAATGTTGTTCAAATTGTTGTCTAAGGATCATCTAACCCCAACAGAAGAAGAGGTGAAATGCACTAATAGGGGTGAGGAAAATTTGGTAAAAAAACCGAAAACCGAATCGAACCGATAAATTCGGTTCGATTTTTTATTTTATAAATTTTTTATTTTTTCGGTTTATTTTTTATTTCGATTCAAGGTCATTTCGGTTCGGTTTTGATTTTCATTAATTTTTTGCTTCGGTTACCGAACCGAACCATGTTCACCCCTACTGACTAATGACAATTGTGTTTAAGGAGTGAATTTAGTTTATTTTTATGTAATTTTTCTTTAAGTTTTTCAATTAATTCTATTTAGTTATTATCTTGTAACTATTAATTCTATGTAATGTGTGTTTACTGTAATGTAATGTGTGTTTTTTTAAGGATCATCTTGTAATGTGTGCTTTTTTAAGGATCATCTTGTAGTGTGTGTTTTTTTATGTAATGTCATTTGGTTACAATCTTGTAAATTTTTATGTAATTTTTTTGTTTATATTTCTTTATGTTTTTTAATTCATGCTATTTAGTTATATGAGCATATTTCACATGTCATTTAAGTAGTCAAATATTAATAATGAAAATGAATATGAATATCACATGTAAGTGTCTAATCTATACTGCACAATAATGAAAATGAATATGTAATATCACATGCTAGTGTCTCATCTATACTATGCAATAATTAAAAATGAATCAATAATGAAAATGAATATGTAATATCACATGCAAGTAGCATGTCCCCCACATCACTAAAAGAAAATATTCTAGGTTTATTCCTATGTAGTAGGGTCAGACTTTCTTTGTATAGGTTGTGTTAGGTATTTTTTAATACTGTTTTTGATATGATAACCTAACAGCTGGTGTTTTTTGTGTTCTTCACAGAGATGTTGACCTAAACATCTGGCGCAACACAACAATGATGTCCAGTTCATGCGCCACGTGGAACCTGATGACTTGGCATGCTGAGTAGATCGATGAAGACTGGTGGGAAGACCAAGTCTTGGCAGTTGGAAGCGTACGTGCTGAGTGGAGATATTCTGTTCCACATTTCAAGGAGTCAACAACTGTCCACTAAGTTAGTTCCACAATTCCAGGCACTAGTGCGGAGCGTAACAATCAGCGAGAATTGTGGAACACATGGGCCAGCAAATATAAGATTCTACAACCCAAGCCCATGGAGTCTATCTATAAATACTAGTTTCAGTTTTTAGTTAGATAGACAAGTTTTCAGATTAAATTCGTAGTTGAGTGTGTATGCTTCTTAATCCTTAAGAGCATACGTTTAGTGTTTTAGTAAGAGTGTTGATGTTGTTGTGGTGCTACACATTGTAATAGCACAACACTTACTTTTGATTATTCTTTTTGGCCGTAAGGCTGCCGTGTAGGTTGTTTGTTAACACAACCTACGCAAAAAGTATCTCGTGTGTTCTTTTTAGCTTTCGCATATACTTACATAGAGTGGTAGATACACTTTCAAGTGGTATCAGAGCCATCACTCGACACACTGAGTGTGGTCCTGACTGTATCATGACTCTAACAAGACAATGGATCCAAATAGCGTTGGCGCATTTCGACCTCCAGTCTTGGATGGCTCAAATTATTCATACTGGAAGACACACATTCGCTCTTACATCAAATCCCTAGATAGAAGAGCATGGATGTCTGTGGAGAATGGGTGGTCACCACCAAAACAGACTGACGCAGAGGGTGATGTGGTCCCAATCCCACAAACCTCCTGGTCACGTGATCAAATTGAGGCTGCCACTTTTGATGATCGAGCACTGAATGCTATAATCTCGGCAGTCGACACAAACATGTTCAAACTTATCAAGAACTGTATGTGTGCGAAAGATGCCTGAGATATCCTCCAAAGGCATTGTGAGGGAGACAACAGTGTCAAACAGTCACGGCTACGTATTCTCGCCTCACAATTCGAAAATATGAAGATGGAGGAAGATGAAGACATCTCAACCTATACAAAGAGGATTCTTGACATTTCGAATGAATGTCAAGATCTAGGAGATCCACTTAGCAACAAAGTTCTTGTCTCCAAAGCTCTCCGCACTCTACCACCACGATTTGACATGAAAGTCACAGCCATTGAAACAACTCTAGGAGTGAATGCCCTTGAGTTCACGGATCTTATGAATTCCTTCAAAACCTACGAGATGAATCTAGTAGCAAGAGGCATATTCACCCAGAAGAAAACAGTGGCTCTTACTGCCGGTGTAGCTCTCACCTCAGGCGCACAGTTCTCACCTTCGTGTAGCAAGTTGACAGAAGTGGAAGAAATCCATGACGGGGATGATGTTGCCATGATCACCAGAAAGTTTAACCGGATGGTACGAGGTTTCAAACGAGGTAAGGTCAACGTAAAACCTAAGGAGCAAGATGTCTCACGTTTGGAGTACTATCATCCTCCAACCAATGACAATAGTCAGAGGAAGCCTCCTGTTAGGAAGACACCTCCCAACGAAGTGTTTACGTTCAGCTCCTCCAAGCTCGATAACGTGCAATGTCATGAGTGTAGAGGTTTTGGGCACTTTGCAAATCAGTGTGCCAATACACTTCGAAAGAAGGGAAAGTCCTATTGGGTGTCTTGGAACGATGATGAGCATGAGTTCTTTGAAGATGTTGATGAACGATTGTTCGAGAGCATAGCGTTACATGTGACGATGGCATCTCCAGTCATATCAAATGAAGTCGATGCAGCATTCTCTAATAGGTATGACACTAACTATTACTCAAATTTGTTTTGTTTAAGTGCCTCTGTTAATGATACAGGAGTTGTTGAGGACAACAATATAGAATCTGGATGTAGCGAAGGAAGTGATAACCAAGCCTTCTCTATAATCCACGGATTGAAGAGGCTATATGAAGAGTTGTTAGGCAAGTGGAGAAAGCAAGCACAAGAACTGGAGACCTCAACACTTGAGGTAACCCGACTCAAGGAATGTCAAGCTAAACAGGAAGTCCTGCTCACACAGCGTGACATAGAGCTCACAAAGGTAAATTCCCAACTGGAAGAAGCACAACTAACCATCCTAAAGTGGAACACTGGGACCTATTCACTTCAAGAGATCATGAATAGCACAAACTCAAGCAAAAGGGGCCTTGGATATGCTGCACCAACTGTGTTTTGTCATGGGTCCATATCGACAGGAGAAACATCAAATGCTAAACCAGATGTTGTGTCCACAGACCCACCAACACAACAGCACAACACTCAAGCAGAAAAAGGTAAGAAAGGTAAGAGAAAGAGTAAGAGACATAGAAGGAAGTATGTATGTCATTACTGTCTCAAACCAGGTCATACAAAACCTTTTTGTTATCAAAAGAAAAAGGATGACAAGACATGTTCTGTATTGCCGCAGCAACCCAAAATGATGTGGGTGAAGAAAACTGACCTAACATGTAATGTTGTCTACACAGCTCTAAAAACTAACGTTTCAGGTTCTTGGTATTTTGACAGCGGATGTTCGCGTCACATGACAGGTAACAAAACATTCCTTTCCAACTATGAAACCTATGACGGAGGAAATGTTTCCTTCGGTGGAGGCTCAAAAGGTAAAATCATAGGGAAAGGTACGCTTAATGTTCTTGGGTTACCTACCTTAACAAATGTGTACCATGTTCAAGGGCTTATGGCGAACTTAATAAGCATAAGTCAATTATGTGATGGTAACATGCTTGTGAAATTTACCAAAGGTGCATGTGAAGTATATGACAACAGAAACTTGTGTATCATGACAAGTCAAAGGTCATCTGACAACTGTTATATGACTGATAACATAACATGTAACAAGGCTCAAGCTGATGAGGTTGTACTTTGGCACAAAAGGTTGGGTCATACTAACTTTAGAAATCTTAGCAGGTTGATCAAGATGGATGCAGTGCGGGATCTACCAAATCTTGGAAAGGCTGACCAAATTGTGTGTGGAGACTGTCAAAGAGGAAAACTACTGCACGCATCACATCCTGCCCTACAGTATAGTGAACAACACTTTGGGACCAACCGATGCTTTGAACTTCTACACATGGACCTTGTAGGACCCATGGAAGTGGAAAGCATTGGAGGCAAAAGGTTGTGTTAGTTGTGGTAGATGATTTTTTCCGTTTCACATGGACATATTTTTTATGAGACAAATCTGAAACATTTGAGATGTTTAGAAATATGTTTGCTCGTGTTGCTAATGTTTTTGATGCTAGAATATCTCGTATAAGGTCAGATCATGGCCGTGAATTTGAGAATTCACATTTCACGAGTTTTTGTGATGAAAAAGGAGTATGTCAGGAGTTTGCAGCACCAAAAACTCCACAGCAAAATGGAGTGGTCGAACGCAAGAATAGGACCTTGATTGAGATGGCAAGGGTTATGCTGAGCTCAAAACAAATGGCGAAACACTTTTGGGCTGAGGCAGTAAACACCGCATGTTACATCAACAATCGAGTCAACATTCGACCAGGCTCATTCAAAACACCGTATGAACTGCTTAAGGGAAGAAAACCTAACCTAAAACATTTTCGTATTTTCGGGTGTGTATATTTTATCCTAAATGATCGTGAGTATCTAACAAAGCTTGATGATAAGAGCGACAAAGGTGTATTTGTTGGGTACTCGACAAACAGCGTAGCCTATAGAGTATTTAACCTTCGCATTAAGACAATACAAGAATCTGTTAATGTTGTCTTTGACAGGTGTTGAGAACAAGGAGGTGGAAGCAGAAGATGACATATATCAAGGGGGAGTTGTTCTACCTCCTGTTGAAGCTCAAACTGCTCCACCAAACACAACGTCCAGCAATGCTGAGGAAAACAATAGTACACCACAGGAATCAGAAGATGAGCAAAATGAGGAGCAAGAGGTAACTCCACGCAGAGAACCTCCAGGAAGGGTTAGAGAAAACCATCCACTGTCTCAAGTCATAGGAAACATTGAGGATGGTGTTCAGACCAGATGAAGACAGCCGATTAACTATAGAGAAATGACATGCATGTACTTCGTGTGCTCCACAATTGAAGGTGTAACGTGCTTTGTGTCCAAGTTTGAACCAAAAAATGTCAAAGAAGCCCTAACTGATGAGTTCTGGATAAATGCTATGCATGAAGAACTTAATCAGTTTGTGCGCAGTGATGTTTGGTACCTTGTTCTCAGGCCAACTAACATAAATGTTATTGGCACAAAGTGGATTTTCAAGAACAAATCTGATGAGAAGGGAACAATTGTACGGAACAAAGCTCGTTTGGTGGCACAAGGGTATACTCAAGTCGAAGGGGTAGATTTTGATGACACATTCGCTCCAGTAGCAAGGATTGAATCTATTCGATTGCTGCTTGCTGTTGCGTGTCATCTCAACATCAATCTATATCAAATGGATGTGAAGGCAGCATTCCTCAATGGTGAACTAAGGGAGGAAGTTTATGTTGAACAACCCAAAGGATTTGAGGATCCTCACAAGCCTAACCATGTTTTTCGATTAAAGAAGGCGTTGTATGGATTAAAGCAAGCACCACGTGCTTGTTATGAACATCTCACAAATTTCCTTCTGGAATATGGATTTGTGAGAGGAGGTGCTGATCGTACACTATTTATTAAAAGGGAAGAACAACACATTCTACTTACTCAAATCTATGTTGATGACATGATTGTTGGGTCTACCTCACGTAACATGCTTAATGATTTTTCAGGTGCAATTTCTACAAAGTTCGAGATGAGTATGGTAGGAGAACTCACATACTTCCTTGGACTATAAGTTAAACAAGTAGAGGGTGGTATTTTCATCTCCCAAAGCAAGTATGCCAAAGAGATGATAAAACGCTTTGATCTTGAGGGTGCAAAGCACATGAAAACTCCCATGGGATCCACAGAAAAGCTGACCAAAGATGATGCTGGAGAAGATGTTGATCCAACACTCTACAGATCAATGATAGGGAGTCTATTGTACCTAACATCTACACGTCCAGACTTAATGTTCAGTGTATGTGTGTGTGCCAGGTATCAATCTAAACCCAAAGTTTCTCATCTTAAAGCTATTAAGAGAATCATCAGGTATGTTGCTGGAACATTAGAGTTAGAAATTTTCTTCTCTAAACATAAGAACATGAGCTTGATAGGGTTTAGTGATTCTGACTGGGCTGGAGATGTGGATGATAGAAAAAATACCAGTGGAGGGTGTTTTTATCTGGGTAACAACATTGTGTCATGGCATAGCCGTAAGCAAAACTGTGTTTCCTTATCTACTGCTGAGTCCGAATATGTTGCAGCAGGTAGTTGTTGCACCCAATTGTTGTGGCTTAAACAAATGCTTAGTGACTATGGCTTTGAAAACAATGACCTGGTTGTGTACTGTGACAACATGAGTGCAATAAACATCTCCAAAAATCATGTTCAACACTCAAGAACAAAACACATTGACATAAGACACCATTTCATTAGAGAGTAAGTGGAACAGGAGGTAATCAAGCTTGAGTATGTGAAAACGGAAAACCAAGTTGCTGACATTTTTACAAAACCCTTGGATCATGAGAGGTTCGTTCATTAACGAAAATCTCTTGGTCTCTATTTTTACCACTAAACTTTTTTGTTATGCTACACCCGTATCCATAACATTGTTATATATATCAAGGGTGTAGCTTGTTGTGTCTAACTTGCTGGTATATTTTAGTCAACATATTCTATATTCTGAAGCCTGGTATTTTATTTATATATTTTTATGTAACTGTGTGGTAAATAATCCAAGTAGTTTGGGGGGCACGACGCTCTCTACGACGATGCTACCTTACAAAAGGATTGCAACTGCGACTGCTTTTGAGGGTGAAAGGCTAGGGGCACGGCGTTCGCTGCGACGATGCACTCTACACTCACTAACCCTTAAATTCTTGTAGTTCTGCACATATTTTTTTTGTATAAACCAGGTGGATGTTACAACAAACGTTGACACATCAGAGCAAGTTAGACTGCTTCTATTTTTTGGTTAAATTGTTTTCCAAAATTGTTTATCTTAACATCAGCAACGCATGTTTTCTGTAACACATACCCCATGTTTGATTTCCTTGTTTATAGCGCTTCTCTCTCATGGTAGTGGGTTATGACTGTTGGGTGACGTGTTCTTAGGGTTGTCAGGTAACAATGAAACGGCGTTTGTTGCACTGAACCATCGCCAGCCTTTTTTTTATCATTATTTCTCTGGCTAGTTGTCACCTTTCACACAAAAACCTTAAACCCGCCTACTTTCTCTCTCTTTTCAAATCCGCACGTCTTCCTAGGGAGATATGGTTTCTTAAAGTTTAGATAAAACAAATCCACCGTATTTATCCTTTCTAACCCGAAAAACCCCACGAATCCTTCTCTCCGATTTCTCACTTTTCTTTTGCCATGGCTACTCCTCCAACTCCTGATGTCACTACAATTCTCCAAGCACTTCTTGCAGTAAACCCTACTCTCCTTCAGGCGATCCAAACCACTGCTGCAACTCCACCATCGGTCGCTGCTCCACCGGTTCCCTTCGTCATTCCACCTGTCTCGGCAGACGACTCACCCGTTCCTTTGGACCCTCCAACTGTTCAGACTCCAGTAGAAGCTCTCTCCGCTCCTCCACCAGTACAAGAAGAGGCTGTCACTGTGCCTCCAGTAAGTGACACCCCTCCACCGGTTACTACAGTTGCCGTTGTTGAGCCGATTCCAATGCCTCCGCTGTCCCGATCGTCCTCTCCACCCGTCGCTCTCGCACGCAAACCTGCTACCAGGGGTTCCAGACTGTCCAGCATGGCCAAGAAGTCCAAGGGACCCACGCCCACTGTTGTCGTCCAGGATGACAGTGAGGACGAGGTCTCGTCCGCTCCAAAGTGCCAGCGGCTCCTCTCCCCTGCCGACGTTAAGACGGAGCCGACTTCCTCTACCGCTCCCTCCGCCAAAGGTAAATCGGCGGCCCACATCTTGGAGCTTTCAGATGGCCCCAATTCACCCTTGGACGCGGAACAGGCGCTGAGTCTTCAATTCTATGATGAACTGGCTGCAGTGAAGTGGAAGCGTCTCCGCAACCTTCCATGTGTGAGCGAACGGACTGTGGAGGAGACTAGCTTTGAGGACCACAATCTGCTCGCATTCTTCCGCACTCGAGGGCTCTTGGGTATAGTTTTCAACCTTCCTCCTTTTGTAAAAACTGTGGTGCGTCATTTTTACTGCAACCTGCATCAATCTTTCGGTGATCGTTCTTCTGCTAAGTTTGGGAAAGTCTACCTCTATAATTCCATCTATGAGTTTACGGCGGATGCCATCAACAATGCCCTTGGTTAGTGTTGAGGGCGACATTATTTCTGATCTGGATGCTGTTGCCAAGGTGATCACTGGTGGAAAAAGGTCTAAATGGGTTCAGCCTAAGAAGACCTCGTGGCTGTCGCATCTTTACTCTGTCCTCCAAAAGGTCCTAACATATAATTGGATTGTCTCATCCAATTCCACTGTTGTCACCCAACAGCATGGTGTGTTACTGTACCTTGTCGGGCTCAACAAATCTTGGAACATGGGACGCATTGTATTTGATCAGCTTGCTGCTCTCTCCACTAAAACTCAGATCTTTTCTATGCCATTCCCTTCTCTTATTTGCAGGGTCTTGGCGCATCAAGGCTTCACGTCTGTTGTCCGGAGCCATGACGCTGAACCAGCTCCATTGTACACCATCCACCCTTCTCTTTTTAACAAGAGTAAGGTGGCTGACCTTCCATGGCGCAACCCTGATGCCCCTACTACCTCCGGTATTCATTTGCCCCCACAAACTGTTCAACAATTGATTGGTGCGCTGTCTACCCTCGCTGTGCTCGTGTCGTCCCTTCAGGCCTGCCTTCTTTCACAACAAGGGGGAGACCACGCCGCAGGAGGTGAAGCTGGAGGTGAAGCTGCAGCAGCAGAAGGAGACGCCAATGATGAGGAAGAGGGAGGAGACAAGGAAGAAGAGGTAGCAGATGATGAAAATGAGAGACTGTGAGGAGACCGTATGTGGTCGGAAACAAAATAATTTTTTTTTATGTGGTGATGTGGGAAACAAAAAACAACGTTTTTCTCTTTTGTTTGTGGTGGATGATGGTTTGATACTTTGCTCCCGTATCTTTTGATGCACTAATGTTTACCTGCTAAATAGGATGGTTGCTGTTTGGTGCTATGTGCTATGATATGTGCTATGATAGTGATATTTTATAATGCTTTATTATCCATGTTGCTGTTTTGTGTTGGAAACTGTTTTGCAAACACAAGCATTTAGGGGGAGCACCTGTGAAGTGAATGGTGTTGTGAAGAAGGCACAAAAAAAGGGGGAGTTTGTTAGGTATTTTTTAATACTGTTTTTGATATGATAACCTAACAGTTGGTGTTTTTTGTGTTCTTCACAGAGATGTTGACCTAAACATCTGGCGCAACACAACAATGATGTCCAGTTCATGTGCCACGTGGAACCTGATGACTTGGCATGCTGAGTAGATCGATGAAGACTGGTGGGAAGACCAAGTCTTGGCAGTTGGAAGCGTACGTGCTGAGTGGAGATATTCGGTTCCACATTTCAAGGAGTCAACAACTGTCCACTAAGTTAGTTCCACAATTCCAGGCACTAGTGCGGAGCGTAACAATCAGCGAGAATTGTGGAACACATGGGCCAGCAAATACAAGATTCTACAACCCAAGCCCATGGAGTCTATCTATAAATACTAGTTTCAGTTTTTAGTTAGATAGACAAGTTTTCAGATTAAATTCGTAGTTGAGTGTGTATGATTCTTAATCCTTAAGAGCATACGTTTAGTGTTTTAGTAAGAGTGTTGATGTTGTTGTGGTGCTACACATTGTAATAGCACAACACTTGCTTTTGATTATTCTTTTTGGCCGTAAGGCTGCCGTGTAGGTTGTTTGTTAGCACAACCTACGCAAAAAGTATCCCGTGTATTCTTTTTAGCTTCCGCATATACTTACATAGAGTGGTAGATACACTTTCAGGTTTCTATATATATTAGGTTGTGCTGTAGCTGGACTCACTCATCAAATATGAATGAAAACAAATTCCTTTAATGCAATGACAACACATACGATTGTTTTATCTTTTTCTCAGTTTTCTTTATGGTATTAGCAGGTAGACCTACATGTCTCTTGACACGTCGTTTTGTTCTTTTCTTTCTTTAACCATGGGAGAAACACCACAAGGATCCATTACTAATGGATCAAACACACCTGCTGCAAACTCGATTATTTTCTTTTATAATATTCCCACACCTACCAAACTAAAGGAGACCAATTTTTTTAATATGGAGACAACAAATCTTGGTTACAACCAGAGGATATGGGTTTGAAGGGTATCTTACAGGATACACTACACCACCACTCATGTGGACTGAAGAGAAGAAGGGAGACAAAACTCAACGATCCATAAATCTTGACTTCACTACATGGGAATGCAAGATCAAATCATATGTGCTTGGATACAATCCACACTCACAGAAAGTGTGATGGTGTTGGTGGTGGGACTAACTTCAGCAACTGCTATATGGAATGCCTTGGAGACAAACTTCTCAAATCAGTCTCATGCTAAGGTCATGCAATATAAACTTTAGCTACAAACCTTGAGAAAGGATAACTTAAGCATGACTGAATATTTTTCCAAGGTTAAGACGGCTTGTGACTTGCTAAATTGAGTCGGTCATAAGGTTACTGATGAGGATTAGCTCTTGCATATTTTAAATGGCCTAGGAAATGAGTATGACTCAGTTGTCGTCACTGTGAGCTCCAAATTTGATGCTTGGTCTGCCATGGATGTTCACTCTATCTTACTTAGCTTTGAGAGTAGGTTGGAGTCCACAAAGTATACTATTATTAACAATGATGGGTCTCAGCCTTCTCTCAATTATATGGCTCAATGAAATAAAACCAAAGGAAACTCTCAAAATTTTAGAGGTCGAGGAGGTTACAACAACCGTGGTGGAGGAAGGAATGGATCCAACCGTGGCGGAGGAAGAGGTCGTGGTAGAAACATGGGAAACAAGCCCACTTGCCAAGTGTGTTTTGTTCCTGGACATACAGCCGATAGATGTTGGTATAGGTTTAATCAAACCTTCATACCTAAGCAACAAAATCAGACTACACAGCAAGGACAGCAGGCTGGGAACTCTTTTCAGTTCAAACCGGGAGCAAACATGGCTCAATTTCCTTATTATCAATATGTTGGTTCTGCTTCATCTCAATATGATGCTACTGACTATAATTCTGAGAATGCATGGTATCCTGATTCAGGCGCCACAAACCATATCTCTCATGATCTTTCTAACCTCAATTGTGCTACAGAATACCAAGGTTCCTCTAAGTTACAAATGGGCAATGGTCAAGGAGTCAACATTGCTCACATAGGTAATGGTCTTTTATCCACACCCTCCTCTTCAAGATTTTTGTTCTTAACAACCTCTTGCATGTCCCCCACATCACTAAAAATCTCCTTAGTGTTTTCCAGTTTGTTAAAGACAATAAGGTCTTCATTGAGTTTCATCCTAACTCTTGTATTGTGAAGGATCAGGAAACCAATGCTATCTTTCTCAATGGTTCCCTTAAAGGAGGTCTATATCAGTTTCAACTCCACTCTACACCATGCAGTACCCAAGCTTCAAGACCATTTTTTGTTTTCAATCAAAGACCAACATTGGCTCCTTCCTTTAACCCGTCAGCAGACTTTGCTCAGTCTACTTCTGTTCTTAATTTAGAGGAATGACATATCTTTTTATAAGTCTCACCTTCTTCATTTATCTTTATCTTTCTCTTCTCCATCAAATGATCCAGCATATCTGCGTATAACTCTTTCTAACTTTTTTTTACTTCTTTTTTCTTTCTTTCTACATCATTGACACATAAATGATCATATTCTGCATAAATGAAAAAAGTGATGTTGGTTGGAAGCATTTAATAAAAATTCTATCTTTTATCTTCTTAGATTCTTCCCTTTAAAACATCTCTATATTTTCTTCAATGCAAAGTACAATGTAATCAATGTCTTGTATGAGACTCAAATGCTTTTGAAAAACTCATTGTCTGCGAAAAAAATTTGTGGAGTATAATTGTAAACCCATGAACGATTTTATTGGTTAAAACATCTCTATATTTTCTTCAATCTCTCAATAAATGAAGAAGAAAATATAAAACACTTCTATGAATTGAACTAATACACATTCTCAAATGCTTTTGAAAAACTCATTGTCTGCGAAAAAAATTTTGTGGAGTATAATTGTAAACCCATGAACGATTTTGAAGTATCTCGCTCCATCTGCCGTAGTTAGGTATGTTTATTAGTTTTCATAAACGATTTTGAAGAACACACAATTTATTTATTGGTTATTAAGGATATAATGTTTCATTCATAAAAAACATAGTTGTTCTTCATTACACAATTATGGTACACGATCAGGGTATTCAACTAGATAGGTTACACTATTCAAATGGTTATGGTACACAACAAGGTTACACACTTAACATATAAGAACACAATTGCAAAAAAAGAGAACACGGTAACTTTCAAGTCACAATTATGTCTGATTTATTAGCTTTCATAATTAACATAATGGACATATGATCATTTAAATAACAAAAATTTCGTTTTTACTTCTTATTATGAAATTCACAGTTTCCAATTCTTTAGAAAAAATTGGAAATATAATAAAATAAAATATATATTGTTGGTGCACACTTAGTAG
Source organism: Leonotis leonurus (assembly GCA_026898415.1). Taxonomy (NCBI): domain Eukaryota; kingdom Viridiplantae; phylum Streptophyta; class Magnoliopsida; order Lamiales; family Lamiaceae; genus Leonotis; species Leonotis leonurus. The sequence continues at coordinate 1,169,456 of JAPKLX010000041.1, read as the reverse complement.
TACACAATTATGGATAACAATTGAAATTCTTATGATACAATTGACTCTATCTTTATGTGAACTTAATGATTTGTCGTGGTTAGGAAAAAATATAATTTGTTTAACTTTCAATTTAAAGAATGTGGGTTAAAATTAAAAAAAAAAACGTTAGTTAACATGTACATAGTTGCATGTATTATATGTATTCTTAACATTGCACAATTGAATTAAACACTACACACTTGTGCTTGCACAATTAAATTTACAACACAAAATTTAATTGATTAATTGACTATATATTCATATATTTATCAGTATTTGTCTTAATAACATTGCACGATTGATCTTAATATTGCACAATTGATCTTAATGCACAACTGAATTCACAACACGATTGAATGATTGACTATGCACACAATTGAATAAAGTATACACAATTTAGTTCAACAATACACATATGAGTTCACAGTACAACTTATTAATTAATGATTTTTTTTTTCTTTCAGATATGTCTTCACGACGTGTTGTTATCCGTCATAGTGGTCATTGGGAGGGGTCAAATTATATAGGTGGAGATGAGATTCTTGTATTCATGTCAGTGGGTCAAATTTGTTATGACGATTTAGTACGAGAGATTCACGAGCAAGTGAATGGTGATAAAATTTCAGATTATTTATTTTATTACACGACAAACATGAGCGACGGTAGAAAAATGAAAGTATCCTTGAAGAGTGATACAGATTTTTTTTAGATTGCTCGTTGAACAAAATGACTATCCAATAGTATATGTGATTAGAAAAGGAAAGCAATCTGATGGTCGTGTCATGCATCACACTAACTCACACCGTTCTAGTTCATTGTCCCGAGAAGACTTCGTAGATATGACACAATCTGATGGTGATGATCTAGAGTCTTTAGATGATGAGGATGACCACAAGAAAGAGCTATTTAAATTATTGACACGTGAGTTCAACGACTGGATTCAACAACCAGGACATATGGATAGGATCATAGGGCATCGTAACTTCTCTTCAGATAATCATGATGGTGATGACAATTGTGATAAAGATGATTATAATCAATCGCATCATGAATTACTTAATTGGTTGATTCCGGTTCCTGAGTTTGACAGTGCATTGCCATTAAGTTGGGATGAACCATCATTTGTAGACAAAGGCAAATTATCTGTTAATGCTACATTTACGACCAAAGATGAGTTATCAATAGCTGTCGGACTATTTCATATGGAGAACAAATTCGAGTACATTCCGGACCGTTCCACTACCACGCATTTGAGTTTCGTGTGCAAACATGATCCTAACTGCAAATTTATGTTGCGTGCAGTAGAGACTGCTGGTACTTGGAGAATCATTAAGTTCAACCCAGATCACTCATGCAACACAGACTTAAGCCGCACTACTAAGAGAAAAGTTCCTACTAAAGTTGTTGCGACGTACTTTGCACGTAAATTGACCATTGAAGGGGTTGTTTTGAAGCCGAAAGAGATGATTGCTGAGATGCTAAAGCTATTTGGCGTTGATATGAATTATAAATTTGCTCTACGTTCGAGGAACCTTGCAATAGAGATGACATATGGAAAGTTTGATGAGTCTTATCAAAGACTCCCACCATATTTGTATATGTTGAGAGAGCGTAATCCTGGAACGATGTATGACATTCAGACTAATCGAATGGGTGAGTTTCGCTATATGTTTCTCGCTCTTGGACAATGTATTTATGCATATGAGCAATACATGCGACCAATCATCATAGCAAAGGAGTTCTCTTTGTTGCTGTTACAAAGGACGGGAATGAAAAGGTCTTTCCTCTTGCGATTGGATTTGGTCCGATTGAAGACGATGAGTCGTGGATTTACTTTCTTACCAAATTGAGTATGAGTCTAGGTGATCCACGAGATGACATGTTGATCGTATCTGACCAACATGTGAGCATCAGAAATGCTATTCATTCTGTCTATCCAAATGTTGCTCACGGGTTGTGCTTTCACCATTTAGAAAAGAACTTGGCATCATATGGTAAAGGTGTAGCTGCTATATTCAAATCAGCAGCCTACAGTTATTGGAACGAGGTTTTTGCAGCAAATTTATCTGCTTTGGAAGCCTACAATCCAGAAGGAGCTTATAAGAAACTTAATGAAATTGGTATCGAGCGATGGGCAAGATCGAAGTGTCCGGTACAGAGATATAGTTTCATGAATTCCAATCTCGCTGAAAGTATGAATTCTCATTTGTTGTGGTCAAGACCTTTACCGGTTTGTTCCTTAATTGAAAGTTATCGCGCAATTTTAGAGGAATGGTTTGATAAAAGATGCGAGGAAGCGTCATTGAGAGTTCACGAGCTCACAAAGGCGGCTTATGATAAGTTGAAGGTATCTGTGGACTATGGACGCCACTATGGTGTTCGTGGAACAACTACACATCTGTTGAGTGTTGAGGGAAATAACAAGACATATGTGGTCGACTTAATGAATTGGACATGCAATTGTCATGAATTCGATTTGGACATGATACCTTGTAGACATGCTTGTGCTGCTATTCGGTAGTTCATAGTGAATTAAATATAATTTAAAATTTTATAATATATTATCATGTAGTTTAGCTAATATTCAGTTTTTGTTATTTTAGGCATGTCAATTTGAACATATATGATTTTGTGGGACGTTATTTCAAACAACGAGAATTATCGTTGGCTTATAGTTCTCGTATCATGCCAGTACCTCTACCCGACTCATGGCATGTGCCGACATATGTCTCAGGCCACATTGTTCGACCACTAGTAATTGTACGACAAGCTGGCCGACCAAGGGAACGTAGAATACGATCAGTTGTTGAGAGATCGTCTTCAACACGCCGCCAAAGTTGCTCTAGATGTAAGGGTTATGGATATAATATACAGGTATGCACGACATCCTTACCCACTGAAGATATAAATTCGAATATATTATTGCAACCAGAAATCCAACGAAGACGAAGGAAGAAGAAGTGTAGCATCTGTAAGAGTGAGGATCATCAAAAGAATCATTTCCCCATGTTGATTCCATAGATAATTGTGTGTCATTCCACTTATTTTTGTACTTGGGATATGTACTAAAGAAACTCTTTCTTATAAATCAGACATAATTGTGATTTGCAAGATATTGTGTTCTCATTTTTTTGCAATTGTGTTCTTATATGTTAAGTGTGTAATCTTGTTGTGTACCATAACCATTTGGATAGTGTAACCTATCTAGTTGTATATCTTGATCGTGTACCCTAATTGTGTAATGAAGAACAACTATGTTTTTTGTGAAATTGTGTACCCTAATTGTGAAATTGTGTACCCTAATTTGAATGAGTTCTTATATCATTACTAACCAATAAATAAATTATTCATGTTTACTTATCACATGTGCTAATTTATTTTTTATTCATAAGTAACAAATTTAATAAACTAGTGAAATTGACTCACATGTAGTCTAGATCACTATAATTGATATTAGAACTAGTATATTTGAATGAGATCTTATATCATTACTAAAAAATAAATAAATTATTCATGTTTACTAATCACATATGCTAATTTATTTTTTATTCATAAGTAACAAATTTAATAAACTAGTGAAATTGATTCACATGTAGTCTAGATTACTATAATTGATATTAGAACTAGTATATTTGAATGAGATCTTATATCATTACTAACCAATAAATAAATTATTCACGTTTACTAATCACATATGCTAATTTATTTTTTATTCATAAGTAACAAATTTAATAAACTAGTGAAATTGATGTAGTCTAGATCACTATAATTGATATTAGAACTAGTACATTTGAATGAGATCTTATATCATTACTAACCAATAAATAAATTATTCATGTTTACTAATCACATATGCTAATTTATTTTTTATTGATAAGTAACAAATTTAATAAACTAGTGAAATTGATTCACATGTAGTCTAGATCACTTTATATATGTGAATTTAATTAACTAATCAATATGTTAATTTATCTATTATTCATATGTAATGTAATAAGATGAAATTAATGTGTGAAATTGATTAACGTGTACACTATAACAATATTATCAACATATTTATCAATACAATGGAGTTCAACAATACACAATGAATTTCAATAGTGCACAGTTTGATTCGATAGTGCACTATCAATTTATGAATATATATATATATATATAGCATGAGCGTGTGAATTAATTTTCTTGTACATTAGTTTATTACTTACACATTATCAACACTACATGGTCGAGTTCAATAATATACAGTCGAATTCAATAGTGCAAAATTTGGTCTAATAGTGCACAATCAACTTCAAAAGGGCACAGTTAAGTTTGACAGTGCACAATTTAATTTAATATTGCACAGTCAACATCAAAAGAGATCAGTTCAACCTTCAAAAGTCTACATGGTCGACTACATCATTCATATAATCAAAATGCAAAATACTTGATGTTATCCATAAAGTACTAAGTTGACAAAACTGCTCATTTTGGGGTATCTCTTTCAGCTTCATCTCATATCGTCGTTTCTCCAAACTAAAATTATGCTTCCAGTAGTCTGCTAAATGAATGAGCCGGGGTAGTAGACGATTCACAGGCTTCAAATGCATCTCACATGACTGGTACATGAGTGAGTGGAGATGTGTGCTCTAGTTCGTTGATAGGCTCTTTTGATGTCATGGGAGGGCTCTGGCTTCCAGACCAACGATCATGATCAAAGCGATTTTCAACTGATTCCCTTGCTTGACCTTGTCTTTGAGAAGACAACACGGGGTTGTGTGAATGACAATGGTGTTGACTATTAAATAATGGAGAATTCGATGGCTTGTGATAGTCACGATTAGTCACCGATGACATATGGGGTACTAGTCTTTGAGCTAACCAAGAAAAATGGGCCTCTTCATCCATGTTCGAATGGCGACAAGGACGCCCATGTAGACAACATATGACGGATGGTTCCACATCTGGAGAATCCCTCAAACTTTGATTCGATGAACGTGTCTGATGTCGACTTGGCTCAAGATCATCACATAATTGAGGCTCACTTTGACGTTTGGTGGTGTCATTACATCTCATTGAAGCAGCTCTATTACTCTTTTTCGCCATCTTAGCCATCTGTCTTTCTAGAGGTAACTTCTTGGCTAAAAATCGTTTTGAAGGTACAAATAGGACCTCTGTCTGCGGAACATTCAGAGACGTAACAAAATAATCTTCTGCCTTTTCTTCTGAAGTGGGTACTAAAGGTTGAACAACAAGCTGAAAAACAATCAAAATCTGTTAGCAAATATGCAATATAGAATAGTAACTTAAGAAGATATTAAATGCTTAAAAATATGGTTACCTATTGCTCAAAAAAAGCAGTATAATCTATTGCAGATTTATGTGTCGACCACATGACGAATCGAGGAAATTTCATCTCTTTGTCTCTTGTGCCACATAAACTCCCTAAACGTGGAATGACCTCATAGGACCAAATCTGAAATGCCCACACGGGCCCAAAAAAGTGATAGGTCTTTCCTTTAAAGTGATCTGGATGTTTGTGTATGATACTCATTTGGTGACATAAGATTGAAAATGTGTATAAACCCCAAGGATAATTCTTCCATCGCTCTTGATCCTCAACTAATGCCCATACCCAATCGTCAATCCATATGGCATCCCCATGACATATAAGTATAAAGTATAAGATTAGTATATCTGCTACCTTTAAATAATCATCTATGTCGTCGCCAAATTGCTCTGCATTGAAGTCATGCTGAAGCCTCATAAGCCTTATCCTTTTTCCGCCATAATGTCTATGGAAAAGGCTGTTGAGAGGAATTTGATTCTGACTCTTGGGGTTAAAGTTCGTTCTCCCAAAATTCAGACCAGTCACGAGCGCGTAATCTTGTGCAATAAAACTAATATTAGTCCCACCAATGTGGAACCACTTTTCAAGCTCCGAGAAACTATCATCCTCCAACTCTCTGGCCATCAACTCAGAAAGAGCATTGTTGGCGCTATAAGATCTCCTCAAAAGAAGAAGGTGGCCGAATGGTCCCGATCTGAACCTCTGAACAGCTACATTACCCCCTAGTCGATGCAATAATTTCTTTACATGATGTAAAATATCATAGCGAACGTAGAGATTTACATTAACTTTGTATCCTTGCATATGTGCTCTGGACCATTTAAACTGAGGCTACATACAATTAAATAATAGTGAAATCAGTAAATGTAATGTATATAATGTATAATTAAAATCAATTGTGAATAAAAGCTAGATGTGATCTAAATTGTGCAACTATGTGCTATTAACTGTATACTGTGTCATGTAACCCAATTGTGGCATAAAAAAATATTGTGAAATTGTGTGTTGGTAAAAACTCACATCTAGCTTTTATACACAATTGATTAATTGTGCATAATTAAATGTGTGTTGGTAAATGTAATGTATATAATGTATAATTAAAATCAATTGTGTATAAAAGCTAGATGTGATCTAAATTGTGTGCAATTGTGTGCTAATAAACTTATATTGTGTCATGTAACTAAATTGTGGAATTGTGTATTGCTAAAAACTCAATTGTGTAATGTCTAAAGTTAAAATGTGCTCACAAGTTTAACTGTGTATTGTATATCTATTGTGTGTTATAAAAGTTCATGTGCAATTTATGAATAAAAATATCAACACAATTGTTGGCAAACTAAAACTCAAGATGAAATTAGGTGCTAAGGTATATATGATTGTGATTTTTAGCATAGCAAAACAAGAATTCGTTGCTGCATTAGGGCATTTTGAATTAAAAATTGAATATTTGCTAGCGTAGAGTGAAAATCATCACATTAGAGTAAAACTCCATTACAGTGGAATTTGCTAGTGTAAAACTCAATTAGAGTAGAAATGATCACATTGTGAAAACACATAATAAAGAGATGTAAACTATAATCACAACATTTTGAAAATTCAAGAAAACCTAAAGATTTATTGTCAGTTGTTTGTACAAAATGTAAAGAAATAAACTCACTAGAGGGGAAGGCGTCGCAGGTCGCACATAAACCATTCGTTTTCTTCTCTTTCTCTGTTTCTTTGCAATAATCGGTTCTTCATCCTCCTCCATCGCCGGTTGTTCTTCGTCCTCAGTCGCCAGATTTTCCTCCTCACTCGCCGGATTATCCTCCTCCTCCATCGGCGCTCGATGCAATAGAAAGTCTGTTCTTCTTCGTCGAGTTCTGGGCGATGGAGTTCGATCACCCATATTGAGAGAATTGAGAAATTGATATGCAAAACCCTTTTGAAGTTGAAAACAACGACTCCTGCAATTGTGTGAAAATGGGGAAGATGAAAGAGATATATTTACTTAAGGGTATTTTAGTTATTTCAATTCATTTTGGCTAAAAAACATCCTTTTTTATCCATATGGTTAAATAAGAACCCACTTATATCATAATGGTTATATATGTCCTTCCCCCCCAACTTTGGGATGTCATATCTCCCAACCATTTTATCTAATGAGTCTGAGTTTCTATATATATGTAGTAGTGATGCACATCAGTTTATAACATGTTTCGATTTTTCCTGAAATCCTCTCTATTGGTAGTTATGATCGAGCAAAGGTGGTTAATTAGTCGTATTTTTATATAAAGTATAGTTTAGATAAAATGTGATTAAGTGTTCTAGATTGTGAATTGTGTCTTGATTACGAGTTATATCTTTAGTTAGTGTAGATATGAATATATGATAGTATAAATATGATTAAACATAAGAAATAGAGCAAGTACAACTCGATCATTTTATTTCCAAACTTCTTAGTACTCTTTTATGAATACTTTAAAATGAAAATGTAGAATTTAGAGTGACATTGTAAACATATAAATACATGTTTAAAATGAGAATGCTAAGTTGTAAAAAAAAAAAAAATTAAGCAACCATAACTCCAAATACTTAAATAGTACAAAGTCTTAAAATACTAACTTATAGAGATTTCTAAAATCATCGTTATTGTCCAAGACTTTTGCCAAACATTTAGAATCGTATGCTAAATCATGTTTCTTATATAAAGGTGAAGTAAGGAAGTAAGTTGGGTACAACGAACAGAAGGTACTGTGAAGAACTAACGAAAAGGTAGGCTTTTGTATAAAATTATCTACACACTAAGTGTGAGTTTTTCTCTTGATGTTTGATGTTATGATAAATGAAATTTATTACTATTGATTGTCTGCTAAAAAGGTTTATGTTTTATATATGCTTTCTATCTGTGTTGGTTCGTCAACTTATGTATCAATCGAATTCGGATCTTAAGCTAAACGAGAAATTTCTAGCAAGGATTAACATGTACACCCAGGTTGACTATGAGTCACTTGCGACCGGTCTTCGCATTCGTGGAAGTAGGCCTCCTTCCCGGCGCACACAAATATAGATCATATAGTCAGAAATGTGACTTGCCAGTCAGTTTTATGGAAAATATATAAAATGTTAGTGAGCACAACTATTCTAATAAATCTGTGTGGCATTACAATTATATATTGAAATGTTAACTATTTGGCATGTGTCTACTAAGTATTTCATAATGTGCAGATTGAGTGAGAGTTGATGGTGTGGAGGAAGTGTTGAGTTGAATACCCTTTTTGTCGCTGATCAAGTTTTAACATTGAGCATACATCTTCATGTGTGTCCCATGTATTCTGCTGCAAACACTTTGATAACTAGTAGTTTTGTTTTAAGTTATTGAGTACCTCTTTTGCTACTTGTAAACTATACATCCTTTTGTTGTCGATCCAACTTATCCAGATCGATTATATAAATTAAATCCCTTTTGAACTTTTAATCTTGTATGCTTATTAATTCTTCATTTACAGATAAACTGATTATACATTGAGAAATAATAACCTTTTATTTTCATTTTAAATTCCCGTTTTTAGTAATAGTTCCGACTAAGTTGTTCTTAAATTTAGCAGGTTGTTACATTACAACATTTGTTAAACTCATATTAACGCTATAAAAAATATTATACAATTAAATAATAATGATCTTATCAGTTTCAATGGTACCTGTTTATTTTTTATTTTACTTGCCAATTGTTGACGAGGTAGACTCCCGACGTTGTGCAAGAGATGTTTTTTCAAGGAGAATCTATATACGCCAAAACATATAGTTGTCCATGTCTAGTTTGATACTAATATGTTTGATAGTGTGACTGAATTATCCACCATTGATGATTTTGAAAGGTGAAATAATCTTCGGGTTGAGAAAGGGAAACATATATTTTTGCTATGGATAGAAAAATATTTGGCTTGATTCCATTTTAAATGATATATAGTAACTAAAGTGATTTATTCAGAGATCTAAAACTCTACAAATAGATTGTAAAGCTCTATAAATAGATTAAACGGTTAAATATGTGAAGCTATTATGTAGTGTATATACACTCTTAATGGTTACATACTAATTAACTCTATCTCACCCTAGCAACTTCCCTCTTCTACAACTTTCTTTATTTTACACTTCAATACTACATAACATTAATTTTATATTAATCACTCATTACACTATATTTCATTGTTGGCTAATTTATATTAAACAAATCAAGATACAAAGTAATTTCCTCTCTGCCAACAGTTTGACATTTGGCGTGATTGCATGCATGATAGTTTTCTTATATGTCGTGATGGAGGTTAGGAAACCCGTGTTCAATGCATTTGGATTATTTATTACAGATTTCCTTCTAACCAAGAATCATATCCATACAAGTAATTTTTTTTAAAGATATATATAAGATCTTAAAGATATACATAGAGTCCTATTATTTTGTGAGGAAAGTACAACAACTAAGGTTTGACTAAGTCCTATATATATGGTCGTATGAGCGTACTTGGAGGGTGGCCAAAACATATTTCATATCCCTAAAGTGTCCAATTCTATCAGTTTCGATCTTAATAATTTATATTGTTAGCCTATATATACGAGAGTATGCGTAGAAGATGACTCCATTCATATCGAGTGTTTTAATGTTGGGGGTGAGTGAAATCTTTGTAATCGAGTGAAATATAAACTCAAGTGTAAATCTAGGGACTTGTGGGTACTAGGTTTGACTATTCTATGGAGAGAATATATTCGATACATTATATGAGAGCGTTGGAGATTGAAGACAGTTTATAAGGAGTGTTGTCATTAGTGAGTAATTGTCTTTGTAACTCGAGCACTATATTAGTAGATTAGCTCTTTGGGCGTGACACCAGAAGTAGGTGTGTGTAATCACCAAACTGAGTTACCAACTCTCGTGTGTGTTGCTTTGTGTATTTTCTTCACAGACATTTCACAAACTGTTCCACATAAAGAGCATAACACAATAGGGAATATACACTCAAAATCACTAATGATCAACTTTATATGAGAAGATAAGCACATCCATCATTATTTGTAGAACAAAGTAGGTGTTTGGTTGAATGAAATAAAATAAGAATGGAATGAAATGAAGTGTAGAATAAAATAAATGTATGAATTGAATGATAAGATTCCTATGTTTGACATGCCTAAGGAATACAGAGGGAATGAAATTATAATTTTTTTCATACACTTTATTCTCATATTACTTATATCAAATTTAATAAATTTAATTTTTAATATAAAAGTTAAAAAAAAATAAAAACCAAGTTTCACCTCATGCATACATTATGGCACACAAACATAAGATGCATATAAACTTCCTTATAACACAATTTCACACTCATATACACGTCGCATTTATGCACATATTCGTCGTTCATTCACCACCATTGTCTTTAATTGCACCATTAACACACATAACATCATTCCACTCATATTCTTTGTATGCATTTTTATAAGTGTGTGTAGGGGTGAAGGTAGTATCCACACAACTCTAGGCCATCGCCTGGGATCAATTATATATATATATATATATATATATATATATATATATTATAGTGGATGATTCACGTAAGAATGGATTTTAAAATAAGAAATAAGAATGAATAACAACTATAGATCCAAAAATATTGAATGGTTAGATTTCATTAAAGGAAAAAAAACGGACAAAATTGTGCAATAATCTTATAATGATAAAAGGTTACAATGGTAAAATTGATTTTACCAAATTTAAATAATTCCTAATTTATAGACTTTCGAAAACACTGTAATACCTCATAAATTAATTCGAAAGAATTAACAAATTTTATTATTTAATAGGATATCATATCCGTAGGAAAATTTTAAACTCCGTTGTTGAGTTTTTAATTTCGTTATTTAAATCAAGCTTTATTGACGAGTTCGAATTTAATTCGATATTAGATTTCAACCGAAATCTATTTTTTTATGCAGATGATTTTGAACCTGATTATTTTGATAATAAGTACATGTAGAATTAGTGGATGTCTACACTAATTTTACTCAACACAATTTTTGCAAAACAAAACAAAGCCACATGAATCTATCATGCGTATACCCTCTTATCACCACAAGAATACTACCAACTCCACATTTCTCCATCACTTATTTCTATTCCACCGACATTTAAAACTCATTCTACAAAATCTGTATAACACTCCACCAAAACCATGCCAAGAGAACAAGAGGAGACGGGAGAAGTAAGAGGCAGTGACAGGCGTAGGACAACAAGCATACCATTCAACTTTTCCTTCTAATTCTCAAACAATATCCATGAGCCATGCTTCTTCTATGTCGTGTTCCTTTCCCTACCATACAAAAATCCTCAATCTCCTACCTACTTCAAGTTGTATCCACCACTCACCATTCTTCACTACATCATATCTCTACAATAACAACATCACAACCTGTAAACCAAACTAAAATCAGAATATTCAAACTACACGAATGAAGTTTTGGGGAAAAGGCTACCTACTGTCGTTGAAGGGGTGGGTTCAGTTCGGGATCGACTCCGGGAGATAGGGCAACGACTGCAGACGGTAGAAACGGATGCTGGCGGAGCAACATGCTTGCATAAAGAGGGATTGCTGTAGGCGACGGGGAGATTTGATGGCTACAGGGTGGTGGTAGTGCAGGGGGTGACTGCGCAGGGACGCCGAATGGAGGGGTTGTTACTTGAACGGTGGTTTTTGAGGCCATGGTTGCCATCGCAGCCGTGAGCGAGAAAGAAAGCAGAGCAAGAAGGCAACAACACAACCATGATTCATTTCCGTTTCCGTTTCCAAAATCAATTTGGTTTCGGGGCGATTCGGGGATGCTTGGAATTGGTTCGGGACTGTTCGGAACGTCTGGAGCCGTTCGGGGCTGATTCGGGGTTATTCGAGGCTATTCGAGGTCTGTCCGGGGTGGTTTCAGACTTGTTCGAGGTTGTTCGGAGGTTGGTTCTGCTGGGACTAGAGCTGGAATGGTTCGTTCATTAAATTAAATGGTATGCCTCTATGTTTAAATTTTTGAAACTAAAACTAGAAGAAGTTAGGGTAATTCTCCAACTTGAATCGATTGAATCGGAGTTTTCTATGATTTAGGATGAATTTTCGAAGTTTGCTGCGCAGAGTCAACTCTGTGACTGTTTCAGGAACCCAAGTTTGATGATTCATATCTCCCTGATAATGCAGTATTTTTGACTGTTTTCTTTTCACTTAGATAGCCAACATTACAAGGTTTCTAGAATGATATAGCTCATCACAATGTGATCTATGAATTGGAAGTTAGGAGCCTTCAAAGTTCATGAAAAACCACCTAAAATCTGTCAATTTCCAGAAATTATCCAACACTTTAAGTAGCCAAGTTTGGGAGGTCATATCTCCCAACCCTTTTATCCTATAAGTCTGATTTTCTATATGTATGTAGTAGAGATGCACATTAGTTTATAACATATTTCGGTTTCACTTAAAACCCGTTATATTGATAGTTATGATCAAGCAAAGGTGGTTAATTAGTCATGTTATTCATATAAAGTATAGTTTTAAATTTTATTTATTTATTTATTATTTATGGAATAAAATTTTAGTTATAAAACTTTTATTCAAAATCTAAAAATAAGAAAAGGTTGGCCGGGTTTTGGGCTACCTATCGGGCCAAGTCGACTAAATTATTTTATAGACCGGGCCATATTAATTTTGGTTGGACTGAAAATAAGTTGTGGACTTTGTATTATATTTATTTTGGATTAGATCCAATAAATTGTTAATGAACTACTATTTGATAATTAATTAAGGCTTCGTCCTAATTAATTGTACTTGATATATTTAATTAATTAGGATTAATTATTATTTAGATTATTTACATCTTATTTATTAGTGATTAATTACGATTAATTAATTAATAATTATGATACTTAATTAATTTAGTCAATCTAAATTAATTCGAAATGAGACATGAACATTTTCTCAGGATATCAAATTATGAGAATATCCCAATAATTTCCGATTCTCATGTCGGATTTAAATTGTCTCAATTACATTAATTGCAAGAAAGCAATTATTAGTTATCGAATTAGTAAATATTTAATTCCCTTGAACAAAGTTTCAAGAACCTAAAGTTTCGTTTTGGATTTAGTAGAACGAATATTAAACCATAGACCTACAAATTAAATTTGATCATTTCGTCTTGAGGCAATAAACGTTATCAGCAAACGACTCTAAATGTGATTCGTCACTTGAAGGTTTATCAAGAGAGTGACAACCAAGAAACCAGAAGGAGTATAAGGTTTGCTATCTATCACGGGATTCCAGGTGGGTTTACTATACAAACTATATTTTTGCTTTATTAAAGCATGTTGCGAAAATGTGAAATGATTGACATGCATAAAATTCTTTGTGTTTTATGTGCGATTCCTATCTGTGTTGAGCCATGTTTGCGAACTGGTCAACTTGTGAATAACGATCGGATCTTGAGCCATGTGTTGGTCAAGGTTAGTGTACACATGGGGAGTGTGATCGTGAGTCATTACGGACCGGTCCACATAGGACTGTGTGTCAGTATTGACCGATCCGGTGGCACCCATTGGTCAACGTCTGGGGGAGTGGAACCATTGCTCACCAGGGTTGTTACCATTTTTAACGTCTGGGGAAGCAGTAACTTTGCTCACAGCGTTGTTATCATTGATTATGTCTGGGGGAGCGGGAACATTGCTCACCAGCATTGGTTACAGATATGGATGAGACACATGGAAAAGTGAGTGCGCGCTCCAACTTTTGGTAAAATCAAATGATGTTTAGTATTCACAAGTTATTTCAAGATTCTTGTGTTATACTGTGATATGCATGATCAATAACTGTTTTGTTTTCGGCATAACCCACGGAGTACATCAAGTACTCAGCCCTGCTTGTATTTCCAAACACTTGCAGGTTGAGCGATAGGGTGGTGGCGGTGGTGCTGAGTGAAGATTTCTTATATGATAAGTATTCAGAGATAATACATATCTTCATATATGTGTTAAGTTTTCACTATTCCGCTGCATTTCTTTGTCCTTTGTTGATTTTGGCTATCTGGTTTGTCTTCCAAAAATCAGAACCCTCGAATCGTACCTCAGTATTTTATTCCAGTTCTTTATCATTTCGAACATTTGATGAATGTCACTACTCCTTTGTAAGATTGAGCTTTTGAGTTATAAAGTTTCCTTCAAATATATGACAATACACATTTGTTCAGTATTACTCCTCAGTTACCATTGTTGTTCCTGTTATTTCCATTTCTTTTCCGGTTCTTTCTTCAATTCACAGTCACGCTCCGATTGATCTGTCCTTTGTAAAATGGGGCTGTGACAAACACATCCCCATTACAACTTGCATTCTCTATTAAATTGTTTTTTTATATAACATTGACTATTATTAATTTTAATATTTAATTATTTAATGATTATTACATTGTTTCGCATTGATGATATAAATCAAAGCATAATATAAGATATATATATATACTTCTTTCTATGTTTCTTCATAAGAAATATAATTTAATAAACAATGAATTTATACAAATTTTACCCTAACAAAATGCATTATATTAATATATCAATGCATTTACATATAATAAATTCAAACGTACAAGAAAAGAGTAAATTTTAATGCATTAGGTTAACATAAATAAGTATTTAGTCTATATAAATAATAAACTTTACGTAAAATTAAATACAATAATTCGAATATCATGATGTTAAATAAATGGCTCACAAATTCATCTAATGAGGAAGACAACAACTATATTACGACTTAAAAATCATGAATAGTGAATAAATAAAATAATATAGTAAACATGATTTTTATATAGATATATTTTGCATAACAAAATCCAACAAAATGTATTATATTAATAAACTAATGCATCAAATTATTATGAATTCTTTTAATAAAAAATGATCATTAAGAAAAAAATATAATAATATTACATTAAATCATTAATATAAAATACACATAATAATTAAATGAACAGTGAAATATTCAATAAATTTTGCACTGAAGTCTAAAAAAATGCATTGTATTATTAAATTAATGCATCAATATATTATAAAATAAACATATATGAAAAGGTAGTTATTAATGAATTATTTAACCCAAAATACGTATTTAGTTTAAATATAATATATTTTACGAAAAATGAAATATGTCAAATTAAAATAGCAATCTCACAAATTATTTTAATGTAAGTTATTTATAAAAATAAAATATTAAATTTTTATGTAGGATATAGTTTAAATTTCATTTATCAAAAAAAATTCACCTTTTATATTGTTGCATATGTTAC
Source organism: Leonotis leonurus (assembly GCA_026898415.1). NCBI lineage: Eukaryota > Viridiplantae > Streptophyta > Magnoliopsida > Lamiales > Lamiaceae > Leonotis > Leonotis leonurus. The sequence goes on along the minus strand of JAPKLX010000041.1, from coordinate 1,153,771 downwards.
TTGTTATATGCATAACTTGTTTTTGATAATGCATATTATAGTTCAATGCATCATTTGTTCTCACATATGCATATTTGATCGCACTATATTAAACACAAAAATAGGTATAGAATAGATCAAGCAGAGTATCGTATCCACGAGGACTGATAAACGAAAACACACTGAATAATTCGTGTAGAAATTCAATTATTATCTAGGCAAACAAAAATATGAATGAGATCGAATCAATGATAAACAAAATAATAAACAAATAATAAAGAGAAGATTCAAGGGATAATGTATCGACACTAAATCAATTAACGAATTCAACAATTAAATCTAATTACCATATTTTAATCTAAATGCATGTAAATGTTCGTATAAATAACAACATACTCCCGGATATGGCAGTATATGATAGTGGGCTAATTTAATCTCTATCTCAGCTAAGTCTCAAAAGAATTAAATCAGTTACAAAAAGCACACAAAAAATATCTTCCTACAGTTCTCCTATCTCCCCTAGGTCTCAAGGGGAAACATGTATTGTGATCTATGGGATAACTATAAATTCAATTCTGGATAAGACATCAAAATTATAATTTGCATACAATAATAATGATCAATTATCAAAGCATGAGAATTAAAATCATAAATTACGAAGGCAAATTAGGAATTAAAACGAATGCATTAATCAAAATAAGTCTTACAAAATATCTAGAATCTCAAGACGATTAGCCACACATAATGAAACTAAAAACTAAAGATAAATAAAATAGCATGAAAAACTCCTTTGTAGAATTCTTGATCTTCTGGTTGTCAATCCTTGATCGCCATCTCTCTTTCGGGATGTAGAAAACTAATTTAAAATTTAAATGTAAGTGAAAACAATTGTATGGAATAGAAAAGAAGAAGTAAAAGACGGGTTGTATAATGGTGTGTATTTATATGTCCATGGATAGAGTAAAAATCTTGCAAAATATAACAAATTCGCGCGGGTCCCGCGGAATTTGTTACGTCCTGCGCAACAATTTTGTTTTGACTCGTTCTCCTTCGTTTCAACTCCAATTTTGAATCTGTTTGCGGCTACGGACTCCTATCAAGATGAACTTTAATTCTATGCTCTCCAACCTTGATGATCACACTTCTTGTTTATAGGAAAAATACGTATTTATTCTTCTACTAGTGATAGACTTGATTTCTCGTGCCCCTACACTCGTGCTTTGATCTTTGATTCACTTCTTGGTCCGACACGCATTTTGGCTCGTTGTTCACACCACTAGGCTTCAAATCAAGTCATTTTCCACCAAAACCTACAAAAATGGCATAAAACAAACACAAAATACTAAAACAAATGAAGTAAGACACGAAATACTCCAAAATCTGGTACGAGATAATATCAATCACATCAATAAAAGTATACAAAATGAGTGTTTATCAATATTATAGTATATACAATGATACAATTTCTTATGCATATAATGTTGGCTTTTGATGCATCATAATTTTATTATTTATTTAGAATTATTAATATAAAAATTAATCATTTATATCGATTTTTAAAAAAAAAATATTTATGTGGTTCTACTCCACTACTGCTCCAAGCTTAGCAAGTCATACAAGTCACCAAATTATTATTATCTCTCATTTTAATTTTTTTGTATAATTATGCTAATCTCACCAAATACATAAACACTAATTGAAAATTGATGATGATAATCAATTAGGGATTGTTGAAAACTTAGTTCATGCTTTTAGTATAATGCATTGTATCGTGTCGAAAACCAAGTATCATAACATATAATAAGTATTTTAAGTAAGATTAAAATAAGAATAAGCATCGGAAATGTTTCTCATTTCATTTACTCCACAAAATATAAAATAATGTATTATAGTTAAAGAGAGAGAAATTATTCTAGAAATAAGATTAAACATGATAATTTCCCTAATTCAAAAGGTTTAATTTTCTAAATTAACTACATTAAACGGTTACAAAAAGAATACAAATACATTTTGCCCTTTAGTTATCTTTTAATCTAATTTAAGGCCTGATAGGATATGATAAATTTGTAATTATTTTCTCACGTTTGGTAGCAAATAAATTTTATTTGTGAGCCCGTGACTAAGCTAAGGCCCGTCTTAAATTGAAAGATATAACCATCTTATGAAACCAACAAAATCGGTGGGATATGAATGGATTATAACTTCAATATAGCGGATTAAAATTTAACTTCCTAAATTACCCTCAATTTTTACATCTCTGCAAAAATTTCCCAACCAGTTCCATTTTTTTCGCAGTCAGTTCGATCCAAACTGTGGCTACCTCCATTTACAAAATCGAGATCTCGTATGCTAAGCCGAGGCTCGGAGAATCCCATCTCTGGCGATTTGACGGCGAAGTTCTCTGGGGTCTCCGCTGCTCAATGCACAAATTAGGGCCCGAACCAGTCTCCGATTTCTACGCGGAGGTTCGAGTCAACTCGGAGTTAGGGCTCATGCTTAGGGAGTCGGAGCAAGAGTTAATGGAGATGAACAAGTGCGTGATGGACTCAATCATGCCTCAATTTTCATTGATTTCTCATGGTGAGCGCTTTTCTGGCGACGGTGAGTACTAAACTAGCGCTAAATTCAGCGAGACGGGATCATGTCACAATATTATGATAAAGCTATGTGGAGAGGAAGGAACGATTTCTTGGGGGCACAAATTCTTGAATTTTATGTGGATAGGAAGAGCGCGAATGAGGTGAAGACACTGTAGTTGAATTTTAGGAGGAATCAGAGCTTTTTCTTATATGAGATGGACTGTTGATTGATTTGATGTGGGATGTTCATGACTGGGTGTTTAATCCTAGCTCCACTTATGGAGTTATCTTATTTCGTATGAGGAAGATATTATAAAGTAGACTCTGGTTGGAGAAGAGCAATTTTAATCAAGAAAATGTTGTTTCTCTTTTCTCATTTTTGCATCCAAAAATTCACACTGACTTCGTCGATTATTCTGTTTCTTTTTTTTTTTTCTTTGTTACTGTTTAGTTTTACTTATTTGGTTTGATATTTTACTTTTCTTTTAATTAATTGTATTTGAATTTTTTTTTTCCAGAGTTGAATTATTCGAAGAAGAAGAGTTGAATTAAATCCTTCTTAATACAAAGCATTGCAAAAATTAGTTTGTAAAGCCGTTAATTAAGTACATAGTTAATTTTGAAAATATGAAGATTCATTGAGGTCAAATGTGTGATTTGGGATATTTATCTAATGATTAAACTAGTTTACCAAACATTACTAATTTTTTAATATGTGTTTTTGTGTTGTCAACCAAACACAAGTACAAAATAATTTGTGTAAGCTTATCTTGAAATCTCTTGATTAATTTTATCATATCTTATTATATCACATCTAATATCTTATTAAAATGGTAGTTTAAAACATTTAGGGGTTAGTTTGATTTGCTTGATTAAATGGATTAGACTGATAGGATTATTACTATTTAAATTCACATTTCTTATCAAAATTCGCCCTTTTAATCTCTCATTAAACACATCACCGCTTTATATGATCTCTTTTCTACTCAAATATGTGATTAAATAATTATTTATGTGATTGTTTAATCACACATTCGAATAGAAATAATGACATATAAAGTGGTGAAATGCTTTAGGATAAATTAAAGATGAGAGATTTTTAATGAAAATGGGCAAAATATACATAATAATAATCCTATCAATCTAGTATATTTAATCAAGGAAATCAAACTCCCTTACTACTAAATAATTTTATTGGCAACTACCACATAAATTCATTCGGATATAATCAGTGATAATCAATTCTAACTATGAAAATAAATCTACATTGACATCCATCTAGGTTTTAATTTAACAATTAACATCATTAAAATAAAATAATAAATCTGGGTACACCATGAACGTGAGGTTGGGCTGCACCCTAATTGTGAAAATTAATTGTTTTTTTAAAAATAAATTTATCTATTATTAAAAGTAAAATTATCGTTTCATTTTTTAATCCCTTCTTCCTATTTACATTATAATTTCATAATTTTTTTTTCATTTCTCTAAAGAGAGATAACATTATCAATTCAAATTTAGAGTGATAATATTATCATTCTTTAGTGTCATGGAGAAAGAAAAAAGATATAATTATAATTATAATATGATAGAAGGATAAAAAATAAGATTTAAAGGATAATTATACTTTTAACCAAGTTTTGGGAGAAAAATTTATCTTTCAAACTACGGAATCTTAGTGTAAGGGGGTGTTTGGTAGGGTAGATGAAGGTTGTTGATAATATTATTAATAAAACTTCATCCATTGTTTGGTAGCACTTATTATTTATGTGAAGGGCTCGATTTAATTGTGAAGCCCAATCCTAATTTACTGTTTGGAAGCTATTAATTATCCATCCAACTTGGTATTATTATTTATGTGGGAGGAACAGTACTCCAGTTTACTTCTCCATTACCGAGGAACAGAAACTAGGACTTCTTCGAACAACCCACTCACTATTTTCTCCATTGTCGAGCAACCCACACAACAATTTATTCCTTATCGTCGCCTGCATAAGAAATTCGAGCAACACACACACCAATTTCTCCATTATTGATCAACACACACCAAGTTCTCCATTATCTTGCAACATAGTAGCAGCTAGATTTTATTTCTCGTCGCCTGCAGTAACATTCGAAGAAAGATTTCTCTGTGATAAAAAAGGGAATCTATGTTATGGAAGGTATGATAATCCATGTTGGTCTTCATAAAATGTTGTCGATTTGTCGTGCTTTTCTGATTTGCGATTTTTTTTTTCTGAAAAACTAGGGCTTCTTCAATTTGTCATTTCTTCTACATTTGGAGATGAAATGAAAAAAGGTTTGCTCTATGTATGATACATTTCATATTTTATTAGGCAACGGTTCGAATTTATGTCTGATTTTAGTGATTTTAGAATAGCGATTGAACTCCTCATTTCATTGCAGACAAAGTGGTTCAATTTCTCGTTTTGAAGAAGGTCTGAAATAGGTAACATACTGCATGTGTTTACAGGAGAGAACAAAACAAAAAATTTCCAAGATTTTTTATTTTTAAAACGAATGTATTCATCTTTACATGAGTGGGTTTTTGCTGATTTAAGTTATGTATTGTGGAAGTCATAATACTGTTCTGAAAAATTGAAGAAGCCCTCTGAATTTGTGGTACCCATTGCCTGTCCACACTTCTATATTATGAAATTATGATTACCGTAGCCTGTTATGCTTAGTCTTGTCTCTCTCAATTCAAGAAGCCCTCTTAAATGAAATGTTGCTTTCTCTAGGCTCTTGTGTTTTTTTTAGTATATTAGTTTGTGGCCTCTGAAATTTGTATGATAATTCAGTAATCTGCCTTTATTGGAAAAGCCGTTTGAAATGTTGTGCTTATTTTTTTGAAGAAAAATCCCTCTGTATTCATAAGTAATCTGAAATCTGTAATACATTTATTTAGGCTGTTCTTATTTTTGTGAATAGAAAAGTGTTACTCACAAATGTCTCGTTGCCTAGTTTGTTCAATATTCTGTTTTATATTTTAGTGTTCTTTATGTTTCTGAAGTGTTCTTCTGTGTTTGAAGTATCTTCTATTTCTTGAAGTATCTTCTGTTTCTATATTTTATACTCTCAACTGTTCTTCTGTTTCTTCAATCTTGAATCCTCTTTTTTATATTGTACTTTATATTTTATATTGTTCAAACATGCTTCAGATTGTCACGTCTTATTTTAGACTTCATTTGACATGCTTAGACTACATGTTATTATTTGTTACTTGTATGTTTCTATGATAAATAACATACATTAAGATTACTGATTTTGATCATGTAGGTGTTATTGTTTGAAGAAGGTTATTTGCTAACGAAGGTAACAACTTTTTCCTTACTTTGGCATATTTTGGTCTAAATATTTGAACATATATGGATAGATTGTAAGAAATGTATTACATGCTTGAGCATAATAAGGTCAGATGTATACCATACTGATAATTGAATTATGAAGTTGTATTACTTATTGTGAATGCAACTTGGTTAGCTCATAGCAATGTTCCTTTACGTTTTATGTCAAATGTAATGCTCAACTTATATAAATGTTCTTTTCTGTGATAAATACCTGATGATATTTACCCTTGCCTGCTACTTTATTTGTCCCTTGTAATTTTCACTTGATTTCAAAAGTTGTAACCAATTGCAGCAATTATTGCTCTCATGTATTGCACATATGATTGGAAAGACCTATGTTGCTTATTTTAAATTGTAATTTAGAATATTGGCTTCACATGTATTGTGTACATGCAGTTTTGCGCATATCATATCTTAATTTATATCAGTTGTTCTTATATATCTCCATACATTTATTGCAGATTTTGAGAAGAATTTCAGATAACATATTAGATTATTAATTAAATGACTTACAATTTAGCAACGTGCAAGGAAATTTACATGTGCATAGAGGACATATTCCAAGAAACCATGACACAAATGTTAATCTTGGTTACCTTACTAGTCATAAGTGAATCAAATAAGAGGCGTAGGTTGGTAGATAGGTTTTACAACTTTATTAATAAGATGTCACACCAAGTTAGACACTTGAATAGGATAATTAAACTAAGCGATTCAGATTGCATCGTAAATCTTCGAATGGATTGTAACACATTTGGCCAACTTTGTATATTGCTATGGGAATTGGGTAGTGTGAGGGATAATAGATATGCGAGTGTTGAAGAGCAAACATCAATGTTCCTTTCTGTTTTATCTCACCATAAGAAGAACAAACTTGTGGGTTTTGATTATAGTCGTTTTGGGCAAACTGCTTCAAACTACTTTCACATTGTCTTAAAGGAAATTTTAAAACTCCATACATGCTTACTTGTTAAGCCTGATCCAGTATCTGAAGATAACCATGATAGCCGTTGGAAGTGGTTTAAGGTATTTTATTAAATACCATTCATTATATATAATATACATAATAAATTTTGCATTACAAAGATCATAACCATAGTGTTTTCATAACTGTTGAATAATAGGGATTCTTAGGCGCCCTAGATGGAACTACATAAGTATTATAGTGTCAGTTCTAGATAAGCCAAGGTATAGATCAAGGAAATGCGAAATTTTTACGAACACCTTGGGCGTATGCGATTAAAATATGTCTATTGTGTATATACTAACTAGGTGGGAGGGTTCAGCTTCAGATTCTCGAGTTTTGCGAGATGTTGTTAATAGGCCTCATGCTATGAAGGTCCCCAAGGGGTATATTATATCTAAATTTATAACTTCTAGTTATTTTAAATTGATTTAAAATTGAACTTACTAAGTAATTGTTATTTTTTAAAAATTTAGGTAATTATTACTTGGTAGATAATGGATATGCAAATTCCGAGGGTTTTTTAGCTCTTTATCGAGGAGTTAGATATCATCTTAAAGAATGGGGTCCAGCACGCGACAGACCTCAAAATGCACATGAACTTTTCAATATGCAACATGAAAAAGCGAGGAATGTCATAGAAAAATGTTTTGGGGTGATGAAAAAACGTTGGGGGATTTTAAGAAGTCCGTCGTTTTATCCAGTTAAAGTACATAACTGCATTATTATGGCTTGTTTCTTATTACATAATTTTATACGTTCTATCATGCGTGATGATCCGATTGAGAGAGAGTATGATCAAAATCATGTTGAGGGGGATGGAGATGATGATGTTGTATTTGAAGCTACATATTTCATAGATGATATTGAAACCTAAAATGAATGGAAGAGAACTAGAGAAAACATAGCCAAAGCAATGTGGTTGTCATATTAACTTTGGTACAATACATAGTTTTTTACTGATCACCTCTTAATACATACACACATTTCATGAATTGCATATAATATGTGACATTTCACTGATTAGCTTTTATATGGAAAGTTTGTAGGAAAATGGAAATTGCACTAATGTGTTTTTGTAAAAGCGGCAAGATTGTGCTTAAATGTGCTGGACCTAATGTCAAAAATGAAAGGGCGCTTGTACTACAAATGTCCACTAAATAATTAGCATTTCAGAAGTTTCTTATGGCACGATGAGGTGAGTAACAATGCACCAACATATAACACTTGTAATGAAGGTGAAGCATCAAGTGCATCAACCACTATTGTCGTAGCAAGATCAAATATGAACAGGCCACATTTGAATAATGATTTGGATATGTATGTTTCACTACTTTTCATGTCTATTATATTAATTTAATCTTTTGTTATATCCTACTTTATTTCAGGTAATTGTAGTTTTCATATCATGATTCACACGTTTGGCATCATTGTATTTTTGATACCAAGATATTATGATATATGCAACTTTTGAGATCATTGTAGTTATCTGAATATTGCAGCTCATGAAACCTATTATTTTAACTGTATATTGCATTGTCTTGTAGCATCTTATGGCTTTATCTTTTCTGCTAGCAAGTCGCTTAAATGTAAGGAGTGTTTAACATTGTCATTGTCTTGTAAATCACATGAATCTTTCAGAAAGCATTTGTTGCATGAATGGTTTATATATAGCAGTGGATAGCAGTGGTCAAACGCTGCAGCATTAAATTGTATTGTTTGAAACACCTAATGAATAGAATTAATGGAGTCCTAATGAAGTTCACATGGAAACAGTTAACAACAACACAATTGCATATATAAATGAAGATGAGTTATAAAACAAAACAAACCAACTATTCAACTACATACATACTTTTATCTCAACACAACCAACTCATCAAAAAACATGGGTTCACTATATATTGCACCTCAAAGTTACTACTTTGCATCAACTACATGAAACAAGGAGATGGATGATCTCCTTGTACAAGTGTTATCTTTCTACAAGGAGAAATATGGGTGGAAGAAAGGGTATGTACCACACAGTACTCTTTACAATGTGAGGCTTACAATCAACAAGCACTATGGCTCGAATCTTACAACAAGTGACGTATTTGAGAGAACAAATTTCCTAGACACACGCTACAACGTGTTCAAGATGGTTGCTCGTAATCCAAAGACAATCTGGGATATCGAAGAACATCAAGTTCTCGCGAGTGATGAAGTGTGGACTTATCTGATTCATGTAAGTGTCTTGTCATATATATGTTAAGAAGTATCTTATATTCATAAATTGTGTGCATAACTTATTCTTGTCCATTCACTAGAAAAATGACTTCGCAAAGGCATATTACTATGAAGACGAGCCAATTTTTAAGAAGTTGGCTTACCTATTTGGAGTTGATGATGATAGTATCAAGATTGAAGATGACAATAATGTGATCGTTATCAACTCATCCAGTTCAAATGATGATGACGTGGTTTCTCCTCAACTAAGGAACCGAAATTCTCTTGAAGCCCTTAACATCACGAACACAAGTCGTAGAGCTCTAAACTTTGCATCAACCTCCCGCCGAGCCCCTTCAAAGAAATCGGATTCCTCGTCATGTGCATCGTCAAGCCCCTTCAAATAGGATGATCATCTATGTCTTCGTCTTGCTCTTCCTACTCGTTTGTTTTTTAAATGCGTCCTTCCGTTGTTCAAGTTTTGTATGTTTAATTTTCCGTTGTGGTTTCGTATGTTTTATCCTTCATCTGTCGTTTGTCATGCTTCTTTGTGGTTCGTAATCTTTTTTCAATGTATCGTGCACAATCACATGTTTGATCTTAATTTAAATCAATTTGCACCATGATAGTTTGTTACGTTTTCTTCAAGAACTTCTACAGTTTCGAAAAACACATTTTACAAATCGTATTTAAGTATCAAATATATTCAATTAACACCATATTAATAGAAGCCCAAATTATTTGTGTGATTATCCAATGATATGTATAGTGCATAAATGGTAACAGAAAAAGAAGCCTAGATTAATATAACTCGTAACACATGCCAACATTCGAAGAGAGTTAAATGAAATGCTAAAATTACGTAATATAACTCGTAACACATGCCGGATCAATTTAACTCGTAATATAACTCGTAAAATATGCTACTTTAATCATAATTCTTCAAACTATCCCAAAATGACATATCTTACAATACATAGCACCTTCAGCATGCAAAATTTACGTGTCCTAAAAACCATAGTATTAAAATAACATGCCAAAGTACAAACATAATGTCATCAAAATGGCTTACAAAGCATAGAACATGCTACATCAACACAACATGGATAGTGAAGCTATGTTTTTAAATACTAACCAACCAGTAAACATTAGTCATGCATCCACAGGATTCAAATAGTTAAAATTCCATAAAACCTAATGAGAACCTAGTATACGGATAATATATTCGGTCTTTGCCTCTTCCAACAGGCCTAAGAAGAGCTCGAGCTTCTTATCATTGTCACAAAGTATTTCACACACGGATAGCTTTTGACTCATAGTAAATACATCGATATCAGTGAGTTTGGCAAATATTTCCATCATAGCTTGACCGAACACTGTTTCATGCCCAAAGCGACCTGCAATCGTCTCCATCTGAGAGTTTGCATTGCGACTCATGCCTTCTATTAAGGCACAGACCTTGTCAATTCCTTCAACCACCTTACGCTTCTAAACTTTACCCTTAGCCTTAGAGCTTGAAGGAGTTGATTCAAAAGAAGATTCATCAGTCTGATCTGATTCTTTGGTTGCACCGTCATTGGAAATTATGTCCTCCAAGTCAACATGATAGTCACGGGAATGTATGTATCATCAATAGATGCATATATATTCTCCAAGTGGTTAATGAATTCATCTACATCAAATGCATCAACCCCCTTTGCTTTGTCCTTCCCAAAAATTTCTTTACAGTCCTCGTACATTGGCCAAGATCTCTTCTGAATTCGTTTCGCATTCAAATCAATCTGTATTACAATAAAGATGCACGGTCAATGGCAATAATGTGCATGTATGCTCAAATTCACAAATGCTAATTAAAACTAAGACAGTTAAATGAAATGTACCTTAATTATATGCTCCCACATAACATCATTGCAATCAATTGTATGATTGTCATTACAGCTGAAACAAACTCCGCTTTGGTTAAGGATTGTGCACAAAGAGTTGTAGTCCTTCTTCCAAATAGCTAACTTAGAACTCATATGTGGACTGCCTTTCAAATCAGTCCCCGACATTTTTTTTTCTTAAAACTCTCCTCTAATTTGTTTAAGTATCTTGCCCTAAACTCATTATCCGATTTCCATCCATTAGCAACTAATTCTTTCATTGATTGAAGCAACATATCCTCTTCTTTTTGTGTCCAAACACGTCTTCCCTTTTCCAATCGTTTACCCCTATAGCTACTTGTATCACAACTACCTATGTAAACAAAATAGTTAAATAAATTACACAACAATTAAAACTATGAATTCTACACTGTATTTAAGGTACATGTTATGTCTAATTAACAATTTGATCATGTTAAAACCCTGCCATAACAAAGCATACAGAGACCTGCCTAACAAAACTTCTTAACATTACACTACATAGTATAATGATGTGTTATATAACCATGAAATTGAAGAACCAATGTAATATAATCATGAAATCCGTAATATAACCAAGAACCAGTTAAGAACAAAAGAGCTCTGTAATATAACTATCAAATCTGTAATGTAACCATGAAATTAATAATGGCAGTAATAAGGAAGCATAAATTGAATTTGCGGATCAATGCATTACATATGTTATCTTTATTTCACAAATCAATAATGGCAGTAATAAGGAACCATAAACTGAATTAAAAAATAATCCATACTGACCAACAATCAACAGAACAGTTTAACCTCACATCATTCTCTCCATAGAACATGACAAACGTCCCAACATAAAAAATAATGAACGAAGCCAGCAACAAAAAATAATCAAGTGTTAACTTTAATATATCTACTTAACGAATCCAACATCAAATATCATATAGAATAGAAATCGCAGAACAAGTCACTCCTAAATTACACTTTTGACCTATATTTCAAATGGCATGAATATGAGACTTAAAAAGAAAACGAACACTCTCGAACAAACCCTAATTTGCAGATGTTAAGTCTATTTTAAAAAAGCAAAAATCGATGGTTTAAAAAACCAATCAAACAATCTCAACCAAACTCAAACCCTAAATTGCAGATGTTATCTCTACAGAAATAATTAAACAACAGACCAACCTAATTCGAAAATACACTCACTGATATTAACAACTGAACAAAGAGATAAATTCAAACCTTCTTCATTTGATGCCATTATAGACACTGATAGTCTCCAGAAAGACCCAACACTGCGTCGAATTAGAGAGGAAAATGATGCACAACAAATTTGGAGACCTAACTACATCGCATTTTGGGGGAAAATGATTAACAGAGAGTTGTCTTCCCAAGACAATATTCTCCTCATTATCTATTCTACCAAACAAGATACTAATTATCTTGTCTCATTATCTATTCTACCAATCAGGTTATTGTTTTATCTTACCTTATCATACCTTCTTATCTTACCTACCAAACAAATTATTAAATTGTCATACCTATTTATCCATTCTATCAAACAAATTATTAAATTATCAAACCTTTTTAATTTATATACCAAACAATTTATTAAACACTATTCATATTAATAATGTGTCACTATTCATATTAATAACGTTATCATCCTTCGTCTTATGAAGACTACCAAACCCAGCCTAATAATGTTATTAAATAGAAACTACACAAGGGATAAAAAAGACATGTTCCAAAGTAGTGGAGTGCTTGCTAAAGACTAAAGTTGCCTCAATTATATATATAAATCCGTGTTATGTGTCGGAAGATCATTCCAAATTATGCATTATAAGTATGTAGTACCTCAAACACAACTTTTTTTTTAAAAGAAAAATAGTGGTCCAAATCTTGGATACACAATAATACACAAAAGTGAGTAATAAAATGATTGAGCTTGTTTTAATTATTAGTCTCCTGCGTTGTCACTAGCCTCACTTCTTCTCATACCAAAAATTTGTTTAAATACATATTATCTACTAAAAAATTTAAATGCATGTGAGGGGTTCAAAGCTATAGTACCTTCTCACCATTTTTATATTTAAAAATAATTAATTGACGCATAAAAGAAATGGCGCCATGCATAGAGTTTTATATTATATTAATTAGTACGGGAACGTGCGATGCACGAGAATTATTATATTTAGTTGAAAATTTAAATAAATATATATTCTTTCTATTTTTTAATAAATGATTTATTTCATTTTTTCACAGATATTAAGAAGATAAGTAATTTACATTTAAATCCTTATTAATTGATTTGTCTTTTTAAATATTATGTGAACACATTTAGTAAATAAAAAGGGGAATATGTGTTTATTTAAAATTTGGGGTTAAAAAGCGTTTTTAATATTATATTATTATATTTGTATTGATTTTAGAATTCTAAATCTTGTTTGTTTATAGATTAATTTACAGATACATTAATGTACACATGTGATATTGCTGTGAGGCTAGATCTCACTTATGGTATGCATAAAGTGATTTTGTAGTGATTAGTCGTGCATTATATATATCCTACAATAATAAGTCAAACTGAAAGACTACTTAAATATTTGTAATCTCAAATTTGAGCAAAAGTAGAATAGTAAGATTCCCTAGCTAGTTACTTGTGATGGGATGAAGAAATACGATATATAGCACATGATTTGGTACAAATTAAAATCAGTGATATCCAAACTGTATATCTCATTAATAATGCAAAATCATGAGTAAATGAATGGATAACTCTAGAATACTATAATGAAAATATTTTTTTTGAAAGAATACTACTCCCTCCGTTCACCAAAATGGTTTACATTTTGTCATTTTGGGACGTCCATGAAAATGATTTACATTTGAAATCTTCCATTTATATTAAATGGACCCACCACTAACTACACACAATCCAATTTAAAACAATATATCAAGTGGACCTAAACTCCACTAACTACACATTTCTATTAAAATCAATATATATTATTAAAACTCGTGTCGGGTCAGGTAGGTGGGAGTACTATATAAAATGGAATATGTTAAATGGCAGGTAATCAATAAAGTTGATGACAATATGTGCGGCTCGTAATATGCTCTATCCGATCTTCTTCAAATGTGAAGATATATTATTCCAAATTATATAAAACACAATAAAATATTGTCTTTAATAAATTCAGCAAGTACTTCGCCACCTAAACATTAAATAAATAAAAAAAATCACATAACGAGATGATTCTGTTAAGATCTTGCCTAGCAGGTAGTAACGGTCACCTTATATAGTTTCTGCAGCTACCTACTTTTATTTTTATTGTTTGATTAAGAAAAGTTTTCCTAGTGTATATACCAACAACCTAATTTGATATGACACATAACCAGAATTTCTTTATTTCCAAGGTTCCTTCTCAAACTCGTATATGTGTGCCAATAGGGATCTCTGAAACCGGTGGGATCGGCTATCCATAAAAAAATATTTGGGTACTTAAAATTAGAAGTACCTACAATTTTGATATTCAGTTTTAACCAATTATACAAAATTTTGAATATCCAATACTTGGATCGGATATCGAATTTTAACCAATAATACGAAACTTTGAATACATGATATTTGAATTGAATATTTCAATTGAATTTTCAGGTAACTAAAAAGAAAAGGAAGCATATCAGACATAAGTAAAGGGGCTAAATCGCTTGTCGATGCCCTCATGTCTTCCCATCTCCCACGACCTTTATCATGGTAGGTGAATAATATATTGGATTAGTCTCTCTCATAATCTGGAACACAACTCTATGCGAAAAAGGTACTTTGCATAAATGCAGAAGCAGATGCATAAGCTATAGAATATAGAATCTCACATTCTACTCTATGACTTCAAATTCAATAGAATAAGATGAAATAGAAATCAAACCGAACTGGGAGGGACGAAACTCTGCATAGGCTATAGAATATAACTCTCACCTTCTATTTTATGGCTTCAAATTCAATAGAATAAGATGGAATATAAGTCAAACCGAATTGGAAGGGATGAAGCTTTGGCACTGGAGGAGTCTTTATCCTGTGCGGATTCTCATCCGCAATAGTAATTATCATTTAATTCAAGATTTTATAAATTTCGAATTTAAGTCGAATAATTTCAAAAAGTTTGTGTATCATGAATGTACATTGGATAATTTCCATTACTTTATTTTTTTTAATTTAATTAGTACGGCACAGTGAGTACTACTATTGTTAAATTACATTGACACACAACGGTCATATAGGAGACAATAACATACATCAAATGTTACTAATCTTACAAACCAGAGCGAGAAGAAACAATAAAGCTAAATTATCATAGGCAAAAATACACATACTTATAGTATTATATATTATTATTATTATTATTATAATTATTCATGGTATGTGACAGAGAAAAATAAAAGAAAGGTACAAAATTCTAGTGTAAATAATTGAGGGCAGACAGGGTCACATGTAAACCACAACATGTTAAGTTGAGGGACAGTCATTCACATGTGGCCACTGGAATTCCCCATTGTACCCTTAAAATCCCTCACATTTACATCACAGTACATGCATTAGGATTCTCATCACTAAACATTTGTGGTGATGGATACTCATGCTGGTACTCTTGCACAAATCTTTGTGGATACACTTGCTGCTGTTGTTGTAATTGTTGGTGGTGGTAGTGAGGGTAATAGTAGTATTGCTGCACCTCATTCTTCTTCACCTCCACCTTCGTCTCCCTCTCCGTCTCCATCCCGGCCTCTGCCTTCACAGCCTTCGCAGCCTCGTCTCCCTTCTTTTCCTTGCTGCCACCTTCTTCCTCTTTCTTTGATTCATTCTCCGCTTCCTCCGCTTTCTTCTCTTCCTTTTTTTCCTCCTCCTTCTTCTCCGGCTCCATTTTGATGATCGTGGCGTGCTTTCCGGTTCTCTTGAGAACGTATTCGACGAGTTTCTCGGCATCAAACGCTCCCTTCACGGACACTTGCGAGCTCTTGAGGTCCGCCTCCACACTCTCCACTCCTACAGCCAGTGATGGATTCAGAAAAGAATGTTCTAGTAGGTAGTTAGGTGGACTTTCTTACTACCTTCATACTAAGGCTTCTTAATATATTAAGGCTATGTTTGGCGGCAAGATATGATAGTCATCTCATCATAATTACCTATATTTATCATAATTATAAGTTAATTATTATGAGATGATAATTATAAGTTCATTATTATGAGATGAGTATGATATCGTAAGTACCAAAACATAGCCTAAATGAGAACAATTTAACGAGCTTACAATATTTAATATAAAATAAAAATTTATTAAACCTCTAGAGTTGGTATAACTAGAGAAGTTCGTTATCGTAAGAATTTCACATCAAATTAGGATCTAAAATATGGTAGCTATTTTCCAAGAATAAATAGAAGAAGAGAAACGACGTTTGACTTTAGTATGAAGGAACAATCCAGAAGGAATCTGGACGCAATTTAATTATATATAAAGAATATTTGGAATGGTTGAGTATTGCTCTTTCAACAAAGGGATGCAAAAGGAGATAAGAGAAGAGAAAGCAATCTATATCCTCTATCTGCTAATACAGCTGAAAAGTGACTCCAATTATGATAAAAGGCAGCAATTTACTTTTCTTTTCAATGAAAACAATAGTAAATTTCTCAAAAGAAAAAAAATTAATAATTCATTACAGACCTTTCATTCTTTGGATTCGCTTTTTGAGTTCTTGAGCACAGGCTTCGCAATGCATGCACACTCCCAGCACCACTGTAATCACAGGTGGCTGCACCTGCACCTGCACCTGCACGCATATAAATTAAATTAAAATTATTAAATAAACAAACAAACACAAAATTCGTGATTAATTAATTTAGCAATCAACAACACTATCAAGATAGAGAGAGGGAGAGCTCTACCTCTTTTTTCTCTTCAACTTTGGGAGCTTCTTTCTCCTCAGCCGCTGGCGGCGGAGGCGGCGGAATTGGGGAGATAAGCTCGACTTGGCGGTGGCTCTTCCTCTGCACCCTCTCCAAAACTTTAATCGGATCTGCTTTTTCGCCTTTCACCACAACTTTACTCCTTCTGCAATCCGTCGTCACATCCTCAACCCCTGCAAAACAAATAAAAGAATTACTAAAAAACTAATATAAGGAAACACAAACCACCCAAGGAAAAAAACAAATTGAGATTAATTACCATCGAAGCCTTTGAGGCAGCGGCGGACTTTGCGAGCGCAGCCCTCGCAATGCATGTA
This sequence comes from Leonotis leonurus, assembly GCA_026898415.1. Classification (NCBI taxonomy): domain Eukaryota; kingdom Viridiplantae; phylum Streptophyta; class Magnoliopsida; order Lamiales; family Lamiaceae; genus Leonotis; species Leonotis leonurus. The sequence continues at coordinate 1,136,517 of JAPKLX010000041.1, read as the reverse complement.
AACTTTGAGGATGATTTCTTGCGGCGGTGGCGGCGGCGGAGGGTCATCGGGTTTCTTCTCTTCCTCTGGTGGCTTCTCCGCTGCCTTGGGTGGTTCTTCCGCCTTCTTCTCCTCTGCCGCCGGCTTCGGTTCCTCCGGTTTTTTCTCTTCCTGCTTAAGAGTAAAGCACACATATAAATGAGGCTAAGAGCATTTGACATAGATTGAAGAAAGGAAAGATCAGAAATGGTGGAGAGAGTAGGAGAGAAAGAGACCTCTCCCATTGGCCTTTCCTCCTCCACTTCTTGTATCTCTCTTGATAGAGGAAATGGAAATGAAATGCAGAGTTTTAGAGCCTTGGGTGTGTGTGATTTCTTGGGGTCATCACCGAAGTGGACACTCAGTTAATAGGAAAGAGTTAGGGGTGGGGGTGGGGGTGGGGTGAGGGGCTTTTGAATCATGTCTGCTCAAAGTTACTAGTATTTCATTTTCTACTGTACTGCTAATATTCAATAAATAATTAACTACTATACTTGTGTCAGCATGATTGTATTAAATGTAAATATGTGTTACTAGATTCTAGTAATTGGAGCTTGTTTGAGGTCTTATCTAACATGACATGTTGGATAGCTGATCTGATTATGTAAGTATATCATTAGCTTCTTCCAATTAGTTTGAGACCACACTGGACCTATTAAGTCAGATCAATATGTCAATCTGGTTCAGGACAGACCGACTCTATAGTCACCTCTTGAGTTGTCTGCACTTGATCTTCTTTGAGCTTGATGTCACATGTAAATATTATGAGATGACGTCTCTATCGATATGCTCATAAACAACTCATTGTCCCTTCTTGGAACATGTTATCAAGTCACCTTGATCAGTCATCTTCTTAATATGCTCTGCATATCGTTGATGTACTCATGATTTTCTCACATGACTTGCTCATCGATCTATTTGCATGGCTTGATCCCACAACAAGTTAGCGGGTTGTGCACTCCAAGTTTGATGCTAACACTTAGTTAAGAAAACCAATTGTTGCATTGATCTGTCTTGATCAACTTAGTACGAAATATTAAGGTCGGTCGTATGGCACGAGTCGTTAACTTGACCTTACCTTACATGTTGATCTACATTTTAACACTTACACTTAATAAGATTATTCTATGTTAATCAGGTCGTTATACTTGACTGGTCATTACATTGTAGATGATTTGTTACTCAAACACAATCAGGTCAATCTTCTATGGAACAGGCCGATAATATCAACATGTCCTCACAATTTAGATCAATCTATCTAAGTTTAATTCTAGACAAGTATAGGAAACACAAATCGATCTTCCATGGACGATATTATTTATTCGATTTGTTCCTTGACATTGTGGCGATCTGCTACTCTAAAGCACTAACAAAAAAGTATCAATATAATCAAATAAACATATGCATGAATGATTTCGAATAACATCATTAAAACATATGACAACTTCAACAACACCATAAAAGTTCCCAACAATCATATATTTCATAGGTGCTCAAAAATGTCAAAACTTTAAGTTATTTATAGAACTCTTTGAAAATATATCCCTTTAAAGGATGGAGTTGTTGGCCTTTGAATTTATAGTAAATATACAAGACAAATATATTAAATTTAAATAAAAATTAAAATAATAAGCAAACTTACGGTCCTGTTAAATTGGTTACTTTTTTTTTAATTTCTCATTAAAAGTGATAAAATTTTATTAAAATAAAAAAATTATCTTTAAAATAATAGTTCTTTACTTTTTTAAAAATAAAATATTTTATTTTTTGTTAATTTTCACGTAAATTTCATGTAATCGTTTTAAGTGGACGATGTCGCTTTGCTAAATCTTTTGGTGCAATGTTTCCTCGAATTGTGCGTAATTTATACGTGTAGGACAAAAGTTGCTCAAAGTTGAGCCACTAGATAGAGTTTACCTTATCCCTCGTAATAACATAATTACTAATTCAATTAATTTGTGTTGCTTTAATTTTCCAAACGGTTACTAATAATATTAGATAAATGAAATTAATGAGAAAGTGATCTTGAGTCTTGACATGGTCAAATTATTTTAGATAAGTGAAATTCTTACCTTTTTGTTTTTGCCAAGTTTAAATTTACATTATTGATTAGGGTATATATTAATAATATTTAATATAAAATAATAAAAATAATAAATTAAAAAATAAAAATTATGATGACTTATATGCCGTTGTGATATTACCACATCAACCGTTAGCATATTAAATTGTGTCTACTGTGTGGGAAGAACGATCTATATGTAATGAACCTAATTTTGAAATAGTGGCTTATCTCATGTATAATCACTGTCTTATTTAGAAAATCTTCTCATAAGTAACTCCTCTCACTTCTACTCCAAACAAATCACATTTAATTTAAAAAGTTTTATAAAATAGTCACGAAAAAATAAAATCAAAGTACGAGTAGAAAATATAAAACCTTTTAAACCTCTCATTTAATATGCAGTTCATATTTGAATATCCTTGAAATCCATATATTCTTATATATTTCGGTTCTTCTACACTTTGAAGGCTCATAGGACAACGTTTTCAACAATACCACTCCAACAACAATCACCCAATAATACATATTTACGATAATAAATAGAACTATCTTTTTGAAAATTAAGATTTTGTTGTTTTAATATTATTATATGGAGTTAAAGACATTATGGGCAACTGGTTTTCGAGCCGGTTATAAGGGTGTCCAACAAGTTCTTTAGAACAAAACTCCATAAATATGTGTTAAATATTGAATTATTGCATATTTAATAATTTTATTTTATTTAAAAAAAAATTCTCTTTTTAAAAAATGTTAAAAAATAAAAATTATTTGAATATTTGACACGTTAATTTTAGACACAGATATAAAAAAAGTGATTTTTTTTGTAAAGTGGTGAACCTTAATAAACTTGACTAACTTTTTAATAATAAAATGTTTCATTTTTTGAAAAAAAAAAAGTCATTATTATTGAAATATTATTTTTAAACATAGTAAACATGTCATGAATAATAAAACGGATGAAATATTATTTTTAAAGGTCTAATTTTATACTTGAAGGGCCTCAATATTGATTGAGACGAGCCTGCTAGTTTCATGCTTATTTTAAGGCTACACTACCCGTATCTAGCATTTTCGTCTCCGCACATATTCTTCCGTTATGTTACAATGGTCCTCATGTGTAGGGGTGAGCATTGGGTCGAACCTGAACGGACTCGATCGAATACCCGAACTTTTCGAAAAAAATGAACCGTGCCATCTCTAAGTCTTGGACCATTAAAGGAGACATCTGACCATTAAAGGTGACATCTAACATATTTTCAGGTTAGGGAAAATTAAATGCAAGTATTGAATATTGGTGGTATGTATGTTGTGGTCCATCATAAATATTTGTGCAGAAAAATGCAGAAATTATAGATAAAAAAAGTTAATTCAATAATTGATGGTGCTGATTTTGTTATAGAGTACCATCTCACAAAACCCAGCACGAACACGATTAATTTTCATGTTAACACTACACGATAATAACACAAGTCATTATCAACACGATAAAATTCTAAATTTATATGAAAAAACGACATAAAAATTATAATAAAAAAAATAATAGTGTATAAATTTTGAATTTATAAAATATAATTATTCTTATATTTAAATAAAAAGCAAAATATTTTGAAAAAATATTTAAAAAATTACATTTACTTTAAAAGCTAAATTATTAATATAGTATAAATATTGTTATCAGGTAACTTGAATTTAATCTGAACTCGATCCGATAATTTCATGTTTTTATCAGGTCGACCCGATAACGATCCGAATCCGAGAAGACTGAACGCTAACCTACTAATTTCGTGCGTGTTCGTATCGGATTATCGTGTCGTGCCAAAAATTGACAGTACTAGCCATTGGACTTGACAAGATATGCAGTTATTATATTTTGGTGGAAATTGAAAACAACATTTATTAAATTTCTTTCCCTTTTCAACTTCATTTCCCTATATCATATCTGGAAATAAATGTATTTTGCAGTTATTATTTTGAATGCTCATTTGTTTTTCTTTTCTACAACTCTCAACAATTGTGAGAACCAATATATATTTATAAGAAGAAGAATATTAGGAAGTGATAGTATTAAATTGCAGAGCTCACCGAATTAATAAAAGTTCTGTCTTAATGCTAAATCGGTGTTAATTTATTTACAAATAATAATGCAAAAAACCTATGCCTAAAACAAAACAAGTTAACAAACAAATAAGCAAAACAAAATTAAACAACAGATACATATATATGAATGTAGAGTAATGCTTTACCGCTCGCGGTGGACACATCTTAACGCGTCCACTGCTAATGTGGCAATGCCATATCAGCACGCGAGTCACAATATTTTCATTTTTTATTAATTTTATTTTTGTTATTATTTTGTATTAAATAATATTAAACTATACCTTAATTAATGAATCCTAGTCGGAAAGTGATAATTAATCAAAAAATTATTAAAATTTTAATATTTATCTACATGACATGCCACATTATTCGTGGACATATTAACCTCACCCGCCCGCGGCGGGCGAACGTTTTTGTATCAATTTATTATTGATAGATATACCACTTATCTATTTTTTTTTATCCTCCATCTTTCTAAATAAAAGGTTATGAAAAAGATAAGGAAGCAAGAAAAATGTTTGTTCTGTAGATACAAATGAATATATATTCTAAAAATAAAACACAATAATAAAGAGAATAATGTGTAATTTTACTAAGAGCAATGGATATTGCCAGGATTGCCAATGAATCTGTTGCATATTTATTTTAATTTATTTCTAAGTTTCAGTTAAAAAGAGTAACACTTTTAGATGTTTATTTTAATTTATGCAAGCATGTTTTATCTCGTAAATAAATATTAAATTTTTAATAATTTTTATTAATTATTATTTTCTAATTAAGTTTATTAATTATGATATAATTTAATATTATTTAATATAAAATAATTAAAAAAAATAAAATAAAAATTATAGTAACTCATATATTAATATAACATTACTACATCAATCGTACGTTAAGTTGTATCCACCACGAATGGTCTAAACTATACTACACTGCTGAAATATTATTATGCATTTTATTAAATAGAGATTTTACTAACGCCAACAAACATAGAGTACACTAAATTAATTATTAAGTGTTGAACTTTGGGAGTCGTTCTGATTCAATTAGAACTAGGAATAGAAAAGCATCCAATAAAGTGGCATCCAATATTATCATTTGCTTTGAGAATCTTTTAAATTCAGCCGAGTCACAATCAAAGGTTTTAATATTAAACCTCTGACAATTTTTTGGAACTCACTCTTAGGATAGTAAAACTCTTTTCGATTATATATTTTGCGGATATTACCGTCTCAGTAAATTTGACATTTTTTTTATTATTTTAATATAATCAAATAAATATAAATTGTGTCATGCTTAATAAGATAGAGAGAGTAATATTTTTTAATTTTGTATGGAGTAAAATTTTATGGTTTCATTCATTTATGAATTTCGGGCAAACAATACTTTATATAATTCCGTACACCAAATTTAATGTCTAACCCTTTATCATTACTTTGGCTAGTGTCTTCCTAAATAATGTGGCGCTATATATGTGAAAACTTATAATTCATGATAAAATTTTTTTTTCAAAAAATACATTAAATTTTAAATATACAACGAGAATGATTATTTTTCTATTTATGCATAAGGTCCACAATTCACAGTTGATTATGGTTTTGAGTTTTAGAGTTCAACATTTTAATATTAGTGTAATTGGAACTCTCTATTCTAAAAAAGTGACTCCAATATGACATCTCGAGTTCACCTTATCAAGCAAAACTAAATGGATCGGTTGCATGTTTTTTCCTCTTAGCAATTTTACAAATAGTTGATTGATCGTATTATTTTAAAATACAAAATAAGTATAGTAAATATGCAAGTTGATTATTGTATTCATATAAACTGATAATAAAAAATTACATTGATTAATTAATATAAATATTTTATTATTATTTAGACAATAAATTCTATAATAAGTTTTTAATAACTAATTAATAAAAATAAATAATTAATATAAATTTTAGAACCTTGTTCTAGATAATTCTACGTAATTTAACATTATTTTCAAGGTTTCTACCACATTTCAAAACTTCCAATATCCGACTTTCAAGACTCATCTAGAAAGTTCTTATATAACCTTGTCGAGGATGTGTAACATGAGCGAGCTGTCGAGTATGCTTTATTATCAAAGAACGACTATAGATCATACATGTGGGGCTTTCAAATGAATAATTTTTCATTGAGAAGATTCATAATATGAATTATGAAATATATAATTAGAAAACTCGATTGATTTCATTTCCTTGAGACATAATTGGATATTAGTTATAGTGAGTTATAAATCTGGAATTGGTCGCATTAATTTAGGATGGGTCTCTCTCATGCTGCGAGGGTACATGTTTTTTAGTCCTCAACAATATAATTGAAAATAAGTAGTGTAACCTGTAGAAAATCGGCGAAAAATTATTTTATATCATAATTTATAAATATAAAATTTTAAATATATATTTCTAAATAATATATTTTACGACAAATAATTTAAATATTATAAATGTTATTATCTATTTAAAAATTTAAATTATATAATAAAATTTTAGTTATTAAAAATGTTATAATATATTTAAAGGCTTAGGTTGTATAATACTTATTTTATTATAGTAAACTCAAATAATAATCATAAATATAAAAATAAAAATCTAATCACTTGTATTTACGAATTATTAGTTATAAAGTTAAAAGATATCGTTAATAAGAGATGATTGAGGAAACCTAAATACATAATGACTATATATATTTTTCTATAACATTTTAAGTGGTTAAAATTTGAATTTGGTATATTAAAACGATTATTTTAACCATTTTTCTATTTAAAAGTGATATAAAATAACAAATTCATATCCGTACCCATACCCGCAAGAGTATAAATGACAACTTACGTGTGATTATTTAACAATAATAGATATGAGTTAGAGACATATTTGATATACACGCATAGTTTCATGAGTATATTTTAATATCATTTGTATTTGCATATGGATAGTTATTATTCTTACTTATAAAAATTATTTGCGATATATCTATGAAATATCCATCAAAATGCCCGTTAAATACTCACCCACACACCTAATATTAACCATATTTTTATATTTTTCTACAAATTATATGTAAAGTATTTTCTAAAATTATATATAATCTCTCTGAAATATTAATATTATATGTTTCAAACGTGATTAATATCCACAAGTTGCGGGATGATGGATACCCAAAACATGATGGGTGGTAGGTTTGAGGGTACTCATATTCGTTCTTTTTATATAATTCTTATACAATACAAAATAACTATTATTTTACTATAATATTTTAGGTGGTAAAGATTTGGATTTTTTTATTAAAATGACTATCTTAAATATTTCTCCTATTTAGAGGTGGTATAAATTGACAAATTGTTAGAAATAAATGTTATTCTCAGTAATTTATCTAATGTAACATAATTGCAAATTTCTTTTACTTTATAATTATATCATTGCAAAATATAAGTGTTAAATGAAGACTTATCTTGTAAAAAATTATAAAAATAGAATATTAACATAATTTAATTGACTCAATATGTCAAACTCTATTTAAGTTCAATTATACACACATTTTTTCTTTTTATAAAATTTTCATATTAATAAAGTTTACTAAGTTTTCAATGTGTGATAGACTAATTTGTTGGTTTAGTTATATTTAAATTACATTACTGATTTAATATCTACAAAATATATATTAAACAAAAGAATAGTCAATTAATTAGTTAGTCCATCAATCTTCATAATTAATTATATGTATTATCCAATTTTCAAGAGTATACGATGATGATTGATGAATGCTATATATTTTCGTATCATAAATGAACAAAGCTTATCGTAAGGGCCTACTATCATATCTATATTATATATTATAATTAGCAAAATTATTTTTAATCTATATAATATATAAAGTGAAAGTGTATCAACTACTCTAAGAGATTGTTGCGGAAGCTAAGAAGGAAAACACGAGATAATTTTGCGTAGGTTGTGTTAACAAACAACCTACACGGCAGCCTTACGGCCAAAAAGAATAATCAAAATAAGTGTTGTGTTACTACAATGTTTTAGCACCACACAACATCAACACTTCTTACAAAAACACTAAACGTATGACCTTACACGAATAAAGATCATACACACTAAACTACGAATTTTAATCTGCAAAAGTATATTTCTAACTGAAAACTATGTAAGTATTTATAGAGATAGCTCATGGGTCTAAATTCCATAGTCTTGTAACTGCCGGCCCATGTATTCCTTGATTTTCTCAACTGTTGTCGTGCTCCGCAAGATGCGCCTAGAATAGTGGAACTACTTCAAGTTGTTTGTTGACTCCGATATTAGTGGAAACAGATTTCCACTAGGCGTAAATACCTCAACAGCTTATCACGTTTTGGTCTTCTCCTCATGACTCGGTCTTCACAGTCTTCGTGCATTCCCACTCTTCTACCAGGTCAACATCCACGTGGCAACGCTGAGTCAGCATCAGCTTGTTGTGTTGAGCATAACACCGAAGTCAACAACTAACCTGTGAAGAACACAAAAACACACATGTTAGGTTCAACATAAGAGACAACAAACTAAAATACCTAACAAACTCCCCCTATTTTTGTGCCTTCTTCACAACACCTTTGAGTTCGATAAGTGCTCCCCCTGAATGTTTAGTCCTGCAAAACATTTGCCAGTACACAAACACAACACAACAATATAGGCACTAAAATTAATGAAGTAGCAATCAAATGGCATTCATCAAATATAATAGTCGCAGCACAGCGACATAGAGCAACATCCATCCAAACATTCACCAAAAAATTATCAGTATCAACATCCACCAACCAAAAGACCGAAAAAAAAATTAAAAAGTTTGTACCAAATATTGTTTTTCGACCAAACATGGTCCCCATCATCATCATGGTCCCCTCCTCATAGCCTCACGTTATCATCATCTGCTGCACCTTCTGCTTCCTCATCTCCACCTTCCCCTTCATCCTCCGCGTCTGCTGCTACTGCAACACCGGCATCATCTCCCCCTTGTTGTGCAAGAAGGCAAGCCTGCAGAGATGGCACGAGCGCAGCCAGAGAAGAGAGAGCACCTATCAACTACTGGATGGTCTGGGCGGGCAGCTGAACACCAGAAGTAGTGGCAGGAGTATCAGGGTTTCGCCAGGGGAGGTCCGCCACCTTACTCTTGTTGAAGAGAGAAGGATGGATAGTGTACAGCGGGGCTGGTTCAGCTTTAGGGCTTCTGGCCACAGAAGTGAAGCCTTGATGCGCAAGGACCCTGCACACAAGAGATGTGAATGGCATAGAGAAAATCTGGGATTTAGATGCGAGAGCAGAGAGCTGATCGAAGATGACTCGGCCCAAGTTGAATGGTTTGTTTAGTCCCACAATATACAGTAGCACGCCATATTGTTGCGTAATGACTGTAGAATTGGATGAGACAATCCAATTATACGTCAGAATCTTGTGAAGAACCGAGTACATATGGGTCAGCCAAGATGTCTTCATGGGTTGAACCCACTTAGACTTCTTGCCGCCAGTGAGCAGCTTAGCGACCGCATCAAGATCAGGGACCACATCACCCTCAATATTTGGTAATTCAAACACACTGTTAATGGCATCCGCCGTAAAGTCATAAATGGAGTTATAGAGATAAACATTCCCATACTTAGACGAAGAGAGATCACCAAAAGAGGAATGTAAATTGCAGTAAAAGTGTCTCACCACAGTTTTAACAAAAGGCGGAATGTCAAAAACTGTACCCAATATGCCGCGAGACTTGAAGAATGCAATCAGATTATAGTCCTCGAAACTAGACTCATCCACCGTCCGTTCACTGACACACGGAAGATTACGAAGGCGTTTCCACTTTGCAGCCGCCGATTCGTCATAGAAGTGAAGACTGAGTGCTTTGTCAACACTCAAAGGCGAATCGGACTTATCAGATAGTTCGGAGTCATGGACCGCCGATTTCCCTTTGACAGTCGAAGAAGAGGGTTCCACCTTTACCTCCACCGGGGAAAGAAGGCGCTGCCGTTTCGGTGCCGAGGACACTTCGTCTTCACTGTCATCCTGTAGAACGACAGTGGGTGTTGGACCTTTGGATTTCTTGGCAATGCTCGAGAGCCTTGATCCCCTGGTAGTAGGTTTTCGGACTAGGGCGACAGGCGGAGTAGTCGAGCGGGACGGCGAAATGGGTGACTTCTCAACTACGGTCAGTGTAGTGACAATGAGAGGAGTTTCTTCCACAGGAGGCGCAGATATAGCCTCATCAGGAACTTGTGTTGGAGCAGTAGGCGCCTCAACCGGAGAGGGAGCAGTTTGCGGGTCCAGTGGAACAAGTGTCTCTTCGTTTGCTTCAGCAACAGGAGAAACGGCTAACGGGATCGGAGAGACGGCAACTGGTGGTGGAGGAGCTGTAGTGGCTTGGAGTGACTGGAGTAAGGTAGGATGAGCGGCAAGTAAAGCTTGGAGAATGGCGGTGACGTCGGGAGTCGGAGGAGTCGCCATTGAAAGGGAAGCAGTGAAAGTGGAAGCGAGAGCGAATTTGGAATTGAGAGAGTTGGTAGGGAGAAGACGATATGTTTATGTGTTATGGAAGTTTCAAGAAAATAGAAAACATATCAGTCTTGGGAGATGTGAGGATATGGAAGAGAGAGAATGGGAGTTTCTAGGGTTTTGATGTGACATAAACGTGTAATGATGGCAACAGGCTGGCGTCGGTTGAGAAAAGAGAGGCTATGCCGTTTCATTTCCACCCTGACAAAACAAACCCTAAAATATGCTACATGACAGTTATAACCCACTACCATAGGAGAGATACGGATGTTGAGGGCAACACACCTGATTATGCGAAAACAACAAACACAAGGATTGCTGACATGCACAAACAAAACAATTTTAGAAAACAATATGAAGAGAACACACAGTCCAACTTGCTCTGTTGTGTCAACGTTTGTTGCAACATCCACCTGGCTTAGATAGAGAAAATATGTGCAGAACTACGAGAATTCATGGGTTAGTGAGTGTAGGGTGCATCGTCGCAGCGAACGCCGTGCCCCTAGCCTTTCACCCTCGAAAATAGTCGCAATTGCAATCCTTTTGTAAGGAAGCATCGTCGTAGCGAGCGCCGTGCCCCCTAAACAGTTACATACATAACATATAGATAAATGCCAGGTTTCAGAATATAGAATATGTTGACTAAAATATACCAGCAAGTCAGACACAACACGCTACACCCTTGCTTTAGATGACAGACTATGGATATGAGGGTGTAGCACAACACACATTTTAATGAAAAAAGCAAAGACCAAGAGATTTTCGTAAAAAAACGAACCTCTCATGATCTAAGGGTTTTGTAAAAATGTCAGCAATTTGGTTCTCCGTTTTCACATACTCAAGTTTGATTACCTCTTGTTCCACTAACTCTCGAATGAAATGATGTCTTATGTCAATGTGCTTTGTTCTTGAGTGTTGAACATGATTCTTGGAAATGTTTATGGCGCTCATGTTACCACAATACACAACTAAGTCATTGTTGTCTAGCCCATAGTTACCAAGCATTTGCTTAAGCCACAACAGTTGTGTGCAACAACTGCCTGCGGCAACATACTCAGACTCAGCAGTGGACAAGGAAACACAATTTTGCTTGCGGCTGTGCCATGACACAATATTGTTTCCTAGGTAAAAACATCATCCACTCGTACTTTTTCGGTCATCAACATCTCCAGCCCAATCCGAATCACTAAAACCTACCAAACTCATATTCATGTGTTTAGAGAATAATATGTCTAGGTCTATAGTTCCAGCAACATACCTGATGATTCGCTTAACAGCTTTGAGATGAGAAGCTTTGGGTTTAGCTTGATACCTGGGACACAGACATACGCTAAACATCAAATCTGGGCGAGTGGCTGTTAGGTACAACAGGCTCCCTATCATTGATCTGTAGAGTGTTGGGTCAACATCTTCTCCAGCATCATCTTTAATTAGTTTTTCTGTAGAACCCATAGGAGTCTTCATGTGCTTTGTACCTTCAAGGTTAAATCTCTTTATCATCTCCTTGGCATATTTGCTTTGAGAGATGAAGATGCCATCTTGTCCTTGTTTAACCTGCAATCCAAGAAAATATGTGAGCTCGCCCACCATGCTCATCTCAAACTTGGTAGACATTGCACCTGAAAAATCAGTTAACATGTTATGTGATGTAGAACCAACAATCATATCATCAACATAAATTTGAGTAATAAGAATGTGTTGATATTCCCTTTTTATAAATAATGTCCGGTCAGCAGCACCTCTCACAAACCCATACGTGAGAAGGAAATTTGTGAGATGCTGGTACCAAGCTCGTGGTGCCTGTTTGAGCCCATATAGAGCTTTCTTCAACCGAAAAACATGGTCCGGTTTGTGGGGGTCCTCAAAACTTTTTGGTTGTTCCACATAAACCTCTTCCTTTAACTCACCATTAAGAAATGCTGCCTTCACATCCATCTGGTACAGATTGATGTTAAGGTAACATGCGACTGCAAGCAACAACCGAATGGATTCAAGTCGTGCTACAGGTGCAAATGTGTCATCAAAGTCGACTCCTTCGACTTGAGTGTACCCTTGCGCTACCAATCGAACTTTGTTACGCACCACAGTTCCCTTCTCATCGGATTTGTTCTTGAAGATCCACTTTGTGCCAATAACATTCTTGTTGGCTGGCCTGGGAACAAGGTACCAGACATCACTACGCACAAACTGATTTAGTTCTTCATGCATAGCATTTATCCAGAACTCATCAGTTAGTGCTTCCTTGACATTTTTTGGCTCGAACTTGGAGACGAAACATGTTATGCCTTCAACTGTAGAGCACACTGAGTACAAACACGCCATTTCTCTATAGTTGATTGGCTGTTTTCGTCGAGTCTGAACACCATCCTCAATGTTTCCAATGACTTGAGTTAGTGGATGGTACTCCTTTACTCGTCCTGAAGGTTCCATGCGAGGAGTGATCTCTGGAGTCTCATCCCGTTCTTCTTCTGGTTCCTGTTGTGTGATGGTGTTGACCTCCACAGAAGTGCCAGTTTCAGTGTTAGGTGTGTTACCAGGTGTACCAGTTGCTGTGTTAGGTGGAACAATTTGCGTTTCAACAAGAGGTGTGACAGCTCCCCCTTGATGTATGTCATCTTCCGCTTCCACCTCTTTGTTTCCATTTCCTGCATCATCAAAGACAACATTAACAGATTCTTGTATTGTCTTAATGCGAAGATTAAAAACCCTATAAGCTACACTGCTTTTGAGTTTTCAAACTCACGACCATGATCTGACCTTATGCGAGATATTCTAGCATCAAACAAATTAGTAACACGAGAAAACATATTTTTAAATACCTCAAATGTTTCAGATTTTTCTCGTAAAAAATAGGTCCATGTGAATCTGGAAAAATCGTCATCCACAACAAGCACATACCTTTTACCACCAATGCTTTCAACTTCCATGGGTCTTACAAGATCCATATGTAGAAGTTCAAAACATCGGTTGGTCCCAAAGTATTGTTCACTGTATTGTACAGCAGGATGTGAGGCATGTAATTATTTTCCTCGTTGACAGTCGCCACATACGATTTGGTCAGCATTCCCAAGTTTGGGTAAACCTCGTACAACCTCCATCTTGATTAACCTGCCAAGATTTCGAAAATTAGTATGGTCTAATCTTTTATGCCAGAGTATGACATCATCAACTTGAGCCTTGTTGCACTTCACATGATCAGTCATGTAACAATTGTCTGTTGACCTTTGACCTGTCATGATGCACAAGTTCTTGTTGTTGTAAACTTCACATGCATCTTTAGTGAATTTTACCAGCAAGTTACCATCACATATTTGACTTATGCTTATCAGATTTTCCATAAGTCCTTGCACATGATAAACATTTGTTAAAGCAGGTAAACCAGGAACATTTAGTATACCTTTACCAACAATTTTACCTTTTGAACCTCCACCGAAAGAAACATTTCCTCCATCATATGTCTCATAATTGGAAAGGAATGTTTTGTTACCTGTCATGTGACGGGAACATCCGCTGTCAAAATACCAAGAACCTGAAACGTTAGTTTTCAAGGCTGTGTACACAACATTGCAAGTTAGGTCAGATTTCTTTACCCACACTGTTTTGGGTTTCTGTGGTGGTACACACTCAGATCTCTCATCTCTTTGTTTTTGATAACAGAAGGGTTTTATATGTCCTGGTTTCATACAGTAATGACATATATATTTCCTCCTATATCTTTTACCTTTTTTCTTACATTTTCCAGCTGGAGAGATCCCTTATTTCTTCTGTGTTGAGGTCTTTGTGGTCACAGCATCTGCTCCGCCTTTTGATGTTTCTCCTTCCGATGTGGACCTTTTACACAACACAGTTGGTGCAGCATATCCAAGACCTTGTTTGTTAGGATTCGCACTATCCATGATCTCTTGAAGTGTGTAAGTACCTGTATTCCACCTGCGGATGGTAAGTTCTGCTTCCTCAAGTTTGGTTTTCACCTTGGTGAGTTCTATGTCTTGTTGTGTGATCAATGCCTCCTATTTTGATTGAACTTTCTTGAGTCGTGTTACCTCAGCTGTTGCGGTTAGCAGATCTTTTGCTTGATGTTTCCATTTTCCCAACAGCTCATCATACAACCTTTTCAAGCCATGAATTATTGAGAAGGCATTGCTATCACACTCTTCAGTACAGGCGGAGTCTATGTCGTCCTCAACACTTCCTGTACCATCAATAGAGGCATTTAAACAAAACAATGTAGAATAATAGTTAGGGTCATACCGTTCAGAGAAGATGTCCACATCTGTGTGTTGCTGCACGTCCTGCGGAGGCATTGTTACATGCAGTGCTAGACTTTCAAATAATTTTTCCTCAACATCTTCAAAGAACTCATGCTCATCATCATTCCACAAAACCCAATAAGATTTACCCCTTTTTCGAAGTGTGTTGGCACACTGATTTGCAAAGTGTCCAAAGCCCTTACATTCATGACATTGTATGCCATCGAGCTTTGAGGAGCTATATTTGAATACTTCGTTGTTAGAAGAGTTTCTAACAGGGGTAACATGGGGTTTTCTTTGATCGTTGTTGGTCTTTGGAGGTTCATAGTACTCCAAACATGGTACATCACGCCCCTTGGGTTTGGACTTATCACGTTTAAATCCTCTCACCATGCGATTGAACTTTCTGGTGATCATGGCAATATCATCTCCATCATAGATTTCTTCCACTTCTTCGGAGTCACTAGAGTCCATTTGGTTCAACAACTTACTGCATGATGGTGATGAACTTGAGCCTGCAGTGAGAGCCAATGTTTTCTTCTTGGGGAAGGTTCCTCTTGCTTCGTGATTCATCTCATAGGTTTTGAAAGAATTCATGAGATCTGTGAATTCCAGTGCATTCACGCCTCGCACTGTTTCAATGGCTGTTCCTTCATGTCAAATCTAGGCGGCAACGTTCGAAGTGCTTTGGAGACAAGAACCTTGTTGCTCAATGGATATCCTAGGTCTTAACACTCGTTAGTGATGTCAAGAATCCTTTTCATGTAGCTAGAGATATCTTCATCTTCCTCCATCTTCATATCCTCGAATTGAGAGGCGAGAATACGTAGACGAGACTGCTTGACGCTCTTGTCACCTTCACAGTGTCTTTGGAGTATATCCCAAGCATCTCTCGCACACATACAGTTCTTGATTAATTTGAACATGTTTGTGTCGACAGCTGAGACTATAGCATTTAGTGCTCGATCATCAAGAGTGACAGCTTCAATTTATTCACGTGACCAGACACTTTGGTCTATTGGAACACAATCACCGTCAGCATCAGTTTGCTTTGGTGGTGACCACCCATTCTCCACAGAAATCCATGCTCGTCTATCAAGAGATTTGATATAAGAGCGGGTACGTGACTTCCAGTAAGAATAATTCGAACCATCCAGGATTGGAGGTCGAAATGCTCCAGTGCTATTTGGATCCATCTTCGCGTTAGAGCTGTGATACAGTCAGGACCACACTCAGTGTGTCGAGTGATGGCTCTGATACCACTTGAAAGTGTATCAACTACTCTAAGTGATTGTTACGGAAGCTAAGAAGGAAAACACGAGATAATTTTGCATAGGTTGTGTTAACAAACAACCTACACGGCAGCCTTACGGCCAAAAAGAATAATCAAAATAAGTGTTGTGTTGCTACAATGTTTTAGCACCACACAACATCAACACTTCTTACAAAAACACTAAACGTATGACCTTACAAGAATAAAGATCATACACACTAAACTACGAATTTTAATCTACAAAAGTATATTTCTAACTAAAAACTATGCAAGTATTTATAGAGATAGCTCATGGGTCTAAATTCCATAGTCTTGTAACTGCCGGCCCATGTATTCCTTGATTTTCTCAACTGCTGTCGTGCTCCGCAAGATGCGCCTGGAATAGTGGAACTACTTCAAGTTGTTTGTTGACTCCGATATTAGTGGAAACAGATTTCCACTAGGCGTAAATACCTCAACAGCTTATCACGTTTTGATCTTCTCCTCATGACTCGGTCTTCACAGTCTTCGTGCATTCCCATTCTTCTACCAGGTCAACGTCCACGTGGCAACACTGAGTCAGCATCAGCTTGTTGTGTTGAGCATAACACCGAAGTCAACAACTAACCTGTGAAGAACACAAAAACACACATGTTAGGTTCAACATAAGAGACAACAAACTAAAATACCTAACATAAAGTATACATTCAACTAAATATATTACAATTTTGACTAAATAATTAATTAAATATGACTATAATCATGACTAATTAATTATATAAGATATTAATTATACACTTACCTATAATAATTCTTTCGAAATTATTGAATTATATATTACCATATATAAAATATTAATATAAATAAGAAAAAAGGCTTGTGGTGATGCCACGAAAGCCTTAGATTATATAGATTCTATGTACATAACTTAAAAGTGTATGTTATTGATGTGAAACACCATATAAATAAATAATATTTTTATTAAAAATTAATTAATTATCATTTCTTGATTAGACTTTATTGACTAGAATATAATTTAACACTTATTTTAAATAAAATAATTAACTTTAAAAAAAATTATATTTACTTGTATACTTATGTGGTGTTATGTACGTAGCACTACCACATGAGACGCCAGCACGTTAAGTTGTACCCGCCACAGACTGGTTAGTACTTGTTCCCTTATGTTATTGTTGTCTTAATTTTTTTGTACATATAAATTAAAAAATCGTGTACATATAAATTAAAAAATTGTGTAAAAATGATAAATAAGTTAGTTTTTGCTATTTTTAAACAAATCAACAATAATTGAATAACTTCAAAGAAACCAACAATAGCATAACAATGAGACTATATAAAATTTAAAGGTAATTAGCAAATATAATCATTAGCTATATCTCATTTCATATCTGCAGTATGTTAATATAAAATATACACACGAGCCATAGATATTTTGGAGAGAGATGACGTCCAAATTTTTGATAATGAGATTTATGATTTTGAGAAGTGATTTTTTCATTTTCCATCACTTAAAAATTAGGATTTCAGATACAACTTTTGTATTACTCAAAATTATACATTTCAAGCAATTCATGGAATACGTCTTAGACATGATCAATTTAATGTTTTGGGTTTCATGAATTTGATTCAACGTGTAGTGCTTTTGAATGGTTGTTGCTGTATGCGTAATGTTGTTATGATCTCGTTAAAAGTTTATTATAAATATATTGAAATTTGATTACTTCTGCAATTATTTTTAGTCTGTTTTTCAATTGAAAGTATGAAATTTCAAGAGTTAAGAAAAAGAGAGGAAATGAAGTATGAAGCAAGGGATATGCTACGACTGTCATGATCTTTTGGGAATTGATGTCCGAAAAAATTGCGATAAAATGCTTGAAAGAACTAACCACAATCTCTGTTTTTGACATGCAAATGTTTGATAAAGTATTTGGAAGAGATGATTGCTCATGCCGCATAAGAGGGCGGCAACTCACCGACCGAGCAGTCTACTCATGGCCTACTATTGAGGAGTTTAGAACTGGTAAATCACTATCTGCTTTAGCTGCACCTGCACTTGGCTGATTTGGGTGGTTAGAAAAGACAGCTCATCACTCTTCTTGCCTTTTCGACTCTTTCAATCCTTCGGGAAAAAAGAGACGAAAGCAGACTTTCTCTACTGCCTATGAGCTGATCATGGAATAGCTAACCAATGAAGGAAGGACCGGGAAACATAGGCCGACTGTTGAGCCCACTCTGGCTCAGCCGCACCACCAAGGGGGTGAGCCGCCTGAGAAGCAAGCTATTACAGCCAACGGTTGGAGCAGTATAGAGGCGAGGAAGTAACCAAGTTAAGATTAATGTTTAAATATAGGGAGAAGTAGTAAATAATCCCTAAGATAATCACCCCTATGTCAGATAACCCCCTATGTCAAGGTTTTGTTCAAATCAACCCCCAACGTTTATAAGTTGTTGCAATTAGGCCTCTCATTTCTAACAGCCGTTTATCACCGTTAAATAAACTCTCTCAGGTATTTTGACGAACATCTGGTGAGCATTATTTTTTTATGTAAAAGAAATTCCATATTTATGGTTTTGAGAATCGAATGCTAGAATCTCAACTTCTTGATTGTTGTGGTTTTGATGAGAAGATTCAGAAGCAAGCTGCAAGAGCATTTTTCATTCTGGTGGCACCTTTCCTACATAAGAGAGAAGGAAATAGAGAAATGACTCTCGAGGAAAACAAAACTCATAGAAAAATATATTGCACAATGAAGACAATGAAACAAGTGATAACTTGCATCATTTTTCTGGGTTGAGCTTGCCTCATTACAATTTGTTGGATAACAACTACCTCGATTCAATAAAAAATAGAGATCTTCGCTTCGGAGCATGCTCGATTCTGTTGCCACAACTGATAGATTGCCTATTAGATAACAACTACAATAATCTTAATCGAGGAAAATATTCTAGCATCATTTTCATTACATAGCCTTATAAATGATACATGTCATATTATATATCACAACAGCTTAAAATCGAGAGTAATGTTATGAGATTCTTAATTATAGAAGTGATTGAGATTCTAGTATTCGATTCTCAAAACCATAAATATGGAATGTCTTTGGCATACAAAATAATGCTCAGAAGATGTTAATCAAAATACCTGAAAGAATCTTGAACGGTGATAGACGGCCGTTAAAAATGAAGGGCCCAATTGCAGCAACTTATAAACGTTGGAGGTTGATTTGAACAAAATCTTGTCATAGATGTTTATCCGTCATAAGGGTGTCTATCTTATGGGCTTATTTTGCTATTTATTTTAATATAACAAGTTCAAATTTTAACTATATAAAATAGTACAGTAAAATAATAATCATTTTGTATTTAGATTTCTTCAATTGTTCCTTAATAACCATACTTTTAAATTTGTCACGAATTAAAAGAGTATTTTAGATATAAGTGGTTAGATTTATAATTTTTTATATTTGTGATTATTATTTAAATTTACTACAATAAAATTTCTATTATAGAAATTAAGTTAAGGGAGGGTGATTTGATGTATGATTCACAATTAATTTCCTTCGCCGCCTCGTTAATAACGAGACATTTATTTTCTAAACAAATACTAAAAAAACACACAATAAATTCTTAAAAGTAAAAGATTAGAAATACCTGTGATAATTTTTACCTAATAAAAAAATTACTCATTAATATAGAAATCGTTATTGAGGGTAGGAATAGTGTATAATAAATTGTATTGATTTTACCCCATGCATGCATCGTCATCCTCAGTGACAAAGCCATTTTGAGCTGAGGGCAAATATTTTCTAAGATATATATTTTTTAAAATAACTAATATTTTTAATAAATATAATGTAATTTAAAATTTAAATTAGATTATAAGATAAAAGTATCAAATAAACTACTTTATAATATTTATCTTTTATTCTTCATCTTTTAAAACTATTTCATAATTATATCATTAGAAACTAATCTATTTTATTTAGAATTGTTAAATATTTTTTATTATACACGAAATGACTAAAATATCTTAGTAATTTTCAAAATCTCAAATGGTTCATTTCCCCTCTGCCACCGTGCTCCCTGGTCATCCTTGCATACACAACCATTTAACTTTCTCTAGCATTTATGCCTGCCTAAAGTTATATACTAGTATTCATTTATATATATTTTCGATGAAACGTTAAATCAAAACGTGCACACATGGCCTAATCAAGTTTGTTTTAATTTTGTGCTTTCCTTAACTTTGTACAACCTTTTTCGAGTTCTTCGGCAATGCATGATAATAGTAACTGAGGTCCTACTAGCTTTTTTATTACATGTGATTTCTTCTTTTTTAAAAGATTTGCCCTACCTTTCTATTGTATTTTTTCTTTTCTACATGAATTCTCCAGGTGTCACAAATCACTACTATTGATGAATTGAACATGATTAATTTGGTAAGGGTGGTTGGTGATTGTGGAAATTAATTATGATGAGTTCTTTTTCATGGTTATAGATGTTGGAATAATAATGGGAGGATGATAATAAAATAATATTTTTGGGAAAAAGAAAATGAAGATTACAGTAGCAAAAGATCTATTCTATTACAGAATAATAGAATAAAATAATAAAAATAAAGAAGAGCCAAGTCGAGGAAAGACCCTCTTTCCGCAAGACAATATTACGCCCCGGTAGTGCTCACGGTGTGGCGTAGATGTCTCCAAAGATAAAACGGCTTTACGTCTCCTTGATAGCAGCACCGCAAAATCAACGAGCTCCGGCAAACTGGAAAGTGGTTGAGGACAAAACTTCTTCTAAATGCTTGAAGAAGATGAATGCAGCAAGATGCTTGTTTG
This sequence comes from Leonotis leonurus, assembly GCA_026898415.1. Lineage (NCBI taxonomy): Eukaryota > Viridiplantae > Streptophyta > Magnoliopsida > Lamiales > Lamiaceae > Leonotis > Leonotis leonurus. The sequence continues at coordinate 1,115,425 of JAPKLX010000041.1, read as the reverse complement.
AGAGTTGTATGCGTGTATGATATGTTGTGTCTCAAGAATGAGGAGAACACCTATCTATATAGGTCACACCCACTTAAGAGGAGTTATAGGAATTAATTACAATTAAAGTTCATTCATGACAATTGATTCAAAACAAGTCAATGGACGTTACTGGAGTTACACAAATTTAGTGGTAATTAATTATAATTAAACCACCTAATTTGGACATACATATGTCCACATTCATCACAGATCGATCACAAGATTGATCTCACAAAAAACTGGACAGATCGTTGGGCAGTCCATGGCACCATCTACTGGACCAGACCAGAACCAGAAAGTTCTGCTGGACCAGAACACTATCGATCTGGCCTAGACCAGATCACTAGCAAAAATGGGCCCCAGGGCAGCAGGTCCGGCACGCCCCAGATGGGGCCGGCACACTGTGCCGGTGCGCGCCAGGGTGTGCCCCCAACTCTTCATACCATAAGGTATCTCCTCCTCCTTATATACAAGATGAAAATTGGTTTTATAACCAATGTGGGACAAGGTATTCTCTTCACTCTTAGTCCCCTTAACATATAACTCCATGTTTTTAAGCGACTAACTTTAAACCTTTATTTCTCACTCATCGGGAATTGGTTTAGAGAAAATAAATATACTACGATCATCTACTCGAAACGTAGATCGACCCTATGACATTTAATTTCCTTAGAATTAAATGTCTCGTCACTTAAAATATGGTCAAACTCCATTGACCATCACATACATACATATATATATATATATATAAAACATATATATATTTATTTAAACCATTCCTACAATAGATTAGCATGCAACAAAAGGTGAATGGATTATCTTGGACGATACAATCATCTCGGCAAAACTATTTTGATTTGGATATATATGACAAGAGTTATTAAAAGGTAGTGTTTGCGTGTCGCATAATAAGAGGTCATGTTCTATAGATAACTATATCATAGTAGTACATATCGGACTAAATTATCTCTAATTATATTAATTAAAATAAAAAAAGTAAAAATTTGAAGGATTGTGTATGTGGAGTGATTTTAGTTCCTTAGTGAGTTGGCTTGGACTACACCTCGTAGTTGATGTATAATTATGATTTATTTGTACAGGACATCATTTTTATCGTATGTAAGAATTTCTTATATAGTTTTCCATAAATTTATCCAATCTTCTTCGATTTGACCTTAGGTGTATATATAGCTATATTTCCAGTCAAATTAAGAGCAAATAAAATAAGAGAGATTTATAACATGTTATTGATAATTTATTGAATTATATAATTTAAATATTAACTGTTTTATTTAATTAAAAAACATAAATACTAAAGAAATATGTAAATTAGTGAAGCTCACTATAAGGACTCCTCGACAATGAAGCAAAATTTAATTAACAAAATTGATTACCCACCTACGGGGATTGTGGTTAATACCGTCCGTAAACAATATGACATGCTTTGTATATAAATATTAAGTTTAAATAAAAATTTTATTAATTTTCATTTTATAATTAGAATTTATTAATTAAATATAATTTAATATTATTCAATACAAATGTATATATATATATATATAGTAACTCGTATACTGATATCACAATAAAAAATGCATTTTATGTAACGGAATAGTGAACAAAAAATTTTCCGTTTCTAAATTTTAACGAATTAACAACAAAATTGTTATGATATAATCCATTATTAAAATTTAGTAACAGAATTTTTCATTACTAAAATTGAATAAATCATTTTAGAAACGAAAATTATGTTGTATCCGTTGTTAATTTTTTTTAGCAATCATCGATATTACTACAAATGAATCTGTTACAAATTCGTTACTAATAATTTTACTAACGAAAAATTCCGTTGTTATTATTATTATTATTATTATTATTATTATTATTTTGTAATATATAACATTATATGATATTTGTCATATCAACTGTGAATACGTTAAGTCACTTCGGACAGCGGAGCGGTCCTAACTAAATTAATTGATGAAACTCTTTCTCTTGGATCAATAAATTGAGAGTTCGAATCGTCAAGAAGGAAAAGAGAAACAATGTCACTCTTTGCATAACTTGAGAAACTATGCCTTTTAATTTGAACAATATGTTTATGTTGCAATTAGAAACAAAGTTAAATTCATATGTACCGATACAAGATTTTTTTTTAATTAAACAAATAGCTCGTTTTCTAATATATATATATATATACTATTCATATTAACAAGTTTTGGGATTTTGAAATATAGTTAAGGCTGAACAATTTTTTGCAAATCAACGTCCTATAGTTGTATAGGACTAGAGACTGACGTTGCATGGTACAATTATTTTGATGATTGTACCTTTGTGGAGGCAAATGAATGTAACAAGACCCACAAGGTACAAGTCTGCTATAGAGAAGCATACTTTATTCTTACACTACAATTACAAACGTGACAAAATGTTACAATTAAATATTAACACAATTTAACTCCCACCTACTTCAAAACTATGTCGTTTTAATATGTTAAAATTTCATCCCATTTTGTAAAATTAAAATTAGCCATGTCGATCTCACGGTCATAAAAAATATAGCATGAGTTATTTTTGCGAAAAATAAAACAAAAAAACAAGAGTTTGTGTATCAAAGATTATTGTACTATAATTGCAAAATGGTGCAAAATTTGCTGGTTAGTTCTGCAGTTTTCATTAAAAAAAAAAAAATCAAATGTCTTAAGTTTGAGTCTTTTGAATAACTCTTTCTACGTAAGTATCATTTGCTAGATATCTCAAAATTTTATTTACTTAATCACTGCAACTAAAAAAGTATACATGGTGCTTTGAAATAAAAAGAAGGTATACATATAGATAATTAATATATTTAGTTCATTTCCATAGTTTGTTTAATCATGAATGATATACTCCTATTTACATTGATTCAATTAATTACTTTGATGAAGGATACTCACACTCAAAATGCTACCAAGTCCAATGATTTTTATATATATATATTAGACAAACACAAAGCCAAAGGGAAAGGGCCCCTAGCTAGAGTGAAATGCACTTACAATGGAAGATATATGCTTTTATGATTTTCTTGTGAAAAGATTTGATGCCATCATTTAAACATTTTTTTCCTCAAAATCATAATTTAAAGTTGCCGAGAGATGGATATATATACAAATCCAAGTTAACATCAAAGAATCAATCATGGAACTATTACTCATGATCTATATATTATTGGTATTCTGAGTAAATTGATGAGTAAATTTTATGTCACGCCGTCTTTCTACTAAGTCTAGTAAAGTCGGGAAACGTGACCAATGAAAGGAATAAACGACGAGTTTGGTAATGAATAACGCAAATGAGTATTCCTTCCATAACATAAGTCAAGAATTCATCTCGTGAATTCGAAAATAAATATGTTTAGAGTCATAAGCTCATTACATATCATAACTAAGTTAAGGAGTTTAAATCTCAATCTATTACATACGGTCTAGCAGCGGAAATGTAGGATCGAATAGAAGAAATCCTACGTGTATGAAGACACGAAAAACCCCCAAGAATCAGCTACTAGGAGACCGACAAAAAGCTCAACGTAGCACCCCATCTTCTTCGTTTATCAACCCGCACGTTTAGAAATACATGCAGAGTTGAGTACAAATTGTACTCAGTAGACACATGCCGAAATCGCACACTTACATATATAACTGTCAAGTCATTTCAAGTGAATCATAGGTATTTTGTCTCTAAAGCACCTATGTTCACAAAAGCATTTCTTTGAGAAAGTTCTAGTTTAACTGCAGTCCTAGTTCTTTGTACTCAACCATATCTGGAGCTTCTTTGTGCTGGGAAAATGGCCACTTCCCACAGACACTCGACCGGTCAACATCTAGATGACTCACAGTCTTGTGTATACTAGTCCGAGTAGTATATCTAATCTATTAGGACCCGAATTCGATTATAAATAAACAAATAGACATCATTCATAAATCAAAACATTTATGGCAAGACAGTGCTTTGAAAATATCTCGTTTCATTTTGAAGACATGCACACATATTTTTATAGAGTAAGAAAAGCCTACTTGAATAGTCTTGACTGACGACTGTTTCGTTCTCGAACTGCGGATCCGATCTCTCGTCGAAACCTTTAAATAAATCTCGTGTGAGATACCTTTATTAAGTATATCTAATACTTCTAAGTGTAATGAAGTATTATCCTTAGCTATTTTGAGGGTTATTCTCGGGTCTTTAAAACTCGACTATCATTCGAGTCAGAGAGTTATATTTCTAGAGGTGTCGTTTGAGGATTTCTAACTCATGTTATGGTGTAGAAATTCACTATAGAGTAAAATAACTAAAGACATTTCTAAATTAATATCTTGATCTTTTGATTAAGATAAATAATTTTTAATTAGGCTAATTAAATTTCAATTATTATACTCTAAGCATGATTTATAATTTAATCATTGATATGATTAAATTAAATAAATTGAATTTTCTAAATTCAATTAGAACATCTCATCTTTAGACATAGTCCAATAATTTAAGTCTTGGTACCTTAATTGAATAATTAACCCAATTAAGATTAATTAATTAACTTCTAGTCCATTAGTAATTTATCAAGTCCATTCTTTAATTTAATTAAGCAGCCGAACACTCTAATTACTTTAATTAGGCCCAATCAAATTATTAAACTGGGCCCCCTTAAATATAAATCTCGGTCCATACATAGATCAATTAACTTAGCCCATCTGATAACTTTCCCAACCCATTTCCATTAATTAGGTTCGGGCCAAGTTAACTAATTTAATTGGTCAATCAATTTTAATCCACTTTTGGCCCATTCGAATTTAATTTGTCTAACTTATAGATTCAATTTATTGGCCCAACTAGTTTATTTATGAAGCCCAACAGAATAATGGTTTGGCCCGTTAACCGGGCCCGGGTTCTAGACTATTCTAACTCTACCCTAATTCGTTCCTCATTACATTTCTCTCCCAACCGAGACATCCGTCTCTTTCTCTATCTCCTTCACCTCCTAGCTTCATTCAGCGACGCATCTCCCTCCTACCCCAACATTTATCTCTCTTGCTCTCTCTCGCTCGCTCGCGACCGCTCACAGTGGCAGCAACAGCGTCAGGCTCTCGACAGAGCCTCCTCGTGGATTGCCATCGACTGCTCTAAGGTAAAATCTAATCTTTTTTCATTGCATGTTTGAGATTTTTGAATCTTGTGTTTAGTAAGAGTTCTTGGATTAGAACCCTACTGGTTGCTTGTGTTTTGAACGAAGATGTGTGGTAGCAGATTCAAGATTTTGAATCTGATCGAAGCCCGTTTGATTCTTCGAGAATCATTCGGTGAGACTGAATTTCTTTTGCTAACTTTTAGTACTAAATTTTAATCCCATCCACATCCTTGTTAAGGTTGGTGTTCTATAGGCTTGGTTATGAATTTACAGATTAAATGAGGTTTTGGGAGGGGTCTAAATTTTTAGTTTGATTCCCCTGTTACTGACCAACCTCTATTTGTGTTCTGTCATTGTGAGGGATGGTCTTTGATTCTGGAATGGTGGAGGTAGGGTTGCAATAGTCCAGGTCAAAGTTGGGTTTCGAGTGGTTTCGGGGCTATGATGCAGCTTCTGCCCACTGACAGATCGAGGCAGGTAAGCTTCCTTCTCAAGTCCCTAAGATTTGAAATTTCATTCCAGTAGGTTTAGGATTTGTTGACTGGAGATTTTGGTCAGAGTGCACTTGGGAGTTGATTTTACTATTTTGATTGTGGATGTGGGTTGATTTAAATTCTGTATCTTTATTTAACAAACTTATGATTTCAAAACTGAACATTCAGTTATAGTTCGTGTTTGTGGGTCTGAAGCTTGCTTACAAAATCTGGGTTTTGCCTTCTAACTCAAGCTTAGGTTCTTGATTTACGTACCTAAATTTAAGTTTGTTATGAATCTGGAATTATACTTAATAGCTTTGTGTGATGTTGGTGATTGATGGCAAAAGGCCTTGGGTGAGTTCTCTATGTTTCTAGAAATGCTAAGGTTCTTGAGCATAGATAGGGCTACTAAATTTCATGCTTGCATACATACTGCCCTTACTTACATAGTTGAAACTTGAATTTAGCTTGTAAAACTAAATCATTTAAACAAGTTCTAAGGTTCTGGAGTTGAGTTTAAGTCCACATATTAGTATGAAGAAACTAGGTTCTAAGAGGCGCATACGTCATTTAGAGACTTAGGTTTCAGTCCTTGTTTACCTGGAGAGTTTGTCTTAATCTGGTTGGGGTTTCCTCCTCTAACTGCTTGAATGTGTCCCTCAGTTTTAACTTCCACCTTGCTTGAACCTTGCAGGAAACTTCTCGTATGATTTTCTCTAGACTTTGTCTCTAAGAGCTCTAAGTGTTTACTGTTTTGTGGTATTCTTGTGGAATGTAAAATCCACCTAAAGCTGGAGGGGTGGGTATTTATAGGAGGGAAATTTGACTGAGATTTGTAGCTCTTACATACATAGTTGATTTTGCATTGCATAATGTCTAATTTGTTTATTTGCTCTTATGTTGCAGGTTCCTTAAGATGTTGCAGTCTGTACTGTTATCATCTCTGGTTCTGCCCCTTTTCTCTTCGGCCAAGAGTAGAAGCAGCAGCTTCATCTCCTACTCCCTCCTTCCTTTCACCCTTTTAGGACTACACTTTACATCCTCCTTATTGTTTTGATTGTGCATTTAGAATGTCTCTTTTTTTTACAGGCTTGTAGAGTTCTAGTTTGTGTGCAGCTAGGGTCCTTGGGGTTCCTCCCCTTTTGTTCTTATATGTGGCGTCTCCCAAGAAAACCCAGCCTCCATCTGCAGGGGTCTGCACTACTACAGACTTTCCTTTCATTAAAATGTTGATTCTTATATGTATCCCTTTTTGTACACACTTGTTTTAATTATAGAATTAGAATACTACATTGATACTATACATCTCCGATTTGTTGTATCCCATGAAGCCATCAGATTTCTTATTTGTCCTATCACTATTTGCTATGTCCTTGACATGTGTTTATTTGTCTTGTTGTGTGCTTAACATTCAATTAATAGAGATAAGAGGGAAAACTTAATATCTTAATTAACTTAACCATTCTTGATTAATAAATTTGATTCACTTAATTAACTATCTGCGTTATATCACTAACTGCGTTTTATATATAATTAAAAGGCTTGCATTAATCACCAGAAATAAAATACAAATCACTTAGATTGGTAGTATTCAAAATCGCTAATCACCATAATTGACTACTTTCTTAGATGACATTCATTACCTTAAAATCATAACTCACTAACAACGATTCCAAGGACTATAGATTATTACACTTTCTATTAAATGCCAATAACATTAAATGATGACACTAAACATCATCAATCGCCATTAATCATTGTCTCCTTAAATGACATTACTCCCATAAAATCATTATCACTACTAATGATTTGTTACACATAAGCTCTCGAGACCTTGGTCGCAAAATCAATGTACAAGTTCATACACTTTTGAGAGTCTTACTAATTTATTCGGGAGTGAAAAGACGGGGCATTACATTTTATCTGGTTTAAATGATTGTAGGAAGAAAAAGATAACAATGTATTATATCGTGTTGAAACTTGAGGCAAGGATATTTCTACTATTATTATGATTAGAGACAAGTTCCGTAGGCTTTTAGATATATTTATTTCTACATATCAATATTTTACTGAATAAATTTTAAAATCGGTGCCTTCAAATTATAACATTGTCAAGCATGAAATTGATAAATATACTTAGCTGTTGTCTTCATTTGTTTGATGAATTTAAACTAGAATTTCAAACAATTTTTTGGGGTTCTAAAACAAAAATAGAATAAAAGATTATATATTTTAAAATAATTTAAATGATTGGGTCATGTGTTTTACTTCCTGATTGTTTGCACGTAGGAGATGCAATCGAAATGATGCATGAGAATGCATGAATCCTTTTCTTGAATTAAACAACTAACGAGGATTGAAAATTTGGAACAAGGGGAACTCCTAACTCTCACAAAGATCATGTTCTATTGAAAGGTTTGGAATTCGAGTCGACGCAATCATGTAATTACCAAATTTTATTCAATAGAAAAGGGCTAATTGTTTAGAGTTAGGAAGTATTATTGAGAATTTTATTCAATTTTGTAGCTCATTTTCTTGAGACAGTTTCTCAGAATTTCCTTCTCTCCTATTTGGGATGTGTACCATACTATTCTCCAGACAAACTCTTTACCCATACTCTTGTGTTTTAATTTTTCTTCAAAAGAACCAAAAAAAAAAAAAAAAAGAAATCATATTTCATGACAGCATTATTATTTTGGCGACCAATTTTGGTGTTTCTTTGAAAGATATAATGGACGACATTGCTAAGATATACGTATTTATAGTAGCACGTTTTTGAGCTCATTAAATGTACATTTGTCAAATATATATATGGTGTCCAAGTTGGAGATTGTTAGATAAATTTAATATATTGTGGGGACATATATATTTAAATGCATGTTGTAATTATGATATAAGTATATGCCAAAAGTTGTATTTATTATTTGATGAAGGGCTGAATAATAAATATAAAAAGAAAAGTTCATTTATATGGGTGGTCCCCATAAATTAGAACACCGTTCTACGTTTTCTTTCCTCCCATCAGAAGGTAGCAATCGGACAAGAGACTATTCTGAATATATGGAAGATCATTTCATCATACATTGAGATTTACAATGGTTACTCCAGCTTAGTGTTTCCGCTCATGTTGTTATAACTTTCCGGATAATCGTTATAAAGATTTATGAATCTAGGATATGAGTATTTATACCCTAATTATGAATTTAATTCCTATAACATCTACAACCTTTTGTGCATAGAATTAAAATTAGGGCTACAATTTAAGCCTATTAAGCAAACCACAAATATCGTACAATACTTTTACAAAAAGTTAATCGCATAAATGGGCTTTTAATTAAAGCATGAGCTCATCATGTAACCCTCTGCCTAGTATAATAAATAAAGCCCACTTCTTAATCAGGTGGGATATCTTCGATTCTACTCTACGGGGCTGTTTGGTTTGGTAGATGAAATAGATTATATTGATATGATAAGGGATTATTTGAATTATATAATTATGTGTTTTGTTTGATTTTTATAATATTTTGATAAATTATGTGATTATAATTAAAATATAGAAAAATACTTAAATTGTCCTTTATCGAGATATGTTGAGTGTGTGTTTACTTGTATTTTTGTAAATAATAAAATTAATTAGAATAATTTTGTAAATTTGCATTTTGGAATGATGCTTGATTAATAATCAAGTCTAATCAATTCAAGATTTGATTGATTAATAATCAAGGAATTCCTTGATTATATGCGGGCCCGGATAATCTATCCCGGGCCAAATCAAACAAACCAAACACTTAATTATGCTTGATTATTTTATCAATCACACCTAATCAAGCAAACCAAACAACTCCTATTAGAACAATGTTATTTCAATCTAATTGGTTTTATTTTTTCTCCCTTGTAGTAAGCATTACTCCTCTTTTCATCCCAAATTCCAAAATATGACCAATAAGATTGGTTGGTTTGTAGGCCTCCAATATTATTTTCTTGTATTCTCTAATTATTTGGATACAATTTGATTCTTCTACTATCAAATCTTAATTTGTGGAAAATAGAAATGTTCATGATTAAAGTTCGGAACTAAACTGTAATTGAACCACTGATAATCTTAATTTGTGGAAAATAAAGGTGTTCATCATTACGGTTCAGAACCGAACTATAACTGAACCACCAATTCAGGATTTTGAGAATTCGGAATCGGACCATTGTCGTGGTAATTCATAGTTTGGAACTGAACTGTGAAGGACGATTCCAATTACGGTTCCAAATTGCTTGTTTACAGTATTGGACCATCAAAGAGTTAATACTAATATATTTAAAATTTTAATTATTTTAATTACATACCATTATTGCATATCATCATTTAATTCTATATCACATATAAATTTTTAATGTGATGCTAGAATATCTACATAAATATCTATTTTAATTTAATATTGATTATATAAAATACCCATATAATGATATATTAATAGAAAGTTAATAATATAATAAAACAAAAGGTTTTAATGTATTATTATCTCATTAATACATTAATTGAATACCACATTAAACATGAATACATTAATAAAATAAAATAAAATAAAAAGTTAATCTACGTAAATTTACCAATATAGGATGAGCACTAATAAAAAGTTAATTGTTTTAATTTATGATACAAGGGTCTAATTAGCTTCTCATATAGTTAATTTTTATTTTATTTATTATTAATGTATTCATAACTTTTAATGTGTTATTATGAATTATAAAAAAAAAGCTAATAATAGAAAATGACTCTTTGTAATATAAAAATAAATTGAATTGGGTACTGGAATTGATATACGATTTCAAATCGACGGTTACAGTTTCGAATCTTTGAAACCGTAACTGAATCGTCCTCAACACAATTACAGTTACAGTTTGAAATCACACCATCGAGGTACGGTTAAGATTTTTAAAATTGTTAATTACAGTTCGATTACAGTTCAGTTCGGCAATTTCGTTCCTTTAAACACCTCTACTGGAGAGCATTCAAGGATCAAAGGATAATTTTAATTACAGTATCCAAATATTTTAATATAGTTCTTTATTAAAAAATATTTTTTTTATATCCCCAAAATCGTAAATATAAAATTATAATAAAAAGAATCTTATTTATTTTATTCTTGTATACTTTTAAGAAGTCTCGTATCCAACCCGAGTATAAATACATAAATTCGAACTCGTATCCAATCATGATATTCTTTCTACAAACATGTCTCATTAATGTTTGGTATATATAAGTACTCTAACCCGTGAGTTACCCTATTATTTTGTTCTAGGATGGTTGGGAGTAGGGTTGTCAATTGCTAATTGATTCTCAAGAAGAATCTGTACTGAACTGGTACCAGATCAGAAACCAACTGCCGAGTGTATCAATTTTCCTGTAAAAAAATCGGTAATTGGTTCTAACATTTAAAAAATAAACAATACCCAAGTAACCGATACTAAGCCAATAACGTACTGGGTACCAATTTATTATATGAGTGCTATATAATAAACTCACTTTCATAACAAAAAATAAGAAAGACCCATTTTGTAAAAAAAATCATATGAAAAGTTCTTATTTTTAGTGTATAATACCTAAAATATCCTTATTTAAAGTTTGATTTGCCTCTTTTTTTTGTGAATTTATACCAATGATTGATAAATTATTATGTTTATTTTCGAATTTAGTTAATTATTATTAGAAGGAGAGAAGAAAAGAAGCAGAAATCACCTCACATGCTTGATTGACAAAACAAAAGAGGTTTTGCGAAATCTAAACCCGTAGTTTTCAAGAATAATGTGTTATGAGGTTAACAAGCTAAAACCCTGTCGTGAAAATATGCACTTTTTAAAAAATTTGGTCGGTTTTTGTGCAAAAATGACGTGTTTATTTTTAACCGATTAGATTTATATATTTCTATGAACTTTGACAACATGATTTTATTGATTTTAAAATAATAATAACACGTAGAATATATGCTCAAAAACTTGGACGCCATATCTACAAGAAATATGAAAACCCGGTCGGTCTATGTCTAAGGAGGATGTGAACTGATCGGGTTTTGCATTCCCTTTGGTATTTCGCGACTGGGTTTTGTCTACGAATATCTTGATGATATTCTTATTATAATAATATAAACGTTGTCACGACCCCATTTTCCAAAGGGCGGAATCCATGAGATGTGACTTGGTGGCGAAATAAAGAAACGATTAAGAAGGATAATTTCACAAACAACACTAGAATTAGAAATATAATCGATTACAATAGTCTGAAAATAGCTATGAATAAGAGTAAATAACCTAAAGGCTCAGCAAACAGGCTCGTATTCTACCGGAGACTTTCGTCTTATCGGTAGATTGTATTTTCCCCATCTGATCAGCATGGAAAGTGCACTCGTCCCACTCTTCAATAAGCATTTTCAGGTTTTCTCGGAGATGCCTCTGGGCTAGGATGATGGATCCAATCTCAGCAGGCTTCATTCCTTGTTAGAAAATCTGCAAGAATATTTTCATGAGATTTTAACACAACAATATCATAAAATATAATATTGACATAAAGCTTGTCATCTAAGTAATCTAGCCTTTTCAGGCTTTGATTATATGTTGTTTTTTAGGAAAGCTTTAACCTGTGTATTGTCAACTTTTAAAGTAAACTTCTTTTCTAGTAAAAATAAAGGCCATTTTTTAAAGGTCTTCACAACTGCGAAGAATTCCTTTTCGTTGATATGTCATCTAATGGCCTCGTTTTCTGGGAACAATCCACTGCAATATCTGCACGGTTCTTCTCCATATGGAGTAATCTTCATTAGGACAACTGCCCACCAATGATCACTCGCATCTGTATAAAGGACCAGATCGTCCTCATCTTGCGGTATTGAGACCTTTGAGAGGTTTCTACATTCCTCCTTTAGTTATTTCATTCCTTGTCGATGTTCTTCTATCCAGATGAACAGAACATCCTATTTTAGCAAACTGCTAAAGATCTTTCTGTGCTTTGCAAGATTTTTGATAAACATTCCTGCAAAATTAACCATTCCTAGAAAACTCTGAAGTTGTTTTTTCTCTTTCAAATTTTTTGGAAAATTTTGGACCTTTTGTACAATATGATCCTGTAAAGTAATTCCAGATTCATCTATCTCGATTCCCAAAAATTCCATTTTTTGGGTTGCAATTACTACCTTCTTCTCTGACAGTACTAATCATTCCTTGTAACAACAAACATCTGCAAATAATTCAAGATGTTTGATATGTTCATCCATATCTTTTGATTTTATTAATATGTTATCAATATAGACAAACATGAAAGAAAAATAATCTTTAAAAAGATTATTTATTTTCTTCTGAAAAATCTGGGGAGCATTAGCTAACCCCATTGGCATTGCATTCCAAACAAAATGCCCTTGTGGTGTTGAGAAAGCTGAAAGTTTCTTACTTTCTTCCTCCATGCAAATCTGGTAAAATCCTGATTTGCAATCAAACTTTGAAAAGACCTTAGCATTTCGTATGCAGTTAATAAGGTGATCTCTACTTGGGATAAAATATCCATCAAACTCAAGAATATCATTAATCCCTTTGTAATTAATGACAAGTCTGGGTTTATCCTCCTGATCTTTTAAGTTCATCAGGATTGGTCGGAACCTTACGAACTCAAGCACCCTTTCTGGCTTTACTTTTAAGGTTGCTTTAAGTTGGTTCTTTCCCCACCATACTAAAGGATTCTCATTGTAGCATCTCGAGATTTTCCTTTTAACATCTGCAAGAGAAACCTGTATTTGAACTTTAATTTCTATGCTAGAAATTAAAGATGTCTTAAGGATTGGATTTCCTTAATTTGAAGATCCTTTTCTCGGATACAGCTAAGCACTGCTTCCCTGAACCTTCTTTGATCTTTCATTTTCGGTTGACGAAGTTTGTCTTCATTCTCACCACGTTTGCTGCGAAAAACTACTCGTATTTGGCAATTAAAAGCCCCTTGCAGCCTTTGAACAATGATTTTATGCTCATAGTTGGTTGTGAACACTAATCTTCTCCTTTCATTGTCCTGCGTGTATCTTTTGAACATCTATAGGAAATTATTTCCCAACAGAATGTCTGCTCCAATATCATGAAAATAGATTGATGGAGTTTTACCCTTATATCAAGGTGTTTGACCTGCTCCCCCAATTAATATTTCCATCTCTTTTACTCGTTTGGATAAGAGTAAAATTCTTTTAGAGAAATCTCTTCTAGCAATTTGTGTTAACGTATCCTCAACTTCTGCTGGGAAGATTCCTCTTCTTGCTGTGCAAATTCCTGCTCCGGAGTCAATATAGGCAGCGAAGTATTTTGCCTTATATTTTTCATATAACACCCCGATTGGAATGTATATAGAGAATGGACTTGTCATACGATTATGAATCTTTTTTCCTCTATCGTAATTCCCATTCCATTGTCAACTTGTTTCCAAGGTTTGTATTTTTTCAGGAAATCAAGTCCTAGAACCAGAACATCTTCGCGTCCTGCTTTGCCTTTGATCTCTACAATAAAACCCCCAATGTCTAGGGTTCCATTGTAATAATTGATATATGGCTGTTGTAGATAATACAAGACATTGTAGGGAAAGTTATTTTCCCATCTTGTAATATCAAATTTGATCGTCATTCCTCTCCATCCTTCTGGGCACTTCAGATTGACTAAAACATGTACCTTCCATGGTGATTGAGGTTGACTCTTTTGGATAAGTTTCCTTCTAAAAGATTGAGATATAATTCTATCTCCTTGGAAGGATAATCTTCCTGTGCTTATCCTAAGACTTTGATCATGTCTTATGACCGACCTTTCTTGAATTTGAATGTTGACTTCCCTTCTTTGTGGAATCTCCATTTTGTTGGGACCAATGGTTGTTGTCACCTTCTTGAAAATATCAGGTATTTCGATGAATTGCTTTCCTAAGAATAACTCTGTATGATGAGAGTTGGAAAGTGCATACGAAATCTGATATGTTATTGAATAAGGTGTGTTTCCCTCATCCAATAACTCCTTGCGTTTGAAATCCTGATAAAGGGTCAGAGCTTTACTGATGCCCGAGTCGTTGAGATTGTAGGAAATCTTGGGATAAATAATCCCAACGACTTGACCCGCACAAAGATTACCCGCAATGGTTCCCATCACTGAATCTTGCAGGTTTCGGATCCTCCTATCACATATCGCTATGTTAATTGGAGCGTCAATCCATGTGAACGTCGTTGATTTGAGCACCAACTATATTGCCCCAATATGTATCCATTTCATTTTCTCGGCAATATCTGGTTTAAGCTTTTCCAAATCCTCGTGTATGTCGCTTGCTGAATCAATTGCATGTCCACTTGATTTTCAGTAAACTCGATCGGAAGTGACATCTCTCGTCTGGTAATTCCATAGACGATGTGATGTTTTCTTCTTCCTAGACTGAAGTTCCTAAGAACACTGTCTAGATTGCTTGCATTAAAGCCTTGATACTTTTGAATGTTCAAGTTTTTCTTCATGATTTTGTCGATCAAGCTTGGAGAGATCATAGTTTGACTGGAAAATCCAGTCCGATCTTCTCTTTCTTGATGACAAGATTCTGCTTCAATCTGACGATTCTGTAGATCCATTAGATTCTCCTTCTTCACTAAGAATTTCCTGCTCGTATATACTCTCGTCTGAGGGTATATCTTCGAACTGGTAAACTTGTACCAATTCTTGGTAGTAGATGGCATCTTCGATGTCTGGTGTAGACTCGAACTTTTGCATGCCTCTTTGTTCATTGTCTGGACAATTTGTTGAAATGTGCCTCTTTGCCCCACAGGTCCAACAATTGCAATCCTTAAAACTTTCGTTAGCTCTAGTATGAACTTTTTTGAAAGTTTTTCTTGCTGGAGTTCTTCCCTAGAAACGGTTTGAGCTGGATCCCTGGAATGAACTCTTGCTTCTGGCTGGTCCGCTTCTTTGTCCGGTTTTGTAGGATCTAGCCTTTTGTCTAACTTTCATTTACAGATACATGACCATGAGTCTTTTAGTCTAACTTGTCAGCCCAAAAAAGAAATTTTTCTTGGTGTTTACTTTCAATAATTTCTAAATTTTGGAGAAAATACCTGTAACAAAAGCATCTCGTACAATTGTCCGGATCCATATTCTTTTGATGTCTCCTCCGTTAGGATAAATACTATTATGTAATAAATAAGATATAATTCCTTAATAAACCTAGGACTCTGATACCATTTTTAAATCCTTTATAATGTCAAGATTAATATCAAACATGCAAAGATTTTAGTAACAAAATATCAACATGTTCTAATTTCAATGAGTAATATGCTCAAAAAATTTCATAAAAATCCGGTCGTGAAAAACAAAAATCCGATCGGTACATATTCAAAACCCGGTCGGTTATGGTATCAAAACCCGGTCGGTTATGGTATCAAAACCCGGTTATAGAAAACACAAAACTTGTTTATTATTTCTCGACCAAATTTTGGTTTAATATGAAAACCTTTCATATTTTAATTTTTTACTACCATTTTAAAATATTTTGAGAATCTTATTAATTGAAATCATTTTGAAATACTAATTATTAACTATATATGTAATAGAGAAATTTTGTTCTTAATTAAACATTTTGGATAAATAAGCGTGGGTAAAATAGTCTTATTGGACACTTTTCATATATTTTTACAAAAGAGGACACTTTTCGTTTTAATGTTATGGAAGATGACATTTTTCATAAATAACTCAATTTAATATGCCTCATCAATAATTAAAATAATAATAATAGAAATAAAAATAAAACAAAACCCCATCTACGTGACAAAAACTTTCCTTCAACCCCCCCTTCTTCTTTTTTTCTGTTTCGCCAGAAACACAACCCAAACAAATTGTAGTTTCCACCGCCTTCTTTTCCGGCGAAATCACCACCACCATACTAGCTTCTCCCTACATCCTTCTCTCTCTATCCCTTGCTCTAACTCTTCCTCTTCTTTTGATGTATTGCCCAAAACAATTTGCTCAAAATACATCCCCTTTCTTTGTCGGATTTGTTTTTCCGGTAACACCGAATTCCGACACTAATCAAAGGGGTTCGACTCCATTAGTCTCAAATTGAATAAAGAAAAAGGATTTAGGGGAAGAATCCCAAAATTTTGAGTCGTCTTCTACCTCGTTAATTTTCTCTCCCGCTCGTGGTGGTTCCGGCGAGCTAGTCGCCCGCAGCAACGTCGTGCTCAGCACTGTCGCCGCTGCACCGGCTTTGCTTCCTACGCATCGCTGCCTCATCTTCAGCCTTCTCTCAGCGGCCGAGTTGTCTTCTGCGAAAAACATGTGATTTCTTCTTCTTCCCATTGTTTTAAAGAAGATAAATTTTTGAATTCTATGTTTTGGTTTGATGGTTGATTGTTGAAGAAGGTTCACTCTTGATTCTTTGGTTAAATAATTCTCATTAAAAATTATTGGATGGAGATTTTGGTTACTGCTTTCATAATTATTAGTTTTCTTCTCTTTTTTTTTTCTTTCCTTAAGAAGAGTTATCATGTGAAACCTATTTAATCCCTTGTGAAGTTGCAGTAAAGGCTCTATTTTCATTTGAGAGAAAGCATGCTATAATCTATGTTCTAAGATTTAGGCAGAAGTAGTAAAGAACTCTAACTATGATGTATTCTTATGGTTCAAGGTCTAAACATAGTTAGCTAGATTCCATGTTGTAAAACAAAAATGAAAGAGTAAAAGCATGTTGAATTAATTCAATGTAATAGGTGAAACTCACTTAAAGAAACCTACTTGAAGTTGGAATGATGATAGAAGATGAATGGTTTAATTCTTGGTTGTCTACCCTTCTCCTGCTCCCTCTCTATCTTTCCTCTGTTCTCTCTTTGCGGCACTCACAACAATGGTTTAGATATTTATGAAAGGTTGTATATGGATTGAAACATGGTGATGTCGATGCATCCTTAGGAATGGTGGAGAAAGCTTGAAGTTGGTAGGAAATCAAAAGTGGTGTGTGGCAGGGGAAAAAACACGTACTAGACAATGTGGGAAGCATGGGCTGCTGCTACATTCCTTTATTCATGTTTTTTCTTTAATTTAAATGTTAAAATCTTTATATGATGTATTATTAATTGTATTACAAATTTTTTATTGGGTTATTTGTGCATACCTGGACTCTTAATAGCATAAATGATGCTTTTAAACTTTATTGGGCTTTCTATATTATCCATTAAAATTTTCTTAACTAAATTGAATTCTTAATAAATAAATAGGAGATGTATCATATTAATGTTAATAGCATGTAATAATAATAATAATAATCAATTTGTTACTTGGATATTTCAACATTCCAAAATAATAACTCAATTAGGGATTTATCAATAATTGAATGGAAATTCGAGCACGTCATAATTAGCGTTAAACTCATTGATTAATTAATTTTTCGTATTTGAAACTCACCAACGGAAAATTAAAACCCTACGGATATGATACACTAATCAATATTAAAACTCGATAATTCTTTCGAATTAAAGTACGGGGTATTACAAATGTAAAGTGCAATAGTGTATCCAATTTATTGTTGATTTAAGGGTATCATAAAATTTTTGGTACTTTTCACATAAATTTTACAAAGTGTGTATAATTCTTTTTTTACTTAGTAGTTTTAATATATAACCCTTATTATATTAATTATTTTATATTTATTAAAAATTGAATATTTTTATAAAATATTTATCAAATTAAATTTAAATATATATATATATATATCTAATTATAGTTAGAAAAATATTTATGTGAATTATTATCAGCATAAATTGATAATTTAAAAAAATAAAAATAAAAATATAATATTATATATATATATTTTATTAAATCAATTTTTTAACCTGTTTTTTAGAAGAATCAGTACCAAATCGCTAGGGAATCGGTTAATCAATAGACTAACTGGTACGGTAGTCGGTATCCAAGAAGAGCACTTAACATGTTCCGAATAATCGGTAAAGTAATTCTTATTAATAATTGCTACCGAACCGATTGACACTCCTAGTTAGAAGACAAGTCATTCAAATCTGTTAGGAACTTTTTTAATGTTGTTAAAGCTGTTAGTTTGGTTTCGATGATGCTTGCGAAACCATTACAGTGTTGAGATGTTTGATTCATTCTGTGTGTGTATTCATTGTTATGTGATGCTTAGAATTTACTCCATCCGTCCCACTAACCATGACATACTTTGCTTATTAGGATGTCCCACTAAACTTGGCACATTTCATAAATAGTAAAAATTATCTCTTTAAAAAGGTGTGGACCCTACCACCTTTATCACTTTTACACAATATTTTATACACTCTCCTTAATAATCGTGTCGGAAAAAAAGGTGTCATGCTTAGTGGGACGGATGGAGTATGTTTTAGTGTCTAGCATAGTTAGACTTTGCAGAAGATTAAACATATCGATGAAAGACAGATCGAGTCCATAGGTAGTCTTCTGTGTTCTTCATAGCAGATTAACTAACATGTAAAGATAGGTTAATGATATAATAACCTATCATATAGAGCTTGATCTTATTTGCTTATGTATTAGAGCATATGATCAATCTGTAAGGACAGATCATGAGTCATGATCTGTGTCATAGGATCATGACGCTGTAAAAGATTAAGTCAAAATGTAAAGACAGAACGTGAGTAACGTTCTGTCCATAGGACATAATCTATGATCTATCTAGACTTAGATTTAGGAGCATCACAACACATAAACAGGAATGAAGAAAACATATGATCAACAAAAAATGTGGTGATGAAGAACAACTCACTACCTAGAAGACAACACCACCTCAAAGAAGACCAGAGGACAGAACATTGTATGTAAGAAGTTGATCTATATCACAATGATATTAAGATTTGTCTATAAGAGATTAACTTAGACTTAATTCTTAGTTAGTATACAGATCACAATGTTAAGGAACAGAATGTGAGTCACGTTTTGGTCCTATCAGAACCTATATTAGACTTAGGATAGTTAAGATGCTGAATTGTAAAGAAGCAGAACATAAACAATGTTCTGTATCTATAGAGCATCATACTTAGACTAGTTCTGGAAGAAATTCAAGAAATAGAACGAATGTGTCATTCTGTTTATAACACAGAACGTAGGAAACGTTCAGTCCCGATAGTCTAAACGTTCAAGAACAAGATGATCAATCTATGTCTAACAGATTTATAGACGGTATGAAATGAGACAGTTCAAGGCCTAACAAAGATGTTCTGTCTAGAAACAGAACATAACAGGAGCTGCTCAACACAGATTGGAGAGAGCTACAGATCTATCTAAATGGATCAAGGCTGACATGTCCATGCCACGTTAGACAACACGTCGGATGACACATATGACATACTCCACGTTAGACAACACGTCGGATGACACATATGACATACTCCAACGGATAGATTTAGAGTCAGCAAATCAATGGTCAAAAGGACTATTAATGCTCGCTGTAAAAGATGCACGGCATCAACGACTATAATTCATTACAGCCTTATAAATACACCACGCCTTCCAAAGAGACGAGTGTGAGAGAAAAAGAGTGAAAGCAAATCACACTGCGCGGAATAGTGGATTCACGAGAGTGAATTAAAAGAGTGGAAGGTGAGTGGGAAAGGACGTCGGTGCACTCAAATTCCCAGAAAATAAGCTTCAAAGCTGCAAGATTCTCTCCAGTATTCAAGATATCAATCAACACCAATTTGACTATAAATACCCTTCGAGTGTTGCAACTTAGTTGAGAATCACAATCATCTTTCTGAGAATCTCACTCACTATAACTTACTTTTACATAACACCTTACCAGCCATAATTCTAGTGTCATTCTCAGTCCCAAAACTGTGAAGGAAGTTCTAAATACAAACCTCCCCCACCCAAATCTCGTACTCAGCGAGTTTAAATAAGCGAGTTGTAATCTCGTCCTCAACGAGTATAAATAAGAAGAGTGAAATCGTACTCAAGGAGGATAAAGAATTGAGGAATCCAAGGATAAGGGATTCATTGATCTAGTTTGATCAACCGTGGACGTACGGGTGTAACCCGAACCACATTGAAAATGTGTGTTCTTTACTTTCTGCATTATATTATTTGATTCTGTATTCACTTCACCAGCGGGCAGATCACCATCTGCGAGCTGTACACTTGAATCAATCTCTTAAAGAACACTCGACTTTAATAACAAAATATTTTCTATGTGTAGAGTAGAACAATTAATCACAACTTCCACACACAATCTGTGTCAAAGACATACATTCTAGTGAGCTCCAAAAAGCTACCAGTCGTTCTGCTCTTTACACAGATTACTCACAATTTTTGTTGAGAATCATATTTGGATAGATTCACTCTCTCTATTTTAGAGGGGAGTTCTGTCATCTTACACAGCTCTCTGTCCAGAACAGAAGCTGTCTCGACCTGCTCTAAACAAAACGCGGAAAAAATTGTACTGTAGTGTATTCCCCCTTATACACTATACCTACTCTAACCAGGATCCCAACAAAATCCTTTGGAATGATGGTCGAATAAAAATGCTCAAATCAACAAATATAGAAAATGTTATATATATTATGAAAATAAAAGGTAGATTTTTTTGATTTTTTTTTATAATTTAAACTTTGTGACTATAAAGTTATAATTGTGTTATTTTAAATTGGGTTAAAAGTATAATTTAAAGTTATATATTCAAAAAAGTTTAGAATTTATAAATGGGCTGAATTGAATAAACTAGTTTGAGCCACTAGTGATTGGGTTACATGCTATGCAATAATGCAAATATGCAGTTTGAAGTAAAGGAAAGGAATTGGCTACATTAATTCCTCATATGCTAATATTAATAATTTTTCACGACCAACTTGAATATGGGAATGTTTGCCGTTAGTCATCTTCCCATTTTCATTCTTAAAGATTGACAATAATAGAATAATTTAGGAGTTTTATCTAAATTTTGATAATAAACATTTGTATGATCTAAGATACGATGCCACGAGAAAATCATTATTGCGATATTTAAATAACATAATCTGAGAGTGTTTGGCTAAACTTATTTTAAAGAGTTGAGCTTATAAGTTCTTGCAAGAGCTTATAAGATGTAGCTTATAAGTTGTCAAGGTGTTAAGATAAACGAGTTTATAAACTCTTTTAAAATGATATAAAAGGTTATTTATATAATTTTGTTGCAGCTTATAAGTTAATGGAGAAATAAGTTTGGGTGTACCTACTTATTTTTTAAACATCTTATAAGCTTACAGAGCTTATTTTTACAACTTATAAGCTCTTAAGGAGCTTAATTTGCCAAACACTTTAAAAGAACTTATAATTTATTTTAAAAAGCTTATAACCTCAGCCAAACACCCCCATAATATATATTTAAGAAATTACGACTATGTATAAAATATATATGCTCCTAGAATCATCTCACACTGATAATTATTTTTGTGTATATGAACTCATCCGATCGATACTAAGCATATCCTTTAAAATATGTCATGGGGTAAAAGAATTTACATAATTAAATGTAAGAAATAATCAAAACTTGACTAACATATAAATATATTCATTTTAATTGCGTGTAAATTAATTAAATTTCATTGAATATTTGTATAAATAAAAAATTTATTTTTGATTTTTTAATACCCAACAAAGGTATACAAAAATCACCACCAAAATTTTATAGAAAACTACCATAAGTGAATAGTCAACGAAAATTGTATCCTAATAAGATTTTGCATGCGGTTTGTACATATGAAAATTTAAATAAATAAACCCGCAAGCAAATTTCTATCAAAAAGCAACTATCGTTGGTGGAATACTTCACCAGCAGTAGTTGTTTTTAAATAAGATTTTGCACACCAATTTATTTAAATTTAAATAAATTGTAATGTCCCGACTTTTTGCTCCTGAATAAGTTAGCAAAACTCCTAAATCTTACGAATTTGTACTCAATTACGAATAAGTAATCGATTAAATATGTCAACCATTATTGGTAATTGACAGTTGTTAATTCCATCGTTTAAAGTGAGTAACATTTTAGGTAAATGTTAGAAAGCAATTGTTATGATGATTAACAATTGAATACTACCAATTAAGAGAATTATATTTAAATGTTTGTGATTAGCACAAGCCTTTTAATAAAATACTTAATGGAGTTAGTAATAGAAACTAATTATGGTTAAGAGAATCATAAATTATTGTGAACCAAGTTATTAATCAGGAAAGGATAATTAGTTTTCCCTCCTATAAATTCCTTACGTAAATCAGAAAGGAAAAGAAAAGGAAGTGAGAGGAGATCTGGAAATCTAGAAATGTTTATCTCTATGTAGAGCACGCAATAAGACAAATTCCAGAAAGGAAACAAATTACAAAAGGGATGTAAAGAAGTCAGCCTAAAACATCCTATAATTAGAATACAAACAAGTAAATATAATCTAGGCATGAGATTACATGGAGGTGATACAAAAGAGAGATGTCAGTGGCCTAGATTAAAGAAATAGCATCTCTCTCCTTAGGATGCCACTCGAGCACCTATACCGAAGAAATAAAAAACTGAATAAGAATATATATACCAGTAAAATATGCAGGAAATGAGATATGAACACCTTTCCATTTTAGAATAGAATAAAAAACATAGTGGAGGAGTGACAGAAAATAAAAGGACGAAATGGTGAAATGGAAAAAGCTGTAAGAAGGAGAAGAAGGGAAGAGAGGTGACCTACTCGATGCAACTCTATCTCTCTCATATATGCTGCACACCCAGCCTTTCACCCATGACAACTCCTTCTCCCCCTGCAGAGCTGCAAAATTAAAAAAAAATTAAAAAAAAGGAAGAATCAAGAGAGGAGCTTCGGTAAATAAGCAAAACAATAGAAGAGGTAGAAAAACATTCTTGAAACAGAATGAAACAAAATAGGAGAAAAACTACAGGATGAAGATATAGCACATTCTAGTGTAAGATAGGAAAATGAGATAGCTAAGGGAGAGAGAAGAGGACTACCTGCTCCTCGATGCAATTGCCCTCCCTCCCATCTGCTGGAATCAGTCCTCTCCTCCTCTAGAAGGCACTTGCAACAAGAAAACAAATTTAGGATCAGAATGCAAAGAGGTGAAGGAGAACCCATTAGAATCAACGTTCCACCCCAACCTCAGAAGTAACTCCTATAAATGCCCATCATTTTTACCTTAGATAGGTTACACTTCAAAAACTCACCCCAAACAACACTTAGCACTCTTAGAACAATTGAGAAGAAGAAGGAAGAGATCATGCATTTGCAAGGGAGTTGCTACAACTTAAGACCAACCTAGAAACTGCACTAAGGTAAAATAAACTGAGTCTCATATATGGATATGCTCTCCCGAAGTTAAGAACATAGCATGAAATTCAGAATTTAGTTAACACAAACCTCAGGCCATTAAGAGCATGCTTAGGAACAAATATTCTGACATTTTAGAACTTCAAGTCACCAACTAAGACTACAACATAACTTGTAGTGAAGAACATAGACTCCAACTGTATGCTAAGGAATATATTTCACTATGAGCTACAAATCAACAAGAACATTACAACTTTGAATCATAATGTAGATAGACATGCCTTTACAAAAATGTAAGTTTTAAATCTGCTTAGTGACTACTGTAAATTTACTTATTTTTTCTTCTATGCCCCTTACTGAGAAGAACATAGAGCATAACATGTTGTTAGAGCATAACATGTTGTTAAGAGCACCACCATCACACCCACACAAATTCTCAACACATCCAGCTATGTATACAACTAAGCAAGACAGACTGAAAAATTTACAAATGATAAATAAGACATAAAGAAGCAGACTTAGCTGCTGGATAATCGTTTTCTACCAACCAACCATCCTCCGAGCCTGCATAGCCGAGCAGCCACGGCCGCCTCGACGGCCGGAACGCCCAGGAGTTGAAGCAGAACCAACCCCAGCCCAAACTGAACCATCCTCTCAGCCAACACCACCTAAAACTAAAAGAAAACAATGAAGTCAGTGTCAATCAAAACTCCTATCTAATAAACCATAGAAAATAACTAGACCTTAGACCAAAATGAAAATGTAATTAAAATTCCAGAGAGGTTCTGCCTCCTTACTGTAAACGAAGAACAGAAACTAGAGACAAAAAATAATAGCCTTAGAAGATTAAGGGAAGATTTCAGAAGATAACTAAAACAAGAAATAAGGAAAGGAAAAACCTTACCTGAGGCAGAGGAGCTATTCTTCAAGCCTGGAAACCAGGCCTCCCACGGCAGTTGCCAAATTAGAAGCCACGCCCCACCACCGAGCCATCTCCAATCCTAGCCACCCGAACTAATTGCCTCATAAAAAAAAGGAAACGAATTCAATCAGAAAGAAACGAAACCAACTCTGGAGATTACAGAACTTCACCAAACACCTCCAATTGAATCTTATTTCATAAATCTATAACATACATGAGGCAAATATATGGTAGAAGAAAATAAAAGGATAAGGAGAAGAGAGGAACTCTACCTTAGGAGGAGCCGATGAGTTCCCGCCACCCAGAAGGAGAGAGAAAGAGAGAGAAGGGACGGCGAAGGAGCAGGGTGGTGGCAGCAGGCCAGCGAGGTGGAAGAGTCGAAGCGACGCCGTGTAATACCCCGTCTTTTAATTATCAAAGTGAACAATTTTCGAACTCGATTGTTATTTATATATTGAACGTTGTAGTTAATTAATGAGAATTTAATCTAGTAAAAAAAATTGTTGGTTTAAGATGATAAGTATTTAAAGATTTCTTGATTAATATATTAAGA
>JAPKLX010000041.1:1014508-1053451 GCA_026898415.1 Leonotis leonurus | reverse complement strand
CCCAATGGACTCTGCAGGATACGTAACATTGAAGTGTTTCCATGCAGGTGAATCTGCAGGATGACGCATAATATTATCATCAACGGAGGTCGCATGCCACATCATATCTCCTGCTGTAGCCTTAGATGCATACAATCTCTGCAGTCGAGGAGTCAATGGAAAGTAGTACATTTTTTTTTGGGCAACTGCTTTATGTTCACGTCTACCCCTCCGTCTACCAGTCTCTTTATACCGATTTTCATTACAAAACTTGCAATGTTGAAGAGAACTGTCACCTTCCCAGTATATCATACAATGATTCTTGCAAGAGTCAATCTTCACTACTGGTAACCCCATAGCACGCAAGAGTTTTTTTGTGCTATAGTAATTAATTGGTAGCAAATTATGATCGGGAAAAGCTTCATTCAACAAGACACACAACTCATCAAAATATTTTTGCGGCATACCACTCCGAGCCTTCAAACTCATCAAACGAGCCACAAATGATAATTGTGTGTGATTCTTGCAACCAGGCCACAACTCCTTATCTGCGGCATCCAACATTTCGTAAAGTAGTTTTGCAGTTGGATTTGGTTCTTCTTCAATGTCCTGGTTGTTAAAAGTAGCACCCGCAACATCATGTACCATTTGTTCGTATGTGTTACACTCATGATTGGTATCTATGTTTATTCTCTCACGTTCTACAGGTATGGAAGTTTCCCCATGAAATCTCCAAACTTCATAACCCCGTGTGAACCCATTTTTGGCAATATGTAACTGGACAATATCTATAGATCTATAAGGGATGTTCCTACACTTCACACACGGATATTTTATTTTTTCACCGTCCATGCACATGTGTTGACTACTAGCATATTGTAAGAACTCTTGAAGCCCAGAAATAAATTCAGGATTAAAACTCCCATTTGGAAGTATGCGCAAATACATCCAGTCTCGCGGCATTCTACCAGTCCTAAATAACTTGGATCAAACAAAAATATTTATTAATTCCCACTGGTATCACACTTATATCAAATATTACAAACACATTATCCAACTATGATCATGCAGATAAATTTCTCATCAAGTAATTCAAAAAAAATCTACGTTTTGGGAGAAGATCCTTAAGACGTAAATTAAAATCTATCCCAAAGGGAGAAGATCCTTGAGAAATTAATTTCGTCTATCCCAATAGATTGCAAACATTGTTTCATACATCATATACTCATTTACTCAATAAAACAAAAATATAATCTTCATTCATAAGGGTAAAACCAGAGTTGAAAGACTATGAAAAGCGTACCTTCAATTTATGATAATGGTGTTGCAATATCTTCTCTTTCTCCTCCTAGCTTTCCTTAGGATACGCAGTTTCTTTCTTGGCTTTCTCTAATGGATATAGTGAAACAATAGCAATGGATAGATAAGAACACCTTACTGCATACACACCCAGCTACTTAGTGCATTAATTAAATATAAAACAAAATTAATGAGATTAATGAACTAATATTTTTATGGGAATGAATATATACACTACAAGCACAAGCCTTATTTCGTGTTCTTGACTCTACATGATACTAAACTCTTTAAGGCAGCAACTCCATTCCTTATATATCAATACCTAAATGCGACCATGTCTTTATATGTTTAGTTAATTGCAAGAAATTAGTGAAAGTGAAACCAAATTTATTGCAATTCTCAGTTGATATTTTTTCACTTATAACTAAATTGTTAAAAAAAATTCTATTTATTCATTGAATTTCTAGGGACGATGTCACGTCCCCATTTCACTTCTCTAAGTAGAATCGAGGAAAACGTGACTAAAAGGAAATATACGGATAATGAACGATACGAAACATTTATAAAAGGATGAAACACGAAACGTACCACGAAGGGTAAGATTTTAACAGGTTTAGGGGTCACAGACACCCCAAGTACATGAGCGAAATTCCAAGATCGAAATCAGAGAAGTCACAACCACTTCTAAAGTCACAAAGGACGAGTACAAGTCTGAATTTCTTGGTTCGACACGAATAAAATAGCAGTTTAATTCTGAAAGTTTAAATAAGTCTGGCAGCGGAAACTGGATCAATATCTGGATTTATATGTATGACGACATATAAACCACCGAGAGTAAAAACATTTAAAAAGTTCGACAAAAACCACCGCTGAGCCTTCCTCTTCGTCATCACGACTTAACCTGCACATTTATAAATATATGCAGGGCTGAGTACGAAAGTACTCAGTAAACACGTGCCGAATTCACATTCGTACTGATATATTTTGCAATTGCCGTAATACAGTGCAACATAGGGATTTTGTCACTAAAGAACCTATGTTCACTAAAATTCTTGTGATCTTAAAAGTTCGACTGCGCAGTCTAAGTTCTGGAGTAATCAAACATATCTGTAATTCTGTGTGTCGGGAAAGTGGCCACTTTCCACGAACACTGAACCGGCCAACCCGCTAAGATGACTCACGGTTCTGGTGTACACTAACCTTAAAAGATATAAATCTTTAAAGGTCCGAAATCGATTAATATCAACAGATACGCATCATACCAAAATATAAATATTTTCGACAATGCAATACTTCATAACATTTGAAATTCTAAGCATTCTAATAACGAAAATCATAATTTTGGTACAACGCATACGATTTTGATTTGTAAAAGAAAGCCTACCTGATATGCTTCCTCGTCTAATGAAAGTCTGGTCTAGATCGACTGGAATTTTCTCTCGCCGCACCTTAATCGTAATTAAGAGGGAAAATACTCATCGTGAGTATTAATTCGTCTTAGAGAATCAAAATGAAATAATACGCTATTATTTCATAATTTATTTGATTATGCTTCTCAATTTAGAATTGAGTTTCTAGTAATGAAATTCAATTCATTAGTGAAGAGTTCCAAATAACTCTCAATTTAACAAATTTTCCTAGCACTATTCGAGTTGTCCTGTCTAATAAATTCTAATTAGATTACTAACGGTTGTCGAGATAATTACTCGAACCAATCTAATTCCCAGCCTAACGCTCTAGTCTAGTCTCTTATAAGCTAACATAATTAAATTAATCACTTACGCATGCATAGAATCGAAATCCGTCTACTAATCTCGTCTTATATCTATAACTCGGTTCATTTAAAAAGTTGGGGTCAATTTAACTAATCATAGGCAAACCAATAAATAAATTCCTAAGATCAAAGATTTAATTAACTAAGTAAATTCTTAATTTGTTCTAATTATTTTATTAAGGCTCGTCTTATGAAACGAAGACATTTATTCCGTCAAAATTTATTCGTTTTACAACCCGATAGATTTTTATTTCGGATTCTAGTTCGTCATTTATTTTGGGCCCAGATTCTATCTTTACATTGGGCCCAGTACTAAATTACCACTACCAAGCCCAATTGTTTTAATCCATTGGTCCAAAATGTTGGCCCATTTCTTAAAACTTCATCCGGCCCACTCTCTCCTTTCTCACTATCTGTTTCTCGTCTCTATCTCACTATCTGTTTTGCCTTCGGTCTCGCTATCTGCTCGCCTTTGGTCTCACTATCTGCTCTCGCCTTTCTGCTTCACTCACTGCTCGACTCTCGCTGCTTTCGGTCTCCTTCTTCGCCGCTTCTGGAGGTAATTTCCTTCCTTCTTCTTAATTCCTCAATTTTTGGTTTTTAGAATCTTAATTTCTTGTTTTGAAATCTAGATGTTACTTACTGATTTCGATTCTCACTTTCTAGTTCTCGAAATTTCATTAGTGATTCAGTAGGATCAGATTTTAAATTCTGCTTCTGAGATTGTTGTTAAACCACTATTTCTTTCAATACCCTACTTTCATCCTTTCCTCCCTGCCTGCAGCAAGGCGTTTGAATAGTAGGTGTTCGACGGAGTTCTCCAGACTATAGTTCCTGGGATTTCCCTTTTAAAGGTTATTCTTGTTCTGTTCTTGTAATTTAGGTCTTTATTTTGTGATGCATGTTCTTCTCTTCCATCGATTTCTGAGGTTAAAACTCTCCCACGTTTCTGGTATTAATAAATGGTTAAACCATAGCTTCATTACGAAATTGAGTTGTGAATTTGAAAGGGCTTTGGTTTGGTTAAGAGTTTCTGATTTAAACATCTAGCTGTACTTTGTTAAATAATGAATTCAGGTTGTGAATTAGGATGAAGTTCTCGTTTAGATAAGAGTTTCAAGTTCTGTTTCTCTTAACACTTTAAGTGAGTTCTGACTTCATTTTGTTCCTGTTCTGGCTGAGGTGTACATAATTTTGGTTGCTGGTTTTATTTCGGTCGGTTTGTGGGAGAGGTTCTGGGATTCTACTTCAGTGTAAGGTAGTCTTCTTACTCTCAATTTCTGACCTTATTATCTTTTGAGTTGGATTCTTTAATTTGGGGTTAAAGAGTGATAATTATGTTATGGAGATTTGAGGGTAATAATCTATAAGTTCAGTTCTAAAAATCAGAGTACATATATATCTATGCATCAGTATATAGAAATCTAGGCAGGGACGAAGGGAGCTAGGGGGCAGAGGGGGGCAATGCCCCCTCTGAGATTTTGAAATTTCGTAGATATATGTTTGTAATTTTAATCTATATCATCAACAAAAAAAATATATACATTAAAATAATTAGTTAGCCCCCCTCTAAACCAAATTTCTAGCTTCGCCACTGAATCTAGGTGTTTTGTTTTGATTCTGACTACTTAAAGCAAGTATGTGTTCTGAAACAGTGAATAACTCTAAGTCATGAACGTATTTGAGAACCTATATCCTGCATGCTTAACCCCATTTCAGATTATATACTAAAACCACAAAACTATAGAGAAGTCAGTTGAGACCTAAGTTCCATGTATATATATTAGAAGTGTATTCTGAAATTCCTAAAATGGTTTGAAGGCTTCAAGTTATACATAAACTTCTTTACTCATTCGAACTCTCAATTTACAGTAAGAGCTTACCCGTGTTCTAGTGTTTGGCTATGAAAACTTCCAGCTATGCTCTGAGAAGAAAGAACAAAACTGACTTAAGCAGAAGCTAAAATCTATATAAATCCGAATGTGTAACACCTTTTATTTACCTTAGGGCTCCTTAAAAGTCTTGGGGTTAGGATATCTTGAGATGCTCCTTAACTTGGGTTGGAAATGGCTAAGAAAATTCTCCTGGGAAGGTGAGTGCTGCTGAGTGGATAATGAAAGTGAAAAGGAGTATTGAGGGGAGATAATTTGGGAGAGTGTTTCTGCTTCTAAATGGGTTGCAACGTTTAAGTGTTTTACTTCTGTAATATAAACAGAAGCACTGCTGTTCTCTATCATCTAAAACTCCCAATTTACTCACCCTATGATCTATGTTACAGCTATAACTCAAGTGCTTTGCTATGATTCTGATTTTCATTGACTTATGGGCTGCTTATTAATGTGAGATATTGTTTTATGGTGCAGAGGTGAAGTGGTGGAGTGTAGAAGGGTGTTGCTCGATCTGCAAGCTGCAGCCATGCTGTTCTCCAGCCTTATGCTTTTACTTCATATGTTATCTCCTTTTATTCTTATGCAGTAGAAAGTAGTGATATAGGTAGTGCATAACAGGTGGTTTCCTCCTCATAACTCTCCTAGAAACAAATCTGCAGACTGCAGATTTAGATGTTGTTTTCTTTCTTTTTACTGCTCCCCATGATACTTCTAGATGGATAACTATCTTTCCCTATTATTGTTAATACACGTAAGTTTCAGATTGCAACATAAGGTCTATATATGCTGATTATAAACATATATATATATGTATTCTACTTATTGGATTTGGTTGCATTATACATACACTCTCATTACGAACACAATTGATAGCACCCTTCATAACCCATTTGTTACGTTCTAATCTTCAATTATAACGACTTGTGAATCGCTTATTGTTATCGAAACGTTATACACTAAACTTGTAAGTACCATTCTACTAATAATGATTTAATCAATAAATTAGTAGAATATAAATCATAATCCTTCCCATACATCTTTTCTTTATTAATTCTAAATAATGTACCCTTCTATGATACATCATTACGCTACCAATTTGTTATGGCTTCTTTTAGATAATTAAATTATCTAATAGAATTCCAACTATCGATCTTGCACTAAAATATATATACTTGGCATGCTTCTTTAATTAATCAAATCATCTAACGAGCTAGTATAATGATTATCATTACACAAAGACTATAAAGCGCACTAAAATAATAGCTACTAATATCAATTAGCTAATCGACATATTAATTTATACGAAATTTTGTTATCGCGATTTCTGATACAGGATAGATAATTTTTTTTTTTTTTTTTACGGGTCATTACAGACGATGCAAATACTATTTATTTGTAATAAAGAGATCAAGCCAATGGAGTATTATGCTATACATTCGAAAATGATAAAGTCATTAGCATATTTATCTAGAAAAATTAAAATATAGTCCCGAAGTTTCATATAATGATAGATAGGGATTAAAATGGGGAGAAATATATTAATTAATTAATTTGAGCTTATCTACAAATTAATCGACTCGTATTTGTTATGTGCTAAAATTTACTACTATATAAGAGTTGTTGCAGTCACTCTACTTTACAAGAACAGAACTGCATTCGCTCTACTTTACAAATAGAGGGATAGATAGATAATGGAGTATTCTAATAAGGTGATAGTATCAAGCATAATTGCTTCAATACTGTTTAGTTTGGCTTATGCAAAGGAAGTGAAGTTGGTAGTGAAGGGCGTCACCTCCATTGCTAAAACCAATGACAACTTCATCTGTGCAACATTAGATTGGTGGCCTCAAGATAAAATTCAAATATACTTGACTTGAACTTTGGTAAGGTTATTCATTTAGACACAAGTACTCAATTTTCAAACATCTACGCAGAGAGGTAATGCAACGAAATAAATGTAACAACAAAGAACTGATGAAGCACAAGGAAGCACCTTTTGGTTCATGTTTCCCGCTTCACATTTTCACAGTTTCTCTCAACATCAATTCAAAAATTAAGAAGAGATTTCAGGCGGAGCTAATTAATGGATTACCAAATCATAGTTGAAACATTCACTAAAATCTATATTTTCTCATTTGTTTTGAAACTTGCTAGACTTGAAAAGAAAGAAAACAGAAGGACTATTCACTGGGCAATTAGAACAAGATAGAGGATATACCTCGTAGAAGACCGGCGGAGGAGATCGACAGAGGAGACTCTTCAGGCGGTTAGCTCCTCCTCGACTGGAGAGATAGAGATCGGGAGAGAAGGTAATCGGAAAAAAATGTAAGAAAAATCAGAGAGAGGGAGAGAGAGAGGGGGGTAGAGAAAGGGAGACGCACCCGACGACGACGGCGAGGTGTTTTGGAGCTCGACGGCCGACGATTTAGGAATTGAAGAGTAGTTCGCGATTCTGATTTTGGGGGACACAACGGCCAGACATATTAAAGCTTAGCAACGCATTAGTGACTAAATAAATCCGTCACTAATTAATAAAAAAAATAATTAATTTTTAAAATTAATGAGAGATTTATTCCGTCATTAATCTAATGACAGAGTATTCCGTAGTTAAATCCGTCATTAAAATTGGCGGGAAAAAAATCTGTTACCATTCCGTCGTTAGGTCCGTCTTTAAATCAATTGGAAATATATGTCTCCAATCTGTTGTTAATCCGTTGCTAATTAGTAACATAATATAATCCGTCACTAATTCCATTACAATTTTGATTGTTTTTTGTAGTGGGAACTGCCGGAATCGAACTGTAACCGGCAGTTTCGAAAATTGTAACCATACCCACAGACGATTTGATTTCGATCCTTAAACGTGTAAATGACGGTTTAGTTACGGTTCAAAATTTCGGAACCGTAAACCGGCGGTTGAGAACTGTAACCCTCAATTTGTAGATGTATCTCAATTTAATTTATTACCTAATTCAACTTATATCTTATATCATAAATAATCATTTTTTATAATTAAAGTTTTTATAATTTATAATAAGACATTAAAATTTATGAATATGTTAATAATTAGATAAAATAAAAATTAACTAGATGTGAACCTAATTAAATCCTAATGTTATAAATCAAAATAATTAACTTTTTATTAGTGTTCATCTTATTTTATTACATTTAAAATTAACCTTTTATTTTATTTAATTTCACTAATTAATGTGTTATTCAATTAATATATTCATGAGATAATAACATATTAAAACCTTTTATTTTATTTTATTTCATTATTAACTTTTTTTATTAATATAGCATTATATGAGTATCAAATTAAAATAGATATTTAGGTAGTTATTATAGTATCATATTAAAAAGTTAATTATGTGATATGAATTTAAATAATGATATGCATTAGCATGTAATTCAAATAATTCAAATTAATTTTCAAAGTTTTAAATATATTAGTGTTAATTTTTTGGACGGTTCAAAACTATAACCGTAGCCACCCAACAGAGCTCGATTCCAAATCATGAACCACTGCGACAACTGTTCGATTTCGATTTTAAATACTTGAAATCATAAATCGACGGTTTGATTTCAAAGTGTAACATTGAACACCTCTATAGACATATATATTGCATGACTAATGCACATAAAGTGAGTCTTTTTGTTGGTGATACGAAACCCTTGTTTTGGGTTTTATTTTTAGATTTATTTTGCTTTTACCCTAAATGAAGTATATTGACATGGTTGAAATTTATTTTGAAATTACACCCATCAAAGCTTTACTCATATAAAATCGATTTTACTATTAATCATACTCAATTATTTAAATATTTTCCAAACAAGATATATAATAATCTAACTCCAAATGTTGTAACCACCTACATGATACTTTATTTCATATTTGGACTATATATATTGAATATCTATTTCCTTCTTTTATGTTTGAGAAATAGAAAGTTGGAGTAGGTCTACCATCTACCAGACACTACCTATATATTTTTTTTTCTAAAAGGAAAAGTCAAAAGCTATACTATTCTTCCAACGACCTATCTTGTACGCGCGCGTGTATATATATATATATATATATATATAGGGATGAGTTATTATGAGAATTATGAGCGTCACGGTACGTATACCTTATTAAAATTGTCGTACCTTATACTTTATCTTTATCTTCGGTATGAAAAATTTCATACCATTACCTTACCATACTTTTCGATATACCTTACTTCGGTATATCTTATTTTCGGCATAACATTTTTACATACCTATATCTTACCTTATTTTCGGTATACCTTTCTTTTACGGTATACCAAAACTTATAATTTTCGGTATACCTTACCACGGTATACATTTTTTCGCATTATAACAAAATTTATTTATAATGAAAAACACACATTAAACAAGGTCTAACATATTCGAAAAAACACTAACTGTTATTTTTTTAATAACATAATTTTTAGATAAAACACTAATATCATATAATCAATTACACATATATTAACTAACTATATTATTCTATTTTCGTATAAGTAACTAGATTTAGGTATATAAATTATAATTAATTTGGACATTTATGCATGATATATTATAACAAATTAATATATCTTCGTTAAGTATATATTATAACTTATATTATATTTGGTAACAATAATATGTATCCATACAATCATATTAAACATTTATGTTTTTAAAACTTATATACTTTTAAATTATAGATATCTTTATGTTATTGTGATTAATTATATAAATATTTAGATTGATATGCTCGTTTTAAAAAATAATTTAGTAGATCGTAAAATTATATCACAATTATTTAATTATGTAACAAAAAAATATATATAATAGTTTATCATTATTATTAAAAATAATTATTATAATTTATTGTTCAATCTTTTTAATTATTAATAAACTCACATATTTTGTAGTTAATTATTAATATTTATTAATTATAATTCATGATTTATAAATAAATAATTTTGTTATAATTCAAATTGAATATATATTATAATATAATATTATTTATATATGTATATATATTGATATACATCAAAATAACGGTATATATCAAAAAAATCGGTATATATCGCGGTACGATATATAACGGTATACCTCGGTATTTGGAAAACTCATACATTTACCTTACCGAAAAATTCGGTACGGTATCATAACTTACCAAAAATTACGGTATACCTTATATTCGGTATCTTACGATATTTTTCGATACGGTAAGTACGGTATATCGTTTTTTCAGTAAATTTTGATAGCTCTAATGAGAACTACTTCTAATATGAGAAATGAGAACTCATCCCATTCATTAATCTGACTAAAACTAGTGGTTCAAATTTATAGATATTTAAAAAAAAAAAAAATTATAGATATTTGACGTTACATACATTCCTTTAAGAACTTATAATTGTCTTTTTAGGGATAGCTATAATTACGTTTTGGAATTAATTGTATTTATTTATTGTAAGATTCTTATGTTTAAATCTCCAATTTCTCCTTTAGTTTTTTTCGTATTTTATTTATTTATTTATATTAACTAAATTGAATCAAAAAATTGGTTTAAATTTGAAAAAAGCATGATTATACTATTAAATAAGCATGCTTATATTAATAAAAAGCATATTCCAACACCATACAAGATGATAAAAGTATAATTAAATAAATAAATAGACATGTTATATCAATAAATAAATATATTCTCATACAATAATATTAAAAAGAAAAATTGAAAAAATAAATAAATATTTTGATAAATAAAAAGTATAATTATGCTAATAAAAAGCATTATTATGCTAATAAAAAAGCATAGTTATACATTCTACAACAATAATATTATAAATTAATATAGAAAAAAGTATCATTAGATAAATTAAAATGCATGACTATATAATTATAAAAGCACAATTTTTTTGGTGAAACTTATAAGATACCATTTTGCATTATATCAACCAAACCATTTATATTATTGATAAATATTAAAATTCAAAACATGAGTTAAACTGAAATAGTCCAAACGTTTCTAATAAAATAGATAAAAATTAAATCGGATTTTAATCGGATTGATATCTTTAAAATAGATTGACAACTTTGATTCTCTAAGACATCGATTTTGAAATGTTTTTTGTGACAACTTTTATTCTATATCATCGCACCTATTTGAAACGTTTTCTCCCTGACAACTTCTATTCTTTCACACCGATTTGAAACGTTTTCTCCCAATTAATTTGTGTATAGTTGATTGTATATTTTAATTGTACATTGGATAGACATTGATGGTGCACTGATATTTTAATTAGTTTTCACAAATTAGTTTTTATTGTGACTTTTGGTTTTTTGATTGTGTCTCTTGATGAATTATATATTTGAATTTTATATCTTCTTTATTTTTGATTCTTAATTTCTTTCGTGGCCGTCGCTGCACACTACGATTGTTTGTGCCGCCGCTGCACACTACGATTGTTGGTGCCGCCGCTCTGACCCTGACCTCCAAAATCTCCATCTTCGCACCAGCAGTGCTGTTGTCAGTCTAAACTTACACCCTCTCCCGCTCCACTCCTCTTTACGGATTCACTAAATTCGTTCCCGACAATGGCCGATCCACCAAATTCGTCCTCGACAATGGCCGCTCCTTGGCGGCTGAGGAATTACTTTCGCAAACATAAATTGGTTTTAATGTTGTTTCACAAAATTTGGTACCTTTTAAAAGTGCTCTTCCTTGCTTCAAGGAAAAGAAGAGACATTAATCTTGGAAATCCATTAGAGAATGATAGGATGGAGAAGTTGAAGGGAAGTGAAACCACCGCCTCGTCCTGAACAAATGGATGCTCCACTTTTATTAGGTATATATATATATATATTATTTAATTTGAATTAAGTAAATTAATTATTAATATTGGTTGTGAAGCTTGAAGTTTTTTTTTTTAAGTACAAAACAATAAATAGCTGTCAAGTTGGAAATTGAAATAGTCTATTTTGGTATAGTTTGAGCACTTTTTTTCTACCTTTATTTATTAACTTCATACACAAGAACCTGAACATAGTAAAATTAAAATCAGAATAAAATAAAAATGAAAATAACTAAAAAAGTAAAATATAAAACAAGTAATATTATTATATTTTGTTTGATATTGCAAAATATGCAAGTATTATAGCGTTAGTTTGCTCAACTTATATTCACACTTTTTATGTATATTTAATGTTCAACTTTAAAAGAAATAATCTACCATAGTATTGTATATATTGCCTTGAACACATATACTAGAGTAACAAATTTATAATTTAATTATATTAGTAAATATTTATATTATATTATGATAAATATTCACGAGATGATAATTAAATTATACTCACATCTTCATAAAAGATGTAATCTTATTGCTTATTTGGATTATCCATAAAAAAATGTATTATTTCATTTTTAGATATGATCTTACAAAACTTTTACTATTTTTCATTAAAATCACACTTTACAGTTATTCTTAAATATATGTCGATTACCTTATAACACTTTTCGTGAATATAGGGAGTATAAAATTCGAAAAAAAAAATGTAACTAACAACTTAGTTTATTTTCAAATTTAAAAATATTAGGAAATCAATGACATAATTGATAAATTAAAATTATTTCATCCCGTGATATGTATATTGTTTATAGGATATTATTGATTTTAATTGTCTTCTTTATATATACAATATTAATATTTTTTTTTTGTAAAACAATAGATGACACACAACTTTTATATATTACTCTCACAGTTTAGCAAAAAATAGTCATGCTTTTTTATTGAACGGACCCATTAAAAGTCACTACTTTCTCAAAAATAAAAAAGATTTACCTTTAAAATATTAACACATACTCCCTCCCATTAAAGTAGGCTCACTTTTTCCATAAAACACATCAATTGGGAAACTAAAGGGAACTACCTTAATAGGATGAAAACTAAAGGGGACTACCTTAATAGGACGAAGATAGTATTTTTTTAATAGACAACATAAATTTATGTACCGTATCCATTGTGACTGATTTTAGCAGGACATATGGAGTAATTAATTTTATATGCTTTCTTATATTTGGCCACAGGCCCCTAATAGTTTTAAACCGGTTGTAGGATGACGATGAGAGTGTTGTTACAAGAGGACAACTTTGGTTGTTTGTTCTACCAACATTCTCAAAAAGTTCTCATCCCTTTTCATAATTTCTTGATTGTCCTGCTCGACTTTTGAATTTTTTTTTTTTTTTTGAAAAACACATGATGAAAAGTTGTTCATTTGTAGTAGTATTTACTTTCAGCATTTATGGTTAATGATAATCTTTAATTGAGTTATTACCGTAGGGGGATTGATATTGGTCTTCCAATTCTAAACTTATATGGAGAGAAAAAGGAGATTCTTCAATGTAATATATGTTTGAAAACTTTTAAGTGGTTGTTGAGGATTTAATAACATTAAACAAATCATGTGTAGGTGATAATGAAAATAAATCTACGTCCTTTATTTATTTAAAATCAATGATTATAATTATTTAAATTTAATTTAAATATTTTGAAAATTATAGAATTATGAAGATTTTTTTAAATAAAAGTTGATTTTTATAGAAGAAGCATTGATTTATTAAAATGAATAATTAGATATTTTTTCATTTATTACATAAAGTTTATTTTTTTATATGATTCAAAACTTATATATATATATATTAAAATTAATGTGAACAAAAAGATTATTACTAATATTTTTACAGTTCATTATTTTCAAAATACAAAAATAAAAATATAAAAAATTGTATTGTTTATAAAGAAAAATTATTGCGGTCAAGAATAATGAAACATGGGAATATCTATTTAAAAATAACTTCGACCGTGCACGGAAATAAATTTCCAGTTAACACTAAAAAACAAGTATGAAAAATACAAATATTTAAAAGAAAGAAGACGAAGAACACACGGTTAGACATATTATAACTCTGTTGTATTTGTTAAGAATTTAAAAAAACTCAAATTGGTTGTGATATACCTGATCACTTAAAATTAGTGAGTCAAAATATAAAGATACTTCAATATAAATATGAAATTATTAAATACATGCATGAATGATGAATTCATATTAATCATCAAAGTGTGTCATTTCAACTATAAGTATGATGAGAACTCTAATTAATTTTAGCCTGCGAGGGAGAATGACAATTCAATAAGCTAATAAATTTTCTAAGGTAAGCTCAAATTTAATTTCATTAAAGGTTGAATAACTTCATAATCAGATAATTTCATATATATTAAATAGTCAAGTTGTCAACATATATTACTTGAGTTGCTATTATGAATAAATAAAACTATATTTACTAGGGTTGCTTAGTTCCTCCATGAGACACGACGATATAAGAACATGTGTACATGTAATTAATAATTAGATTAATTAAGAATCTATTAACTATTTCATCAGCAAACATAATACATAAACTAAGGTAGTAAAACATATTATTCACAAAAACAAATATTGCTTTTATTTTATGTATATGGATGATAAAGTATTTTTTTTCTTCCATGGAGGGAGTGACCTTGGTGAAAAGATTTAAGAGGACAATTATTTCTAAGAATCAAGTCAGGCAATAGCTAAGTATTTTCGCTACAGTAAAACTCTCAAATAGTGATATTTGGGTGTAATTATTATGAGTGTCACAAAATTTTAAATGCATGTCACTAAAATTATTAGTAACATTTAATGGTGTAGCTAATTTTGTATAGTGACAATTTCAAATACATGTCACAAATTATTATTTAATAGTTACACTTTTAAATGTCACTAAAAATTTTAGTGACATACAAAAAAATTTTGTGACACCCACAATAGTCACACGCAATTGTAACTCTTTGAAAATTTTGTTGTAGTGTTTATATAATTAATGAAGACAGTTTCAAGGCTAATTCTAAACAATAAATATATTAAAAAACACATTTTTCATGAAAAAGAAAATAAGAAAGAGCTACTAGCCATACACAGACTCATGAAAGAAGAAGAAAAAAATGATTCCATCCAGCCAAAATAAAACGATATTTTTACAATCTTACTATTAAATAATAATTCCTAAACAAAGAACAAGAAACCAAAAAAGAACAAAAACAGAAACAAACAAAGAACATGACAAAAACAATTGAAAATTTGAAATACTAATTCCTACAATTCTTTTAATTCAAATTAAATGATGAAACATTGTTCGCAAAGTATATATGTATATATTTTGTCTGAATAATAAATATATAAACTAATTTAAAAAATCAGGTTCTGATTTCCTTGACATATTCTGGATACAAATTACAACCCAACGCCTAGGTCTCAATGATCTTTATTTAGAGACATTTGACATGCATACATACATAATCATGCATCTATATAACTCAAAACCTATATATATATACACACACACATATGAAATGAGCCTAGATTTATAGATTGGAGGCAACAATAGGTGAAATAGAACATGATATTGGCACGGCTCAATCGAACTAAAGGACCCAACTCTTGGGAGATTTGATTTGATTGAGCTGTTCCAACATCATGATCACTATACCAAACCAGATTCATAATCACACAAAAAGGAAAAGATTAAAACGAAAGAAAGGAGAAAAAAAAAGTTAATCTATACATATATGTATAATTACCTCCACAGCATCCCAAGGAAAATTGGATTTAAACTAATTTGAATATATCTCAGTAAAATTGGTTGACAAAGATAGAACAAAACCCTAATATAGAATATCAATGAAAGAGAGGAAAATGAAGAAATTAGTGTGTGTGTGTGTGTTTTCTATCAACTGAAATTAAGGATGAGAGAATGTTTGTCTTTGGCCTGAGTTTACCAATATAGAAAGAAAAAGGGTTTCTCATTAGGGATTCAAATGAAGACATATATAGTGGTTGATGACATTTTTACAACGACAAAAATAAAGTCACTTTCTTGGGAAATTTCAAAGCAAAATCCAATCGATGACTACGTTAGGTGATTTGCCAGCTT
Organism: Leonotis leonurus; assembly: GCA_026898415.1. Classification (NCBI taxonomy): domain Eukaryota; kingdom Viridiplantae; phylum Streptophyta; class Magnoliopsida; order Lamiales; family Lamiaceae; genus Leonotis; species Leonotis leonurus. Next base: position 1,037,502 of record JAPKLX010000041.1, on the reverse strand, counting down.
GGAATACCAAATTTTGATACCATTAATCATCATTAGCATCATGATTATGTCAGACTTAATAGGACTAAAAGAAGGATCAATTACAACATTTTTAGCAATAATCCAAGGCTCTTGTAGTTTATTAATCATGTAAGAACAATTGGGATTGTCGACCTTAGTACCTTACCATAAGATCCACTATGATTAGATATAGTTGTCAATCATAAGTTGGTCCAAACCATTATAGATTGGCTGAGGACCGACTCACTGCATTAATTAATGGGTTAGTTGGGATTCTTGATTATATGAGTCAATTCCTTCTAAGCCCATCTCAAATTAAATGCTTTAAATATTTATTTAATATTGTAATATAATATATCAATTGATTTAAACTTATATTATTTATTCAATGTTATATATATATATATATATAAGTTATAAAAAAAAATCACATCAAGCACATTTGAAACTTATCAAATTTTGCTTATTTGTAAACTCATGCTAGACCAACAATGGCTGACTTCAAGCTCGGGCCTAACCTAATCTACATCTACTTGACAAGTGGTCTTGATTCGAGTTGGGTTCATATATATATATATATAAGAAAAACTAGCCAGTTGAACCTAGCCCACTTCGTAATTGTTCTTTGTGAGTGCCGGACCTAAATATTGATGGGTTCATACGGTCCTGGACCAGGCCAACGTAGCCTAATTGACAAAATTGTTAGGTTCAAGTTGATTAAATTGTGTTAATTGTATTTGTAGGAATACAAACTGACAAACAAATGAAACCGGATTCTCTGAAAGGCGTGAAACACTTTCAGATCGAATCAATTCGACGGTTCTATCGAATTATTCAATCGGATACAATTCAGAGTTTTCTTTTCGAACTTTTGTATGTGTTTTTGTTCTTGTTCGTTTTGATCAAAAGCCAATCCCTCTTTAAAAGAACTGAAACGGTAGTTAACGGTTTTCCAACCGTTTTTCACAATTTCCAAAATTGCGAAATAGTCCCTCGAAATTCTGAAAATTAAATTTCCGATGAATTTCCCTCGACCCCAGCCAGGGGCGCTGCCCCTTGGACCCCGTCCTTTAGGAGCCCCTAATGTCATAATAAATTCATATAAGTGTGCACTCCGCACCACCAAACTTATATGATGTATTATTACGACGATATTGATCAAACAAGCTAATCCAATTACACTAAAATATCTAACAGTATTATTACCGACATAATATACATGTTAGCTGGAAATGTACATGTGAAAACTAACACACCAAAATTTAGGTTTTGTTAGTTGTAGTACAACCAAGACAATGTTTAACTGACATTATAACCTTCAGTATATTGTTAATTTTACACTTTTTATTTTCAAACATACCATTATTTCATGATGACAAATATTAAGAATAATATTGTTAAAATAACCAGTTTTGAAATTAAAAGGTCCCAAGCATGGTTGAGTTATTCCTTATATTACAAGTATTAAGTATTATTTGAATTTGTGGGAAGCAACCGGCTTTAAACAATTTAATTAGTAAGGCATTTTGTTGTTTGTCGAAGCACCATATCTTTTTTTTTTCAATCACTACCTTATCTTGTGGAATATCAGAATATACTTTCGATCTCATCTATTTTTATAATTTGTACATTTTCAGAAATTATAAATCAATGATCAAAGTCATCCTCCCCAACAACCAAATAAGACGCTGCAATTAGACCTTTACAGATAAATAAATAATCATTTACATCTTTTTACAATATTAACAAACTCCAAATAAAATATTGTAATTTAAATTAATTGCAGCCGGCACAACCCTTGTGTTCGTGCAATTGATCATTTCTCTAACCTTTTGTCTCACAAAGCTTAGGTGTATGTTCCTATTAAGACCTAGCTAACTCTTAATTTAATACAATTAGTATAATATTTATATAAAATAAATTGCAAGCGTGGGTGTACTCGTTAATTGGATTCCACTTATTAGGATATAGTTTTCTAACAAATGGGACAACGAAGTAATGCACAAATGGTTGTAATAAATTAGGGAATCTTTGTTTTCTTCTTGTCAGTAATGTGGATTGGCCAACCACTACTAACGCATTTAGAAGGAACATTTCACCAGAAAATAATATTATCTATTACCCCATTATAATCTAGATTTGTGCACTCTTAAGCAATTGTTTATTTCGGATACTTTAGACTCTATAGAAAGTTTATTTTCTTTAAATAAGTTTTCATTTATAATATTTTCGTTGAATGAAATGGTTATAATAATCATCCGACACTAATCAATGATTATGCTAAAAGTGGTAATGTATTATATTAATGTTGTCACCCTCTCCTCCTCCAACTTGCTTACACCTCTCCTTAAACCATTCCCAACCATTTCGGGATATGTACTTTATTTTTGTTCGATCGTCGATTTTTAGAGTGTTTGAGCGATGGAAAAATGTAAAGAACAAGAACACAAGAATTACGTGGTTCGATCTTTGTTAGATCTACGTCCACGGAGAAGAGGAATCCTTTTTATTAATATTGAGTTTTTGAGAGAGTAACAGTAATAATCCCCCCTTAATGTTGCTTTAGAGACTATATTTATAGGTAACAGATTGCAGTTATGGCTGGGCCCGAGATTGCAGGCGCTAAGTTCGGGATCGTGGGCTAGACTTCTGGGCTGTTGGGCCGAGCTGTTGGGCTCTTGGGCCGGAGTGACTGGGCCGAGCTGCTGGGCTCTTGGGCTGAACTTATTCAGGTTGTCATTATCGAGGTCCAGTTATGTTGGGCCTTAGTCTCGATTGGGCCTGTTGGTGGTGGGGCTATATCCTATCACATCCCCCCCCAAAAGAGAGAGAAGTGAGGATGACGAAGTTGGAATTTGTCCGAGCTTCTTTCTGTAGATGAGGGTGAAGTGCGTGCTTCGTGCTGCAGACGAAGTCGAGCTCGAATTGGGATTTTGATAAGGTGTATTGCCGAAGTGACACTTTTGACGAAGTCGAGGTATGGCTTCTTGCTTCCGACGAGGTCGAGGTGGGAATTTTGTGGAATTGTGGAAGACAGCTGTTATGGGGAACCGCAGGGGACACGCGTCGACTTCTTAATGGTGCATATGAAGAGGCGGGATTTTGAAAGAGGCGGTTGAAAAAGGCGAAAATATTGCCTTTAAACGCTTGCTTTGTACGCTCATACACACTTTCTGCCATTTCTGAAACCCTTTCACTTTCTGCAAAAAATCCTCAAAAGCTTTCTGCCTTTTTGCCGCCGTCGTTCTACGTTCTTGCCAATTACCCGGAATTCTTTTCTGTTTCGCGACAAGTAAGTACTTTTCTTTTCAAAATGGCTTCTTCTTCGTCTTTCTCCCCCGTCGATGTAGATACGGAAAATGTAGAGTTTTCTCCCTCGCCGCCTAGGATTTTTCCGGCGGGGGAGGGTGACGGCGAGTGTTTTCACCCGAGCTGCTCTTCCTCCCACCCTTAGAGTGGTGGAGTTTTTGCCTTTAGTCGGGTCGGATGCGGCCCTTGAGTACGTTTCTACCATGAGTGAGTCTCACATGTTGAACTTGGCTCGAAAATTTTGTTTTCCAGAGTCTGTTGAGATGGTTTTACCTCGGGCTGAGGATAGGGGTAGCTCTCCGCCCGTAGGTTTTTTTACTGTTTACGAAGACTATCTTCACTTCGGTCTTCGTTTTCCTTTGCACCCCATTTTTGTTGAATTCTTAGATAGATTCCAGCTTCCTCTAGGCCAGTTAGCGCCGCCCTCCATTAAGCAAGTAATAGGGTTTTGTATGGAGGCCAGTCGCCGAGGTGGGTCGATGTCGATAGAATCGCTGCTTAGGTTTTTCCGGGCTAAGCGCGGTCCTACGGGGTGGGTTTATCTATCGCCCGTAAATAAGTTTAAATTAGAGACCCCGTCAAAGGTGACGAACTGGCAGAAGAAGTTCTTCTTCTGCCGAGCTGAGGGGGTGCCTTTGAATGCTTGGTCGAAGGCCAAGTTCGGCCCCCAGGTCACCGAGGATCCCGTCGGCGAGCTCGAAGCGAGCTTGGTGGACCTCGGCTCCATTAAAAGGGACTACGCCGAGGCCGAGCTGTCGAGGTATGGGCTGAGCTCATATGGCGCTTCCGCCGATGTGGATTTGGGTGAGGTCTCGTTCTAAGTACCGTGTTATGATATTTAGCCGAGCTGAATTCTGATGTTCTTTCCTTTTGTATTTGCAGTGAATCCAGAAGCTCTTCAGGCGGTGTTGAAGAGGAAGAAGAAGAGGGCGAGGACCTCTTCGGCTGCGGAGGAGACGCCGCGCCGCCCGTCGGCGGAGGGGGCTGCTGCCGACCTGCCTCCGCCTATCATTAATCTGTCTTCACCTCGGAAGGAGGCGGGAGGGAGCTCGGGGGGTTCAGACCTCCGATCTGGACGCGCCTCAAAGGATGTCATTTCCCGAGGTGAGTGTAGACTTACATTTCCTTCCCTTTCTTTTCTTTTCCTTTCTTGCTTTGTATGTTGATATATCTAGTGCAGGAGGCGGATATGGCGATGGGCGGGCTGAAGGCCCTGGCGAACTTCGTCGCTGGCGGGGTCGAACAGTTCCGGAGTCTGTCCGCCAAGCTCGAGGCGGCGAGGGCCGAGGCGGCGAAGGCGGCGGATCAGGAGGCCAAGGCTCTCGCCGTTGCGGAGGATGCAGAGAGAAAGGCGGCCGAGCTGGAGGCCGAAGTGGCTGGTCTGAGGGCCGACCTGGCTGGGGAGCGGGAGAAGGTGGCTCTTGCTGCTGCCGAGCAAGGCGGAGTGCTTCGAGCCTTCGCCGAGCGGATATTCCGCTCTAAGTACTTCGGCAGCGTGGTCAGGCAGTTGGTGGGCGCCATGAGTGCTCCGATCACTTCGGCAACAATCGACCTTATCGCCCAGGACTACCCGGACCTTGACAAGGCCAAGTATGGGTACGAGGCGGTGTCTGAGGACGAGATGCTGCGGGAGTACGCGGAAGTGCTTGTGGAGTGCACTTCGGCGATCCCGGTGGTGGAGAGGCTGGCGCGGCACAAGTCTCTTCTTTCCGAGAGGGCAGTTCGGCATTGCCCTGTTGATAGGGACGATAAGCTAGAGGCGATGATTGCCGAACTGTCCAAGGACGCTGCTGGAGGAGGCCGGGAGGGCGGTGCTGACGAGCCCGAGGTTGGTGCGGGAGGCTCATAATTTTTTTTTTTTTTTTAGCTTTGTACTTCGTCGCCGTTAGGGCGGCGCTTTTCTGCAATGTATATAAAATACCTTTTATTGAATTGTGCCTTCTTTTGCTTTTGTAGCCTGCTCTTAATTTCTTCGACACTTCGCATTTTGAACAAGAAATATTTGCACTTCGTCGGGCTGTAGAGGCTGCCATGGTCGAAGCTTCGTGTTGGAAAAGTCGAGTTGCTAACATCAAGATCGAGGCTGACGCGAAGCTTCGAGTAGCTCAGGAAAAGCTCGACGAAGAACATGCTAGATTTTTGGAGCTCGACGACAAGTTCAAGCAAGCCACGGAGGACATCCAAACCTTCAAAGCCATGGTGGAGGACCACACAGAGTACGAGGACCTCATCCACAAGAGCGGGCGATTGACCATTTACGAGGTCCATACGCAAATTAAGGAAGTTCGCGCTCGGATGAGGAAGTACGTTGAGAAGTACGGCGAGGACTCCTGGCAAGTTCGTGAGTAGGAAGACGGACTTCTCAAATTGGGATCCATGTATAAGACCGTGCTGAACCGGAATCCGAAGCTAAAGAGGTGGGTGCAGTCCAAGAATGCCCAGCTTGACTCGACTTCGCAGGCTTTTTTGGAGGGCAACTTATCGGGTGTGCACCCTCCCAGCGCGGCTCTAACCCGGGAGCAAACGCAAGCTATAATGTCCCACGGTGGTGTCCGGCGTCCTTCTGGGGGCCGAGGTCGAGCTACTTCGGCGGGTCAGGGCCGAGGACGGGTCTTCGGTCGTGGTTAAGGGATGGCCTTCTTAGACTCGGTGCTTAGTCCTGGTGCTGGCTCAAGCTCGGGTCCGGGCTTTGTAGAGAAGTACCTTAGTTTTAGTAAGCCTTCGGGCTCGGACCCTCCTCCTTGATGTAATATTTTGTTCAAGTGAAATAAAGTTTTATTTCTATTGCATCATTACTTTTCTAAAGCTTTTCTCGATTGTATGACCAAGTTTGCTTCAAGATTGTGTAATGGCTAACTTGAACTCGTAATTACTTCGTCTAATGCCGAAGTCAAATCTTTAAGTAGCTACTTCGTCTTAAGACGAAGTTGAGGCTTTCAAGCGGCTACTTCGTCTAAGGACGAAGTTAAAGCCTTAAGTAGCCACTTCGTCTGAAGACGAAGTTTGGGTTTTTAAATAGCCACTTCGTTTAAGGACGAAGTTTAGGCTTTCAAGCGGCTACTCCATCTAAAGACGAAGTTAAAGCCTTAAGTAGCCACTTCGTTTGAAGACGAAGTTTGGGCTTTTAAATAGCCACTTCGTTTAAGGACGAAGTTTAGGCTTTCAAGTAGCCACTTCATTTAAGGACGAAGTTAAGGCTTTTAGATAGCCACTTCATTTAAAAGACGAAGTTGAGGCTTCCTTGTTTGTCGAATTTATCGATAGGAGTGGTCTCCTTACGCGCGTTTAGGTGCTACTCCAAAATTGGAGTTTTGCTTGATTTGGACTCGAAATAATAAGGAACATATACTATAAAATATATAAAGATTTAACATGGAAAATTCTGAATTATCTTTACGAATAATATTTTTTCAAATGGGAAATGTGCCAAGTTCGGGGTACTGATTCCCCAGATACATGGGCGAGCTTGTATGATCCTTTGCTGAGGACTTCTTGGATTCGGTAGGGTCCCTCCCATGTGGCTTCCAGTTTGCCGAGCTTTTCTGCCTTACTAACTTCATTATTCCTAAGTACGAGGTCGCCTATTTGAAACTGCCGATGCTTCACTCGGTTATTATAATATCGAGCTACTTGCTGTTTATACCGGGCTTCTTGTACATAGGCTTGTTCTCGTTTTTCTTCCAAAAAATCCAAGTTAGTTCGAAGTCTCTCTTCGTTATCTTGGGAGGCGAAGTTAAGTGTTCGAGGGCTCGGCAAGCCGATCTCTACTGGGATCACTGCCTCGGTTCCATAGACAAGACTGTACGGTGTTTCTCCATGGGATGTACGGGGAGTAGTTCGGTAAGACCATAGAACTTGGGGAAAATTTTCCGCCCAATCTCCCTTGGCCTTTTCGAGGCGGGTTTTTAACCCTCTGACTATTGTTCGGTTCATGTCTTCGGTTTGGCCATTTGCCTGAGGGTGTGCCACCGAAGTGAATTTCTGCTGGATGTGGAGTTCGTCACACCATTCTCGGAATGTCTTGTCCGTGAATTGAGTTCCATTATCTGAGACAAGGACATGGGGTATGCCGAAGCGACAGACTATATTTTTCCAAACGAAGTTTAGGGCTTTTTTACTTGTAATTTTTGCCAAGGGTTCTGCTTCTACCCACTTCGTAAAGTAGTCGATGGCTAATATAAGGAATCGCAGCTGGCCAGGAGCTCGCTCAAACGGGCCAACGATGTCTATCCCCCATTGCATGAATGGCCAAGGACTTTGCATGCTGGTCAGCTCGGTTTGAGGTATCCTTGTTACTACTGCATGGAGCTGGCACCTCGGACACTGCTTGACTATGTCGATTGCGTCTTGAAGCATGGTCGGCCAATAATATCCCCATCTCATGACCTTTCTAGTTAAGGCACGAGCTCCGATGTGACTGCCACAGGATCCTTCATGTACTTCGCGTAGTACGTAGTTTGCTTGGTTGGATCCCACACACCTTAGAAGAGGTTGAAGGTACGACTCTCTGTACAGTACTCCCCGATCTAGAATGTACTTAACTGATTTGCTCTGAAGCTTCCGAGCTTCGACCTTATCAGCAGGGAGTTCGTCTCTTTCAAAGTAATTACGAAGAGGTGTCATCCAGTTCGGTTCGTCATCGGTTACCGTATTTACTTCGGCCTTGTCTATACTTCGAGTTTGTACTTCTTCCACAGGAGAGGTTGTGGATGATGATGCGAGTTTGCTTAGTGCGTCAGCTCGGTCATTATCACCTCTCGGGATTCATATCAACTCGAAGTATGAAAAGTTTTGTTGTAGGGTTTTGACCTTATGGAGATATTTCTTCATCCGTTCACCTCGTGCCTCGTATCTGCCTAACACGTGACTCACTATAATTTGGGAGTCACTGTGGATTTGGACAGCTCGTAGTTGAAGAGTTTGCGCGAGGCGAAGTCCTGCGATTAGGGCTTCGTATTCCACTTCGTTGTTTGTTGTTGGGAAGTTGAATCGTAGGGCATAAGTGGTTTCTTTTCCTTCCGGGCTGACGAGCAAGATTCCGGCTCCACTTCCTTTATGGCTTGATGCTCCGTCCACATAGATTTTCCAACAATCTATTGGAGGTGACTTCGGTGTTTCCTCTTGGATGTTATCCTTGACAGGTTCAGTGAGCTTCGGAGGTTCCGCGAATACTGCTTCTATTAGGAAGTCCGCTAGTGCTTGTCCTTTGATGGCCTGCCGAGGTGCAAAGGAGATCGTGTGTTCGCCGAGCTCTACCGCCCATTTGGCAATTCATCCTGAAGCTTCGGGCTTTGTGAGTACTTGCCGAAGTGGGAGGTCGGACAAGACTTGTATTGGATGAGCGTGGAAATATGGTCGAAGTCTTCTTGCAGCATTCACTAGAGCGAGTGCGACCTTTTCCAGGGGTTGGTATCTCGTTTCTGGTCCTTTTAGTGCTCGGCTTATGAAGTAGACAGGTAATTACCGAGGTCCTTCTCGTACTAGGACTGCGCTTATTGATTCGTCCGAGGCGGCGAGATATAGAGAGAGGACTTCGCCTTCCTTTGGGACGGATAAGGTGGGTAGATTTGCGAGGTACTTCTTTAAGTTTTCAAAAGCTTGCTTATGCTCGTCATTCCACTCAAAGTTCGGAGCCTTCTTTAGAATCTTAAAGAACGGGAGTTGCTTCTCGGCGGCTTTAGATAGGAAACGACTTAGTGCGGCCAGGCAGCCCGTCAATCTGTGCACGTCGTGAATGGACCTCGGTACTTGCATTTCCTGGACAACTTTGACTTTTGCTGGATTGGCTTTTAGTCCTTCGCGAGAGACCCAACACCCGAGGAACTTTCCAGATTGAACCATGAAAGTACATTTTCCTGGGTTTAACTTCAGGTTCACCTCGCGGAGCAAGTTGAAGACGACCTGGAGGTCGTTTAGGCAAGTGTCAACTTCCTTACTTTTGACGACTATATCGTCAACATATACTTCGACAATTTGATCGATGTGAGGTTCAAAAATCTTGTCGACCATCCTTTGGTATGTAGCTCCAGCGTTTTTTAGTCCAAAAGGCATTTTCTTATATGCGTAGATACCGAAGTCCGTGACGAAGGCTGTCTTCGGAGCGTCTTCGGTGCTCATAAGGACTTGATGATACCCCTTGTATAGGTCTAGAAAACTGAATGCCTTGTGTCCAACAAGGGCTTCGACCTTCTTGTCGATGTTGGGAAGAGGATAGCAATCCTTAGGGCAATGCTTGTTGAGGTCGGTGTAGTCAATACACATTCGCCACCCTTCTCCTTATTTCTTTACCATCATGGGGTTTGCCAGCCACGTCGGATACTTCAATTCGAATAGGATATCAGCTTTCTGTAGCTGGCGTACCTCGTCATGGATCACCTGATTTCTTTCGGCTGTAAAGGCTCGTTGCTTCTGCTGAACTGGCTTCACCTCGGGATCAATGTTGAGATGATGAGTGATGACACTTGGTGACACTCCAGTTATGTCTAAGGGTGACCAGGCGAAGATATCTCTAAACTCCCGAAGTAACCGAACAACTCGACTTCAGAGTTCGCTTCCTCCGACAAACCCGACCTTGACGACCTTGGACACATCGTCTCCGTATAATACGACGTCTTCAACAGGCTCTACAGATAGTGACGCCGACTTCGTCACCTCGGGGTTCTGTAGTTGCTATGCTTGAGGATGTTGCACCCCAGAACCTCGGAGTGCGACCTGCATGCACTCCTTAACCTGTGTTTGGTTTCCTCTAAGCGTAATCACCCCGTTCTTAGATGGAATCTTGATCGTTAGGTGGTAGGCCGAGCAGACTGCCCTTGTCGCTATTAGCCAATCTCTTCCCAAGATGATGTTGTAGGGGGAATTGGCTTTGACGACGAAGAAGTGGATTATCTTCGTGGAAGATAACGGACTCCTTCCAACTGTTACAGGGAGTGAAATAGTGCCATCCGTCGAGGTTTCTTCTTGTGTGAAGTTCTTCAACGGGACGGGTGCTGGTTTTAAGCGTACTTCTTCGATATCGAGTTTATCGAAGCAGTTCTTGAAGAGCACACTTACCGAGGCTCCGCTGTCGATGAACACTCGGTGAACCAATTTATTGGCCACTACGGCTTCGATGATGGTAGCATCTTGATGAGGTAATGCATAAGGAACTGGGTCGTCGCTAGAAAAGGTGACGACCTCATCCTTTTTGAACCTTTTTTGTGAAGGTTCCTCCTTCTGCTGACCTCGGGCCTCGGCTTTTAACGAGGACTTTGTTGCGCCTTGAGGGAGCCCGGTAATAGCAGTGATGACTCCGTCATATTGAGGCTGGTCTTCGTCTTCGTCCTCGTCATCGCGTCTTGACTTCTTGTCTTGATGGGGATAGCAGTTTTCCCCTCCTCTATTCTTACTTCGCTTGCCTTTCCCCTGAGGTCGGGTGTCTTGCTGGCTACGACCTCGGTATTTACCAAGGGTACCGTCACGCACCAGGTGGTCTATATCCGAGGCAAGATTTCGGCAGTCCTCAGTGTGATGACCGTGATCGTCGTGGAATTTGCAGTACTTGTCCCTGGATCGTTGTTTCGATCCATTTCGGGATAATGGTGGCGGCTTCTGGAATAAGTTCGCATGAAGCTTGTATATTTCAGCTCGGGACTTCGTCAGCGAAGTGAGCTGATTTTGGTCTTGATTGGACCGGGGTCCGAGCCGAGATGCCAGTGGACCTCGCTGTATTCTTTCGAGAGCTCCTCGTCGATTCTGCCCCAGATCAGTACGTTCCTCCCTCTTCCTCTTGTCGTGATTTTCAGGTCGGTCTACTGCCCTTTTTCTCCTATCAGCCTCGTCCACCTCGGCAAATGTATCAGCAATCCTCCACAATTGTTTGGAGGTTTGAGGGCGCTCTTTTATGAGCTCCCTAAAGAGAGTGCCGGAGTGAATGACATTTTGGAATGCCGAGATAAGGACATCGTCTGACAGATGGTCGACTTTAAGGCTCTCGTTATAGAACCTAGCCAGGAAGTCACTAATTGTTTCGCCCCGTCCTTGTCTTAGCGTAAGGAGTTGGGCCGAACTGATCTTAGCCTCGGCTTTCTGGAAGAAACGACGTTCGGAAGCGTTTAGCAGGTCGGTATACGACCCAATGCTGCGGCGCGGGAGGTTGTCGAACCACTTTCGAGCGTTGTCTATCAGCAGTTCGGGAAAGACTTTGCACATGTAGACGTCTTCGGCGAGCCCTTGGTTCAACATGTTATATTGGTATTGTGACAGGAAGTTGCTGGGGTCACAAGAACCGTTATAGGGTTTAATGGGTGGCACCCTATATGTTGACGGGAGCGGAGTGTAGAGTATTTTGTTGGTGAAGGGGGTAGCGATTCGACTGTAGACAGTGAATCTTCCTTCTCTGTAGTCATCTTCGTCACGTCGGGAAGGATCGACGTTTCGACGAGGTGTCCTTTCTCTGTAGTCATCCTAAACACGTCGGGAAGGATTGACGTTTCGACGAGGTGACGTCGAACCACGACGAGGTGAAATGAGGTTATTGTTTCCTCAGCGATTATGCTGCCTTAGGGGAAGTTCGTCATTTCTGCCCTCGACAATTTGGAGACTCCGGGGTCGTTGTCGGGGTGGTTCGGTTTTGTCTTCTCCGTCTTGACTTCGTTGCCGATGTTGTTCGGCGAACTTGAGGAAATCTTGTTCGTGGAGATCTAAGTATGCCTTAAGTGTATCTCCGAGCTGGGGCTGGATTGCGGCGTTTTCGGGTCGGTGATCTCCTCGGTTTGGCTCACCGTTACCAGTCGAATCATCGGAGCGATCTGACAACAAATTCTCCATATGGCCGCCAGGAGTCCGGCGCATTATGGAGTCGCGTCGGACTTGGAGTACATCCTCCTCATTGGCCAATGTGCGAGGTGGAATGACGGACGGATTAGCTTGGTTCTGTTGTCCTTTGGCAGCAGCAGCTACAGCGGTGGAGCGGGTTGATCTTACCATTGTATCTTTACTCAGAAACGTTGATCGATTTCACAGAATTTATTGACTTCCCACAGACGGCGCTAGTGTTTGATCGTCGATTTTTAGAGTGTTTGAGCGATGGAAAAATGTAAAGAACAAGAACACAAGAATTACGTGGTTCGATCTTTGTTAGATCTACGTCCACGGAGAAGAGAAATCCTTTTTATTAATATTGAGTTTTTGAGAGAGTAACAGTAATAATCCCCCCTTAATGTTGCTTTAGAGACTATATTTATAGGTAACAGATTGCAGTTATGGCTGGGCCCGAGATTGCAGGCGCTAAGTTCGGGATCGTGGGCTAGACTTCTGGGCTGTTGGGCCGAGCTGCTGGGCTCTTGGGCCGAAGTGACTAGGCCGAGCTGCTGGGCTCTTGGGCCGGAGTGACTGGGCCGAGCTGCTGGGCTCTTGGGCTGAACTTATTCAGGTTGTCATTACCGAGGTCCAGTTATGTTGGGCCTTAGTCTCGATTGGGCCTGTTGGTGGTGGGGCCATATCCTATCAATTTTGATATAATTGTGATATGTGATATACTTTATTATAATGATTTTCTTATAATTTAAATATATAAATAATATAAAATATCGTCATATTAATAAATCATAATTGTTTTTATAGAATTAGATTGTTAATATACTAATATCTATCACTTTAAAATATTTCATGTATAGCATGATATTTTTGTAACTCTAAATTTTTATTAAAATTATCACCATTAAAATAAAAATATAGAGATGCATTACATCTTATTACAACATCTAACCTACCATTCCCAACACTATAATATACTTATTATTTTAATAAATGAATTAAAAATAAATTCTATTAGTATAATTAAAATATTTAGAAAACATTAAATATGTTATTCATTAAAAGAAATTCATGCAATAGGACACATAACATATGTTAGTGTCTATTAAGAGTTAACAGAGTAAAATAACTCTATTAAAAGATAAAAAATAACTCTTCCAATAAAAAAATATAAATAATAGTGCTTTTAAAACAAATTAGACTAATTTATTCTTTTTAAATTTTATTTAATTTTTAGATAAATAAATTAATATTTGGATGAAATTAAAAATAGGTAAGTATCCTAGAGTAATTAAAAATCACCTTATATGTGAAACACACGAAATCTGTAGAATTGCTTTTCCACACACACGACTGTATCCACGGCGGTGAAGATCCGCACCAACATTCATTCTTTCCTGTTTCTATGAAACCTTTCCAATTTCTATTCAGCACACATGAAACCTGTATTAGCGGTGCGAGGAACCATCCACACTAGCCGTCATCCCTTCCGGCGTCATTCTAATCCAATTCGCCATATTGATTTTTTCAATTTTGGAAAACTGCAAAGGTAAACGTTCATTCCCAGCGCCATATTTTTCATCTTCGCGGTTGAATAAGTAGAAGATAGACCTAAATTTAATTCAGGCATGCAGGTTTTGTGAAATCAGTTTCTGAAGCATTTCATTATGTAAAATGGTGGATGGAGATTCCGATTTCGAATGTGACCCACGAGCCATACCAAATCAGGATGAGGTAAGTGACGAACCCATTTTTCGTGCTCTTTTTGTGTCTTGTTTTAATTTTAAATCGAGTCATTTTCTCTTTGTTTCTGTCGTATTTTGTGTTTAGGAGGACACAAGTCTGGGTTGGCAGGATACAGGTCAAGGTTGCAGGTCATCTCAAGAAAGAAGCAAGATTATGCACGTAGCAGCTTGGGTAATCTGAAGCTCAAAGCAAGGTACCGCTCGAGATCACGCTGCAATCGCTGAGGGCAAGAGGAGCACATTGACCAAGACAAGGAGACAGACTAAGCAGTCGGGAGCGCTCGAGATCACGCTGCAATCGCTGAGGGCAAGAGGAGCACATTGGCCAAGACTAGGAGACAGACTAAGCAGTCGGGAGCGCAGAGAACGGGCAAGACGCGGGGATGCAAGGATGAGTAACCCTTACCATCTGGGCTGAAAAAGTATGTTAGGCGAGGCTTCGGTAGCTACATGATGATTAAAAAGGGGGTTGTCTGAATGATGCGTTTGGGTGGTAGGAGTAAAATTCCATTCTTACGCTCGCCTTTAACCAATGACATGCCAGTATAATGAACAACTTTGCACCAATGATCAAGACATAAGTCAAGACTCAAGGATTCTGACCCAAGTCAAGTTCCTTTCTTATTTAACTATCTTAGTGTTTTCTTTTCAGTTATTTACATTTCAGCATTTTACTTTCTACTTGATTACAACTTCTTGCCCTACACAAGATTCGACTCAAAACCCTAAATTGTGATATCGAGAGAGGAATCTACCAACTCCCTGTTGGATCGACCATGTACTTGCCACTAGCAGAACTTAGTGAAGAGTGTAGGTTTGCAAATTTATCTTGACCAGAGTGATAACGACTGAACTCCGTCAGATTGGCGTCGTTGCCGGGGAGTTGCGCCTTCTAGAATTTCTCTCTCACCTTGACTTAGGTCTTGTCCACGATGTATGCTTCGACCTAATCCCAAAGGACAACTCAGAGACATTTGGTTTGATCTTAAGATCGAGAGAAACGCCAGGAGAAGAAGAGGCAGACTAACGAGACATACAAGGATTGAGTGAGACGCCCGTCAAGCAGAAAGAATGGCGGACGAACAAGGAGAAATCAACAATGATGACAATGGAAATGCACCTCCAGAGCAGACACTCAGGGAAATGATATTCCCCAATAACAATAATCTGAAACCATTGGGCATCACCTTGCCCGCGATACCTGACAAGTGGGAACTAAGGCACTCTTTCATCCAAATCTTACACAAGTTCAGTGACTTGCCAAGAGAGGATACGCAAAGGCATCTTCAAGACTTTGAGATGGCCTTTGGAACCATCGGGACCAACGAGCCAACAAAAAAGGAGTACATACGTCTGATATCATTCCCTTTTTCACTTCAAGATACTGCTCGAGAATGACTTTACACATTACCTGCAGGTAGTGTCACGACTTGGCAAGCAATGCAGCAGAACTTCTTGGAGAAATACTATCCTGTCTCGCGGATCCAAAACGCACGAAGAAGGATGAGCACCATCCAGATGGGAGCCAGAGAGTCACTCCATAACTATTGGAATAAATTCAAGTTCATGTTGGCCAAGTGCCCGCAGCACAATATCTCTGACCAAGACTTGATCTAGTACTATGTCAACGGAATGAAGCCTGGAGAGCGGCAAATTCTGAATGCTGCGTGTGGAGGTTCTATCTTGAATAAGCAGCCTTCTGAAGCTTTCAGGCTATTGAACGACATGGCAGAAGAATCTCAAGATGATGCACACTCCTTGACCAAGACCATGGGAGATGCTTACGCATCACAGTACAAGACAAAACTCTCGAGCTTGTGTGCCACCATGAAGCAGATGATGGAGATGATGAAGCCGACCATCAAGAAGAATGTCAAGGCGTGCCAGCTATGCTATGCTACCACTTGACCGATCAATGTCCCACTCTAGGAGAAGAAGAAGTCAATGCTTTTGGGCATACCAACAATGGAGGAAACCACAATCAAAGCCCAAAGCAGAGGTTTGACCCCCACTCACAATCTTACAATTCAGGATGGAGGAACCACGAGAACTTAAGATACGGAGGTAATCACTACCAAGCTCCGCCCAAGGCTTAGCATCAAGTTAATCCAAGAGGCCCATCTCTATTCGAGACTGTCTAGAATTTGACCAAGGAGCACCACAAATTCAGGGATGAATTTGAGAAGTTCAAGACATAAAGTCAAGGAGCCCTACAATCACTAGCCAACCAAATCTCCAACTTGACCCATGCTATCGTCAAGATGGACAACAAGCAAGGAGGACTGCTCTCCCAAGTCCAGGTGAATCCCAAACCACAGGTCAACACAGTGATGCTCAGGAATGGTAAATCCTTACTTGAACGAGTAGTGGAACCTGCCAAGGAGATGGTAGAACTACTCAAGGTGTTCCAGAAAGTGGAAGTCAACATGCCACTTGTCACTGCACTTGCGACTATGCCAAGATGTGCAAAATTCATGAATGAACTGTGTACCAAGAAAGTACAGTACCCTGACAACACAAGATTTCTAGTCGGGGAAAATATCTCTGCAATGCTCAAGAAGGATTTGTCAGTCAAGTGCAAGGATCCAGAGATGTTCTATATCCCCTGTGTGATCGGAAATACCAACATTGATCAAGACATGCTAGACTTGAAGGCTTTGATCAACTTCATGCCCCTAAGTATATTTGAGGAACTGAAGATAGGGCCACTGAAGCCATCCGGGCCGTGATCCAGCTAGCAGACAAGTCAAGTGTCTACCTCGAATGCATTGTGGAGGATATCTTGGTCAAGGTACAAAACTTGATTTTTCCTGCTGATATTTATGTACTTAACATGGGCAGCTCTTTTGCCAAGAAATCTCTTATGCTTTTAGGTAGGCCATTTCTCAAGACGGTCCGGACCTTTATCGACTGCGACACCAGGAAGCTGACTTGCAAGTGCGCTGGAGAGACTGTGACCTTTGATATCTAGAAGGCAGAGCAACATGCTCCAGACAAGGAGATAGTGGATTTTGTGGAATCCAATAACAAAGACATTGATGAATCCTTACCCCAGATTCTGAACAAGATGGAGGACGAACCAAGCAAGGAGGAAGAAGTAGCCACTAAGACATCTGTCCAAGCAGTGGACTACCAAGTCCCTAAATCACTCTCGATTCTAAGGAACCAGATGGAATCATCCATACTCAAGTCACCAAAGTTGGAAATGAAGACCTTGTCTTAGCATCTCAAGTATATTTACTTGGGCAAGGAGGAGACATTGCCAGTGATCATTAGCTCAGAGTTATACCAAGAAGAGGAAGACAAGATCTGAGATCTGCTATTGAAGTACAAAGAGGCTATAGGATGGACGTTGGCCGATATCAAGGGAATAAGCCCTACGGTATGCTAGCATCACATTTTGCTTGAGCAAGATGCGGTACTAGTTCGAGATCCACAAAGGAAGCTAAATCCTGTCATGATGGAGGTAGTCAAGAAGGAGATTGTCAAACTCCTTGACATGGGGATGATCTATCCCATTTCAAATAGCCAATAGTTCAGCTCAATCCACGTTGTGCCCAGAAAGTCTGGCGTGCAAGTGATCGAGAACGAGAACAAGGAGCTAATCACAACGAGACTGCAGACAGGCTGTGAAGTCTGTATTAACTACAGGAATCTGAACAAGGTGACCAGGAATGACCATTTTCCACTGTCGTTCATTGACCAGATGCTCGAGCGGCTGGTAGAAAATAAGTTCTTCTGTTTCCTTGATGGATACTTAGGATACATGCAAATATGGGTAGCACTCGAGGATCAAGAGAAGACTACATTCACTTACCCCTTTGGAACTTTCGCCTACCGAAGAATGCTTTTTGGGCTGTGCAACGCCTCTGGCACGTTCCAAAGGTGCATGATGAGTATATTCTCTGACCTCCTTGAGCATTGCATTGAGGTAGTTATGGACGACTTCACAGTCTGTGACAGCAGCTTTGGCCGGTGTCTTGAGCACCTACAGATGGTACTACAAAGATGTGTGGAGAAAGGCCTGGTGCTCAATTACGAGAAAAAATCCATTTCATGGTCAAAGAAGGCATTGTGCTTGGCCACGTTATCTCTGAGAAAGGAATTGAAGTTGACCGTGCCAAGGTGGAAGTCATTGCCAAGCTGCCATACCCTACCAATGAGAAATAATTACAGGGATTTCTTGGCCACGCGGGTTTCTGCCGCCGCTTTGTCAAGGACTTCGCCAAGATAGCCCAACTGATGAACAAGCTACTCCAGAATGATGTGCCATGTGATTTCGACGAGCAGTGCAAGAAGACATTTCAAATCTTAAAAAATCACTTGATCTCAGCACCAGTAATCAGACCACATGAATGGGGGATGCCCTTTGAGTTAATATGCGACGCAAGCAGTTATGCTATAGGAGCAATATTGGGCCAAAAGATTGGCAAGGAGAGCTATGTTATTTACTATGGTTCGATAACACTCACCGGAGCCCAGATCAACTATACCACCATGAAAAAAGAGCTGCTTGCCGTGGTATTTGCATTTGAGAAGTTTCGCTCCTATCTCTTGGGGAGCAAGACAATGGTCTACACGGATCACACAGCACTAAAATATCTCATGGCTAAGAAGGATAATAAGCCACACCTCATAAGATGGATCTTGTTACTCTAGGAATTCGACATTGAAATGAAAGATAAAAGTGGAGCCCGAAACCATGTGGCTGACCACTTGAGCAGAATCTTGTGGGAAGATGACGAAGCACCCCTCAATGAAAGATTTCCTGACGAGGATTTATATGGAATAGGCATTGTTGAGCCATGGAATGCTGACATAGTCAACTACATCATCACGAAAACTTTCCCGTGGAGCTTGACCAGTACCAGAGGGGGGAGATAAAGAAGCTGAGCTAGTCATTCATTTGGGATGACCCATATCTATGAAAGAAGGGTACTGACTTGATACCCGGAGGTGTATATCCCGAGAAGGAGTGAGGAAGTATACTTGAGCATTGCCACGAGAAGGAATGCGAAGGACACTTTGGACCAAGGCGTACGACAAGGAAGATCCTGGATAGTGGTTTCTATTGGCCCACAATCTTCAAATATTATTTTGAAAAGTGCAGGACATGCGACCAATGCCAAAGAGAAAGAAACATTTCTAAGAACGACGAAATGCCCTTGGTATCAGTCTTGCCAGCGGAGATTTTTGACATATGGGGCATGGATTTCATGGGTCCCCTGCCCAAGTACAAAGACAATAAATACATCTTGTTAGCAGTGGATTATGTTTCTAAGTGGATAGAAGCAATTGCAACACCAAATGCAGATGCTAGGACGGTAGCAAGATTTGTCGAGGCAAATATCTTCACCAGATATGGCATGCCCAAGGCGATAGCCAGCGATAAAGGTTCACACTTCTATAACTCAACCATCACTAGCTTGCTCAAGAAGTATGGAGTTCACCGTCGTATGTCTACTGCATAACATCCCCAAGCCAATGGGCAAGCTGAAGTCTCCAACCGCATTGTGAAGAACATTTTGAGGAAGGCAGTTGGCGAGACAAGGAAAGACTGGAGTGACCACCTCGACGATGCACTTTGGGCATATAGGACAGCCTACAAGACTAAATTTGGAATGTCTCCATACCGTATGGTATATGGCAAGCTGTGCCATTTACCTGTCGAGATGGAGCACAAGGCGTTTTGGGCAGTGAGCAAGATCAATCAAGATTGGGATGAAGTTATTGAAGAAAAAAAGTTCAGTTTGCAAGAGCTAGAGCAAATCCGACTTGAGGCTCATGACAATGTTGCCTTGTACAAGAAAAGGTTGAAGAAGTGGCATGACCACATAGCTTGAGGAAGGAGATTCAACAAATGCGAACTGGTACTTCTATATGAGAATCGTCTCAAATTTGCCTCTGGCAAGCTATCTAGAAAGTGAAGAGGACCATACATGGTCTAAGAGCATTACACTAATGGCTCCGCAGACATACAAGATCTCAAGACCAAGATAATTTTCAAAGTCAGTAGAAATAGGCTCAAGGCCGATTATGGATATCCCTAGAAAGGAAGTCACGGACCTTGCCCCAAAAGGTCTCTCTGAAGAAGCTTGATCAAGAAGCAGCACAACGTCGATGTCAACGACATTAAATCAAGGCGCTAGCCAGGAGGCAACCTGGTATTTTAATTTCTTTTCGTTTTTCTGATTTTTGGTTTTTATTCCGTTTATTTTTTGTGTGGTTTATTTTTGCATCTTAGCCCAAGAGCCCAATTGACCCATTCTAGCACTTTGCCTCAAGTAAAGTGTGTGAGTGGAGGGAAAGAAGGCTCCTGACTTGAGATTCCACTTGACCAACTTCGGGAAAGAAATTTTTCTGCCGAAGGAGACTCTAGTTTTTGTTTTGTGTAGAGAAGCGTCGAGAAACGAGGAGATGAAGCGTCGCGGGAACTGTTACGTTGAAAAGGTAACTGCCATCCCACGTCAGTGCGACAGTCAGGGCAATCAAGTGCCTGCGTCTGCATGCCTACCTCCCTTATAACCGACTATACCCACTCTTCCTCCGTTCCAGACATTACAACCACCCCCTACGCCTTCACCTCTACAACTTCCAACACTTTTTTTCCTTAACCTCACCCATTATCATCATTCATACTCACTCTCCTCTCACCTTCATCACCCACAACTCTCTCCAGTTCGTAAACCACCACTCTCACCACCATCTTCAACTTATCTACACCACTTCCCCAATTTCTCCATAACCACCACACTAAACCAGCCATTTAACCTTTATCACCATGGTGCGCAAGAGAGTAATAGCTAAGAAGAAGGGAGAAGCTAGCAGCCAACCCTCATCCACGACCACTAAAACCTAGCTTTCACTGGAGAACACCTCGACCGAAGCTGCCGCCATAGCAACACCCGAGATACCAGCCGTAGAAATCACCCAAGCACCCATTTTAGAGGTAGAGCAAAACAACCACCACCCAAGGAAACTGAGGAAGCAGAGGAAGAAGAAGAATTAGAGGCCGATGAAGAAGACTAAGAGGGGGAGGAAACAGCGGAGCAGAAGAAAGAAGAAGAGATGGAGGTTGACCAACCAAAGGAGGAAAATCAGAAGGGAAGCTCAAGAAAAGCTACTGAGGAGAAGGCAAATGAGGTATCATCCGAGGAGAAAACCCAAAAGAAGCGCCGGTTCAAGATAGTGGTGAAGAAAGAGAAGGTGACGCCTGTGAGGAAGACGAGGGCCAGAATTTCTGAGGCCAAGACAAACGAGATGGACGGAAGAGAGACCGTGGTCCCCAAGACCATAGATTTCAAAGTCTTAAAGAAACTAAGCGTGGAGGAGCAAGTTCGAGAAAGGTTCAGAGCGATAGGCTAGCAAAATTTCCTTGACAGGGAAACCACCACATACGGTGACTTGGTCAGGGAATTTTTCGGTAGCATCAAGGTGGAAGTAGAGATGAGAGGAGTTCCCAGTGTTATGGAGTTCTCACTCACGGGCAAGCAGCAGAAGGTAGCCGTTGAAGACCTAGACATCATCCTGGGCATGATCGATTTCAAAGAGAAGTTCAATTCGGAGTACAAGACAACGATCAAGGTAGTCCCCAATGCACCGAGGGAGCAGTGGAACTGGATGTGGGAGGGTCTTGCCAAGATAAAGAATATCGAGGGAAGCCGCATATTTACCATCGAGGAGAATGCTGATGGAGAGCCCCGCATTGTTGATGACCATATTGAGAAGCCACATGTCTATCCCACGAAGAGTGCAGTGAAAGCAACAAGATCCCCCTTGCTCGAGCCGCCAACAGAGGAATTGACAACATATCTCATCCGCATCCACAAGACAATGAAGTAATTGCAGGAAGCCCAACTGGCCTACTTTGAGCACGTAGGTTTCAGATATCCCCCAGCTCACCATTGACTCAGTCCTCCCTCTTTTTTTATTTTTCTTTTTTCTTTTTAGGTTTTTAATTTTTATTTTTATTTTCTTGTTTTTATGTTTTTGTTCTGTTTTAGTTAGAGTCTTGAGTAGGGAGCCTCTCCCGCTCTAAGCACTTTGCCTTGAGCAAAGTGTGTGAGTGGAGAGGGTTCCCGCGTCTGTCTAGGTTAGCAAGTCAGTTTTTATTTGCTTTCTTGTTTAGAGTCTTGTCAGCATGCTAATTGTATATGTATCTTGAGCATGATAGATATAGGTGTTTTGATGTATAGATCAAACATGTTCTAGGATAGTTTGGTATGATGGAAATGTGGTCAAGTGAGCATCTGAAAGTGTATCAACCTACTCTAAGTGAATATATGTGGAAGCTAAAGTAGAAGACACGAGATAATTTTTGCGTAGGTTATCAATTAATAACCTACACGGAAGCCTTACGGCCAAAAAGGAATAATCAAAACAAGTGTTGAGGTATTACACTGTTGAACACAACAATAACTACAACACTATCACTAAAATACTAAATGTATGTTCTTACGAGCTAAGAAGCATACAGAATTAAAACTACGAATTTAATCTGCAAATGTGTCTATCTAACAGTGTTAACTGAATGAAAGAATTCTATTATTTATAGATAGACTACATGGGCTTGGATCCATAAGTGTAGTAACTGTTCGGCCCATGTCTCCACAATTCTCGCAGTTCTATTTGTTGTGCTCCGCAAATCTGCCTGGAATTGTGGAACTACTTTAGTTGGTTATTGACTCCTGGATTTGTAGAACAAAATTCCACTAAGCATGAAACCCTCAACCGCCTAGTAAGACTTGGTCTTTCCTCTAGTCTCCGTGCATCCTTCACGTCTTCATGCATCTGCCAAGTCATCCTTCCACGTGGCTGTTGAGTTGGACGCTGAGTCAACACCAGTTGTTATGTTGCGTCAGAAACTGGGTCAACCTTCCTGTGAAGAACACAAAAATACACATGTTAGGTCAACATTAAAGATAACAATATATCTTAAATACCTAACAAACTCCCCCCGTTTTTGTGCCTTCTTCACAACACCCTTTTCTTCACTAGAGCTCCCCCTGAATGTTTGTGTCTGCAAAACAAATTCAAGAGTAGCAATATAGATAGATATAGCAATATGCACGTAAAACTATCACACATATCAAGCAGCAACTACTATGCCATTTCATCAAAAACGATTAGAGCTGCAACAGTCAT
>JAPKLX010000041.1:923071-1007828 GCA_026898415.1 Leonotis leonurus | reverse complement strand
CGAGCTCCATCACCGAGCTCCATCGCCGAGCTCCATTGCCGAGCTCCCGCAGCCACCTCCTCCGCTTCTTCTCTATCTGCTCCATCTCCCTCACGGTTCTTTCCTCTCGCTCTGTTTCTTTCCACTCGCGCAGCGCTGCTGCTGCGCTTTCTTCTCTGCCACGGGACAGCCGCGAAGTAGCCATCCCCGAGGCTGCTTCGCTCGTCCAGGCTTCCCTCCAGCGCTGCCCCGCATCGCCGCCCCTGCACCGCCGCCGCCGCTTCAAGGTAAGGCACCTCTTCTTACTCTTTTATATCCTTCTTCCTTTTGATTGATTATGGGAATGTTCATGATCTAGAATTCCCTTAAGTTCATGATTTAATCGAGTCTTATGAATGTTCAAATTTTACAAATTTGTTTCGGTTGGTTCGAGGTAATTCGAGGTAGCCCGGAATCTGTTCGGGCTGTTCGGAGTTCGCCCGAGGTGGTTCAAGGTTGTTCGGGGTGGCTCGGGGTGGTTTCGAGGCCGTCCGGGGCTGTTCGGAGTGTCTCGGGGTCTGCCGGAGCCGTTCGGGGCCTGCTCTAGGCTGTTCGGGGCCTGCTCGGGGCCAACCGAAGCTGTTCGGAGCCGTGCGGGGCTGTTCGAGGTCTGCCAGAGCCATTCGGGGCCTGTTCGAGGTCTGCCGACGCTGTCCGAAGTTATTCGGAGTGGTTCGGGACCTGTTCGAGGTCATCCGAAGTTGTTCGGGGTCATTCGAAGCTATTCGGGGCTGCTTGGAGCCGTGCATTACATCTTCAAAGCGCTAGCTAAGTCCTTCACCTTCCCTTCTCTTTATGTCTATTATTCCTTCTATGTTTTGTGGATTTTAGTTTGATTTATGTGATAGTGAGCGTGGTATGACATGGGTAATTCTAGTTCAAACTAAGAAGGTTTAAAGGATGGGGAGGACAGTTTCTATAGCACCTCAGTTCACGTTTAACATATCATAGTGTAAATTCTACCTTCATGATTTAATAAAAGGGATGTAGCTAATGAAAATAAAGGCTATGAGTAGAACCATTTACCTTATGATTTGCTACCACTTCTCCTCTCTTGATTCTTTCCTTAAGTCTTAAATTTGGCAGCACTTCGTGTGAGTGATATTTGGGTGTAGGTTGAGTTAAAAACTATCCCTTTTATATAGAAGATTACATCCCTATTCTGTACAAATCCTTATGCACTTTGCTTAATCTATTGGATTTGCAGGTTGTGGTGATTGGTTGAAGCTTGAGCGTCACTGGTGGCTAGAATCAGTAGGGAGCAGTGCACGCCAGTTTCTGATTTATGGAGAAGCTAAACAGTTGCACGCTTGTTCTGGTTTATGGATTACTGTTCATTGGCTTATTTTCTACTGAAATTACACGTAAATTGCTTTATGTACGTCTATATACATATTACATCTTAGTTGAAGTTTATGTATTACTTCTAAATATATTTTACATCTATTGGAGGCATTCTACTGTATTACACATGTCTGTTATATATATCACACTATATATATATTACGTATAATTTTATAAATATAGTACATCTTTGTTTTCCTTTATGTATAACTGCATATTACACTAATTATCACTAATTATACTTCTCATTTTAAACAAATAATTATCCGATAAATCATACTTCTCGTTTAAAACCAATAAGTATTTGTATTAATTTAATACTAATAATGGCACTAATCCTATTAGGCATTAATCACCCTCAATGGACCTCCTCGTAAATGTAATCAGATTAAGTGATGACATTAACTATTAAATTACTACAAATGTTCGTTATCCTCAAACTGTTATCGGAAATTGGTCTTGTAAATTTAATCCAAGTACGAGAAATTTGAGAAATTTTAGAGCTTAAGAATATTTATTTAGGATTAAAAGATGAGATATTACATTATCATTAGACTCTACAAAAGCAAAGAAACTTAAATTTCGTAACGATCAAGTTACCCAATATATTGGCCTTCTCATGTTGAAAATTAATCTGATAGATAGAAACTTAACATGTATAGTTTTGAAGGTGAACTTGATGGGTAAAAGGCAAGTTTGACAAAATTCACCAACCTGGATTTATAGTACTCTTTAATTAACATTCCTCTACCATGAGATGGTGGAAATTAATCACGCCTGCCATTATTCTTGCAAATTGCAACTGAATTCTTCTCCACCTTTAATTTTTTTTCCCTCTTTTTTTGTCTTTTTGGTTGGGTGGGAAAAAAGTAGAACAGAATAATATCCCATATTCACTTGATCTCATATATTTAAAATCCAATTTTTTATGAATTTTTTTTAAAGATCGACGTCATCAAATCTCTTCAAACAAAATGTTTCTTGCAATGAGATTCAATACTAGTAATTTTATTTTTTAATATTATCTCAACATTACTCTATTTCTAATAAGGTGATAAGCTCGAGATCATGAGATTCGTGTATTTCTATATAACATCTATAAACACATAAATCCCGCGACCCCGAGGTCGCAAGATTCATTTGTTTTAACGTTTTTCCAACAAATGTTATATTAAGCACATCCTTGACTGGTGCATGTGTAGATTATGATCACCATCTCGAATATAGTCAGTAAAAAAATATGAACTTTACTGTATACACGTGGATTGATTTGTTTTCACAATGCATCAATTATTGACAACCCTTAATGTGCTACCAACGTTGCTATGTGGAAGTAGTTGAGTAAAATCACTAATAAAGTTGAGAAAAATTCATGCATCTGTGAAATACTTTACTATGAACATGTACCTAAATAATTCACACATTCCAAAATACAATAATTCATAGTCTAAGTATATTAGCTTTGCTATTAATATGAACATGTTTTTTTCAATTCATGGCTTCTTTAATTACATTTTTCTTTTCCTCTTCTTTTTCATTAGGGTCCATGGATATTCAAAAGATAGGCATTGCAAGGGACAAAATATGAAGTTATAGGAATTTGTAAGGAAGATATCTTGAATTTGATTAAGAAAGTGTTGAAGCGTCATGGGTTGATTGCTACAAACAGTTTAAATGCAATACCCCGTATTTTAATTCGCAAGAATTTTTGTGTTTTATTATTATATAGGGTATCATATCTGTAGGAAATTAAAATTTTGTTGTTAAGTTTCACATACGTTAACTACCCAACGAATTTAATGTTTATTTGTGACGTGCTTGAATTTATATTATTATTATTAAATTTCTAATTAAATTATTATTGTAGAATGTTGAAACATTCAAATAATAATAAATATATATACACACATATATATAGTATTATTGTTACATGCTAATGGTATAAGTATGAAATATATTCTAATTAATTATTAAAGACCCACTTAGAATAATAAAATCTGAAGAGGATAAAATGAAAAGCCCAATGAGATGTTAAAAACCTCATAATACTATTAATAGTCCAATAACATTTTCAATTATTTTTGTAGATACATTGTAATATCAATACAATAGGTAGTTGCAAATAATAAGTAAAAAATGAAATAAAATAAACAAAGCAAGATGAGCTTCATACTCCTCCACGTTTCCAATGTCGGTGGGTGTACCCCTACCACACAAATCTTTCAACCTTATAACAATCCCATCTTTATCCATCACCCAATTCTTTCATCGACATCAACACAAACTAACCTTATAGATATTTCAACCACATTTCATTCTCATGCATCCTGCAAAGTGAAAACAGAGCACTAAGAAGAAATAGAAGGAGAAGAAGGGAAAAGAGACAGTAGCAACAAGTCACTCTCAAACAAGTAGGTTTCATATTAAAAGTTTCCTTAACTCTTAATTTAGTTAGGTTGCTCTAAGTCTTGAATCACAACGAAAACAGCATGCTGCACAATTAAATACAAGATTTTTTTCCCTATTATTGATCCGTAGAATAAATCCTTCATAAGTTAGAAACTTCTATACTACTTCTACCTAAGACTTGAATATAGACTGTAACATGCTTTCACAAAGAGAAATGAACACTTTAAAGTAGTCAAATAATTTGCAACTCCCAAATTAAACTTCGTATAATTCATGATCTATCAACACATATCTATCACCAAATAAATATAATACCTATTGTTCGAGGCAACCCGACTGCAAACGGGGGACTCAAAGTCGATGCACGGCTGAAAACGATGACCCCGACGGCTGCCGAAGAGGACAGGGGTTGTACACCTCCGAGGACCTACGCGTAGGCGAATGCGGGTGCGACGGCATGACCACCGATGGTGGTTGATGGCTAAGCATTGGTCGGCCATGAAGTGTGGCCGAGAGGGAATCAATCGAGAGAGAGAGAGGGTGTGAGACAAAAAAAAAGAAGAAAATTTGGGGCTTTTGCCCAAAATCGCACTCTTTACTCGATTGTATAGGAAAAAAGAGACAAATCCGTGGAAATTTGGTCGGAGTTGAAGTTATGGCTGGAAAATTTAAAACAGAGAAAGGGGTTGTGTTTGGGCGTTTCGTTTTGGGTGAGATGTCAAAAGGGTAGGGAGAGAAGGACGTGGGGAGAAGCCGTTGCAATATCTGTGGGTGTGTGAGTGTTCTGCAAAAAAAAAAAAAGAAGATGATGAAAACGGGAGGAGGGAGTTTGATGTTTTTACGTAATTGGGGGGTTTGGGGGGGTTCTAATTTTCAAATGAAGATACTTATATAATTATATATGTTACTTTTATTATTTATAAAATCTCAATTAAGAATAAGAAACTATGGGTTTGGGCTACCTGTAGTTGGGCCGGGTTAAATAATTATTCTACTAGGCCTTATCATTTTTCTTAGCCTACAATATGTTTAGTCTATAGTTAATTTATTAATTGGGTCAAGCCCCTTTACATTAATTAGTTGGATTTAGTCTAATTAAACACTAATGATCTATTATTATTGATTAATTATGCCTCTAAGCCTAATTAAGTTTGGTCCTTGATTAATTTATATTAATTGATAATTTAATTGTTGAACTTGATTAATAATTTATTTAATTAAATTTGTATATATTGATGATTAATAATTAGTTAAGAGTAATTAATTATTAAATGAGTGATCTTAATTAGTAATAATTATTGAGATTTATTAGTATTTGAATTATTTTAAATCTTATTTATTAGTAATTAATTATTATTACTTTATTAATAAATAATTATATTACTTAATTAATTTAGTGAATCTGAATTAATTCAAATTGATACATTAACATTTTCTAAGGGTATCCAATTACGCAAACATATCTAAAATTTTCGATTCTTATGTCGGATTTAATTGTCTCAATTATATTAATTGCAAGCAAACAATTAATTATTTATCAACTTAGTAAACGTTTATTTCCTTTGAACGAAACTAAGGATTTCGAAGAAAACCTTAAAGCTTCATTATGTTTTGGTAGAGCGGATATAAAATCCTAAAACCTATAAAATTATTATGTCTCGAGTCAATAGAGATATTCTAAGAACTCAAATGATTATAAATGTAACTCATTACCTGAAGGTCCATCGAGGGGTTGACAACTAAGGAACGAGAAGGAGAACCAGACTTGTCAACTAATACTGGTATCTCAGGTGGGTTTACTATGCAACCTATATTTTTGCTGTAATAAAGCATGTTTAAAGAAAATGTGAAATGATTGTCATGCATAAAATTATTTGTGTTTTGTGTGTGATTCCTATCTGTGTTGAGCCATGTCTGTGAACTGGTCAACTTGTGAATAACGATCGGATCTTGAGCCATGTGTTGTTCAAGGTTAGTGTACACATGAGGAGTGTGATCGTGAGTCATTACGGACCGGTACACATAAGACTGTGTGTCAGTATTGACTGATCCAGTGGCACCCATTGGTCAACATCTGAGGAAGTGGAACCATTGCTCACCAATGTCGTTACCATTTTTAACGTATGGGAAAACAGTAACTTTGCTCATAGCGTTGTTATCATTGATTATGTCTGGGGGAGCGGAAACATTACTCACCAGCATTGGGTACAAATATGGATGATGATAGGGATAAATATCAACATAGATTTTGGTACAAGTTATTCATAAATCGAGAAAGTAATAAGAAATCTCTCTGACGTATATGCATTTACTAAAAAAGGTAAGATGGACTGTTTGAGGTCTGGTATGCAGATCTTGGAAGTGTGATTTGTTTGACAGACCTCGGGACATAGAGTTTATTTTATATGATTTAATAAACCTATTTCGATGCCAGATCTGTTCAATGATAGGGACTGATTCTCAAGCAAATCTGAGCTTAGATTAATCATAGCTCATTGTTTAGTTACGTACTCTGACACTTGTCAGGTTCTGTCGTATAATGCAGGTTAAAGGTTGTTATCGGGATAAAATTGACTGTAACCATTTAGTGGTCCCTTCATGACGTGGAGTTAAGCTATTGGAGGGAATGATTAACTAACTTGTACTGTATATGCAGTGTTGTCAGGGTGGTATTACCCATATACCCCTTACATCCTACACTATATATAACATTTTTTTATTGTTTTCTTCAATCACTGCACTATTATTCATACATTCTCACTTAAAACAAACAAGTATCTTTTCTCTCATTCCACAAGACACTGACTTGAGCGTCAGAGTGTCCTCCCGGAGGACTTCGACCACTCCTCCGGCTTTATTTTGCAGATTTCAGCCTGCAGAACCAAGAGGGATATCGCAGAAGGTTACTTATTACATTCCGAGAAGAGGTATAATTTCTAACTTTTTTGAAGTTTTTACACTTTTTTTCCTTTATTTGTTGTTAGATTAATCCTTAATGTAATAGATGAGACGCATGGAAAAAAGAGTGATCACTCCAACTTTTGGGTAAAATCAAATGAATATTTAGTATCCGCATGTTATTTCAAGATACTTGTGTTATACTGTGATAATGCATGAGCAATAACTGTTTGTTTTTGGCATAATCCACTGAGTATATCAAGTACTCATCCTTGCTTGTATTTCCAAAAACTTGCAGGTTGAGCAAGGGCGATGGTTGAAGTGTTAAGTAAACGTTGTTTTTTGTTAAGTAGTAAGGGGTTAATACATATCTTCAGATGTGTATTAATGGCTTTTGTTATTCCGCTGCAAACTTTATTGTTTTCCCTAAATGGTCTGGATTGTAAATCTAGAACCTTTCTGAAGTATTTCGATACTTGAATTTTGCATTCCATACTTTGAACCTTCGGGAACTTCTATTAGTATGATGTTCTATTTGAACCTTTAGGCTATTGACTCTTATTCGTAGCTATTTTCGGACTATTGTAATTGATTATATTTCTAATTCCACTGTTGTTTGTGAATTCATCCTTCTTAATCATTTCTTTATTTCACCACCAAGTCATACTCCATGGATCCATCCATCAGGGAAATGGGGTCGTGACGTTAAAGATTCTTGTTTTGGTCATTTTGCTAAACTTCAAGAGGTTATAGGCAAGTGTAATGTTGTGATCCATTATGTTTTAACGCACAAGATGACATATACATCTAATGTTATGACTCTACAGAAATGTCATTTTTCATTAATGAAACAAGATTGAGGTTTAAGAGATTTGAGTATGCATTAGTGACAGGCTTGAGGTTTTGTGCACCTATAGTTGACGTAAAGAGAGATTTGATAGTTCCTGAGCAATCACTATATACTCGTATTTTCAAAAATTCAAATATATGCGTTAAGCAATTAAGGGATGATTTTCAATGTAGGAATCTAGGTGATAACACTACAAATTATATAAAAATGCAAAGATTTTATTTTTGTACGAGTTTCTACTAAGGATTTGAAGAAGACCAATATATCATAATGAATTTGGGCATTAGTAGAGAATACGAATGCATGGGAGTTGTATCCTTGGGGAAGCAACACCTATCAACACTTGTTGCACTATTTAAAGAGTGTAAGAGTATCTCCAACTTGAACGCAAAAAGACCTTCATATCATATCTATGGTTTCAACATAACTTTCATGGTATGTTAATTTAATCAATCTTTACTTATTTCAAAATATGTGTTGATTAATATAATGCTTACCAATTTATATTATTTTTTCGAAGGCATGGATATACTGTGCAATTCCGCAGTTGGGGATCACATGCGGTGCTAGCTTTTCAGACACAAACACTCCACGGATTTTGAGATATTGATACACTAGATCAATTGTGGACATTTCTAATATCACTGGACACGTAAGTCATTCTTGATTGCATATTATTTTATTTCTCAGCTGATTAGTTTTTAACTCATGTATAATTGTCAGATGCACGCGACACTAGATCCTACTGCAGAAGAGGAGGCAACTATATTCTGGAATTCAATTGAGCGAGAAGGCAGTCCATTTATACTTCAATTCAAGAAAGTTGACGAACCTCTACATTTGATAGACTAAGTAATAGAAAATGATAGCTCTATTCCTGAACAATCAACACCACAACCTCGTCAAACACCACTACCATCACATCGACAAAGAAGATCGCTTGAGTTTCATGAGCCATATCACCCTATCAACCATAGCATCAGGATGGATACACGTCACCACGATGATGGTTATGTCACCAATGGAGATTATTTTGGCCCAGAGAATCCTATATTCTCTTTTGCTTATCGTTAGAGACAACCATTTATTGATGAGATTGGATTGAACGAATACACACGAATCAGAAATGATCAAAGCTTCATTCATGAGATATGGTCATCTGCAGAAAATTCCATTAGAAATGAATTGAGTGATTATATTAGGAATTGCATCAAGTCTGAACCGAATGATTACACAAGAGTTCAACCAAACACAATAAGTGAACAAGTACAGGTTAAGAAACAAATTTTTTATTTACATTATATAAAATATTTATTTTCTTTTGGAAGATTTTAAATTTATAATAACAGGTTTATTTTGATTATTTTGTTAGGGTGAACCTGATGTTACTCTGGTAAATCATGTAGAGCTTATGGATCACATCACTAGGAATGAAGAAGATGATCCAATCTGGAGTCAAGCTCCAGCCGCTGTTGATTGCTGGATATATGCTACACCTCCATCGAAACTAGTAGAACATGATTTTGACAAGAACGATTACCCAACAAAACTTGATTCCTTTAGTCAGACAAATAAAGATAGCTCCCGTACTGTCCAGTCCATTTCAACCTTTTGATGTATGTGGCGTAAATTATAAGGACTACCTGAAGGAAATAATCGGACTGTAAGTCGTATTAAACATAAATATATTGTTATATTATAATATATGAATTAAATCTTGATATCATTGTTACAAATATGTCGGAGGAATATCGGGGTAGGAAATGGTGTAGATGCTTCTTTTTTTAAAGATATGGCTGATATGAGTATGGAACTGGATAACAGTCAGATCGATGCATATCTTGGGATGTTATACACAAATCCAAAATTTGGTAATATGCGATCATGTAATCCAAGAATCACTGTGACATCCATTGCCTTCCTTGTAACTAATTTAGAAACAATTTAGTAACATATAGTTATTTATTATTATGAATTTAAATTATTTATTTCATGTATATTTATAGCATGCAGTGCATCAAGTATGACGAAAGTACCATAAGACAGATGAACTATCGCCACTCGACCACGGTGTTGAAGAGATGATCTCACGTGAAGATTTGTATGACCTTGCACAATTTGTAACTGGAGATCTACCAAAATGGGGTATACAAAAACCGTGGATTATCTATGATATGGATAAATATCAACATAGCTTATAGTATAATCTATTATAGAAGTATGTCGTCAGCAACCAATATCTAATAGTTTTTGTGAGATCTGCTCTAGCATTGCTCCCACGGAATAAGAAGGGGTTTGATTGCAGACTCGACATCTTCTGCACAGCAGAGCTCAATTAGTAAATGTTTGGGCCCATAGAGATTTTCTTTGTCTTATATAAGGTCTACTAGTCTGCACCAACGCGGGATTCGTGAATAACGAGCTGACACATGTCAGAACTTTACTAACATATGCTCAAAATAACTAATATCCACGTGGATGATATTCTAACAATTTAGCAGGACCACTAATGACGTGGCTCTGCGCTACTGGAGAGGATTCAACAACTTGTACTATGGTATCAAAGGTTGTTATCTAGGTAATATTACTCTTTTACCCTCTGTATCTTATACAATATATACTCCATCTATTTTCATTGCTAAGGTTAGCTTCACTCGACACTTACTCATATTTTCACACGCATTCATTGCATAAAAACTCTCTCAAGTCTACTACGAGCTGACTTAAGCGTCGAATACTCTTCTCGGAGAATCTAACCATTCTCTGGTCTTGTTTTGCAAGCTCTGCTAGCGAGATTAAGACCAAGCTGTTCGCGACAACTTTAAGTTGTTACACTCAAGGTATGAACTTCAAATCTCTTGGAGCCTTCATACTCTTTTTCCTATTTTTTTGTGGATTAATTCACAACCCAACAAACTATGATAAGGTAATTCATTATGTATTTTTTGATTATATATATATATTTTTATAACAAATAACAAAAATCATATCTCTATAGTTCTTTCTTTAGGTTGTTGTTGTCCATATGACTGTGAATTGGGTCACGTGCTATATAAATTTAAAAGAGTCAACGATTACAGTATATGACTCAACACAACACGAATTTAATACGGTGGATTACGTGATTAAATTATTTTCTCTCCAATTATCATAGGTGTTATGTTATTCAAGATTCTATGATGATAGAACTCATTTGGAGACTCGCCTCACGCTATGGAATGTCATTTATCCAGATTCTGGAATTTTGTACATGCAAAATGATGGCAACAATTGTGGTGGATATGCTTTGAAGTATGTAGAGTCTATCTTGACAGGAAAGCACGAGTCAAATTTTGACACAAAAGCATTGAAAAATATAAAGTTAAGTTGTCAGAATCACTTTTGCTTGTAGTACTGATGATGACAGCTATTTGTAATACATGAAACTATAAGTTGCTTTGCTTACTTTTTCTGTCTATAAGCAATATTATGGTTAGTATTATATTTTGTTTATAAATAATACTCCATCTGTTTCACTCCAATTGTCTCATTTGATTATAATAATACACTCATTTGAATATAAAATGGGAAAATTGAGGTGGGACGGAGAGAGTATTAAATTTAGTTGTGCTTGAATTGTGAGAAATCAGAAAGAAAAATGTTCATTTTTAGTGGTTTTTTTTTATATCTCATTTCAGCGAATTAATTTATTAAGGTTAGTATCTGGAGACACTTAGTAAATAATTTGAATATAACAAATCACAAAAGTACATGCATGATTAATCAAGTATTTTTTTTATTATTATTATTCGTACGTGACAACTAGACTGTAGTCGTCCATGACGATGTTTTAACATTTTACCCTTAATATAATTTTCAATTTTTTCGCGTGTATTTATTAAAAACAGGAATCACTCGAGCCCGAGCTTGCGGAGATCATGTCTTTTAAGTTTTAAAGTGATAACACACGAATCACGCAACCAAGAGCTCGCGGGATTCATGTGTTTTAACATTTTAGAATATAACACACGAAACCAGCAACCTTGGGGTCACGGGATTCGTGTGTTTTACATGAATTGTATACTAAGACAAGAATCCCGCAACCACGAGCCTCCGGAATTTGTGTGTTTTAACATTTTAGAATATAACACACGAATCTCGCATCCTTGGGCTCGCGAGATTCGTGTGTTTTATGTGAATTAAATACAAACACACGAATCCCGCGACCATGAGCTCGCAGGATTCGTGTGTTTTAACATTTTAGAATATAATACACGATACCCGCGACCTTGGGATTGCAGGATTTGTGTGTTATGCGAGAATTATATAAAAATCGTGTGTAGGTTGTGTGTTGAAGAACTATACCTAAAAATATACAACTTAAAAAACAAAATATCGACACAAATATATGCTTAATTAGAGAAATTTGTAAGTCATAAAAAGTGTAAAAAAAATAATCATTCAAATATCATGACCAAAATATTGTGCACATTTCTTCCTTGTATGACCTATCTTACAGAAAATGCCACAACTCTTGGGAAGACGAGCTCGAGACACTTGTATTACGTCGGTTTGTAAAATGTTAAGAACAACATTGCAAGTCCCTTGATAATGCCCAGGCTGATTACATCTCGTGAAGAAAGAGTGCGAGAGCTAGATGATGAAGTCTCACCCCTAGAACGTATCATCCTCAAACGTGGTCGGCCTGCCTGTCGAGGATTAGATGGAACACCAACAATTGTTGAACTAACTTCTACTAGAACACACCAATCATCAGGATGATGAATTGAATTGATGTCAGAAGAATATAGCTCACACAACGTGTTAATAGTATAATAACTAGAAACATAAGAGATATAAGATTGTCTCGATTGACTGCAATAAAAGATTAAAAATGTAAGAAAAATAAAATAAATATATTGACATTGTAAAAGCTAAATAAATACTAAATAATACATTAAATCATACCATATTGTAGTTGCCGCATGAAAGCAAGGAATCAAGTCAATGTCAAACTCTCGACATGTGTATGTATTAGCACGTAAATTCACAGTGTAATTTCTCTCTTCACTTATCACACTGAAATCACATATCATTGATAGCTTCAACTTTCATTTTACTACTATCTGCAATTGAAGATTGCAATTTTCTCGTTGCGTAAGATGTTAGTTCATCGGTACTAGCAAGAGCTTCAGCACACCTCTTCACAAACCAATGATAAATCACCGTACGCACACTCTCTAACAAATAGCATATGGTAAGTCTCCTAGCCCATCCCAACCGGCTATTGATGGATTCTGCTGAATTTGATTTCATGAAAATATAACACGCACTATACATTCACTACGTGACCATCTAGATGGTCCAATTGGTGGCCATCTGAAACAAAGTCACAACATGGTCTCCAAAAATTGCCAAATTTTTTGTATATGGAATATGCAAAGACCATGAGGAGTTCCTGGATAGAAAATATCAACTGCATTCTGATACTGCGGTGTTGATCAGAAACAATCATCAAATTCGAAGGATATCCAAATATTTTTCTCAACTGAGTGAAAAATCAATTTCCATGACTTGTCATTCTCCTTATCACCAATGCAAAATCTTTATGAATTTCTTTTTTCATTTCCATCCTTCGTGGCATCAACAAATATAACACCCTTGTACTTCCCATTTAAGTGATTGCTATCAACCACGATAACTGAGAAAAATGAAGATAAGAGCCCACTCACACAAGCAATAAGATCTATGAAAACATACTCAAACATACCTTCACGATTAGTCTGTAATGATACTATAGAACATGGATTACAATGCTGAATCATATGCAAATAAGATGACAATATTTTAAATGATTAATATGGATTGCCATAAATCATGGAGATAGCATGATTTCTACCTGCTAATGCAAGTGCATAACTAACCTTGAATCCATACTCTCTTTCCAACTGGTATGTCATTTCAACAAGTTTCAACACAGCACCAACAGTTAATAACCTAGGAGCAAAAAATGCACCAATGATTTTTGAGGAAATTTTTCTGGGGTCATGATGACGAAAATCAATGTTGCAATTATGCGGACCTTCCCGCATTGTAACCTTCCAATATATGTCACTAAAAGATCAAGCTCGAATAATAAAATGACACACATCACTAAATTTGCAAATGGCATCGAATCTCATAGTCGGAGATCTATCTACTGAATATTCAGCCTTGTTCATCAAATGATACAAACCAACTGCAACCAATAAGCTTTCTTTATCTTTATATATTGCACCTTTACATAAAGAGTCATGATTGTATGGCCGAATATGATGTTCATCATCAAGAGGGAGGGATGATTGATATATAGCACCAGGTATAACCCACTGTCGACCATACTCCTGTCATCAAAATGTGTTCTAATCTCCCCTAAACTTACACCATCAACAACATCATGACAATTATCATCAAAATCAAGATTATCCAAACTATCAACAACATCCTCGTCATCATAATCACTAACAAAATTATTTTGAATCTCAAAACCAATAACATCATTATCACCACCCACACTTTGATTCAAATGCAACTCCTGTGCACTCAGCAAGTTAATAAAGTTCCTTGGACCAACAATAGGAGATGACAAAATAGGTGATACAGTAACATAAAATTTCGGAAGGTCAATACTATCCATCACAAACTAAAATTGATATTTATTTGTGATATTCATCATAATAGCATCACCATCTGGTGTTTGAACCATTGAATTTATCGAATAGTGAAAAATGTTCATGTCAACTCCAACCATCATATGAATTTCACCTATTAAAGAGATGAATGACAAACCCTCTGGTGGTGATAATAGAAACCTTCTTTGCCCTCCAACATATTTGTCGTCAATCCAAGTTCCTCCATAATAAATAATAGCACTCAAAATGATCATCTGAGATATATATAATGTTGGATATTTATTATGTTTTGATTTGGTTCCAAAATTTGATTTTGTGTAGGGCAAGTTTGAAGGACTGAGCCTGAAAATACAAGCCTGAAGGGCAAGCCTGAAAAACCAAACTCTGAAATTAGCCTGAAGTCTGTCCTGAAAACTAGCCTGAAGCTTTCATCCTGAAGGTCCCAGTCTGAAGCTCCTAAACTGAAGCTCCTGCCCTGAAGTTCTCAACCTGAAGGTCCCTGCCCTAAAGGTCCAAGCCTGAAGGTTAATACTTAAGTTTATGGAAAACAAAATTTGTCTAAAAGGACAAATACCAAAAATTGGAAAAATGACGACTTCAACGGGAAGAATTCAACGGTTGGATAAGATTCAAAATTCAAATGGCTACACTCAACGGCTAGTTCGGATCTACATCAACTATAAATAGAGAGCGTCCCTCACTTCAAGAACTAACAGGAAGATTCAAGCACTACAAGAATTCAACTCATACTCAAGCTCAAAGTCTTATTCACTGAAACACTCATTTCTCAAGTGTTTCTAAGTTAGAGTTGTTATATTTTCCCCGTGTATTCTAAGCCAAATTATTTTCAAATCTAGAGCTTAGAAATCGAGTAAGTTTTATCATAAATTTCATACTCATTGTAAAAGCTTGTTCGATAGAAAGAGCACTTAGCTCTCAAATCAAAAGTTTGATTTTGATTGATTTTTTTTGGAAACGAGTTTGATAAACCACCAAATTTCGCATCTCAAAATTTTTATTTACTCGTATCAGGACCAACATATAAATAAATAAAATTAGTAATAATCACTATGAAGATAATAAGAAGCGACAAATCATAAAAATAATACAGAAAGTTGATTATTTAACACGTGAATCCCACGAACCCGACCTCGTGTAATCATGTGTTTGTACAATTTATCAAGCAAAACACAAATTCATGTATTTTAACGGAATTGTATGAAATTCATGTGTGTTTACATTATTAATCGTAGATAGGTCATGTGTTAAAAAACTATACCTAAAAATGAAAAAAATAATATAAAATTTTACAATGAAACACAAAATAAAATATTAACTTTTTCCTATATAACACACGAATCCCGCGAGCTCGGAGTCACGGGATTCACATATTTTAAAATTTTAGAATATATCACACAATTCCCGTGACACCAAGGTTGCAGGATTTGTGTGTTTTAACGATTTGCTTTATAATACATGAATCCCGCGAGCTCAGGGTCGCGGGATTCGTATATTTTAATGTTTTCTTATAGTACACATGAATCTCGAGAGCTCGAGATCGCGGGATTTGCGTGTTTTACGGACATTTTATTCAAACACACGAATCCCGCGATCCCGAGCTCACAAGATTCGTGTGTTTTAACGTTTTCTTATATAACACACGAATCCTGCGAGCTTGAGGTCACAAGATCCGTGTGTTTTATGGGTATTTTATAAAAACACACGAATCCCGCAACCCCAAGACATGGTAGTCGAAAAATATCATCTTTCTAATTGAACATTGTGTAGCCCAAGAAATTGACGGGTGTGAGCTTTGGTGTCAATTTGACGACGCTGGGAAGTTGATTACATACTTGAAAAACATTATCATTCCTAGCAACGACCTCAACCTGAAGGAGCCCAGTCGTTATCACTCCTGTCAAGATAAATTTATAATACATATATTTTTCACTAGGTTCTGCATAGTGGCAAGTACAGGGTCGATCCCAGAGGGAGTTGGTGTACTCTCTCTCTCTCTGTCATGATTTATATATTTTTATAAGGGGGGCCTGCCTCGGGCAGAAAAGTAACCAAGACCTGAAATAAAACAAAAGAAAAGTAAAAAGCAAAAAGATACTTGGCTTGGGGTTCAACTTGTTACGCCTTGATCAACTCCTTGGTCATCGGAGCAAAGATTCTCATTGCATACACATGTCATTGGTTAAAGGCAAGCGTAAGAATGGGGTTTTACTCCTACCACCTAAAAGCATCACTCAGGAAGCCTCCTTTTTAATCGTCACGTAGCCACCAAAGCCCCGTCCAGCACACCTTTTCAGCCCAGAAGGTAAGGATTACTCATTCCCTATCCCCCTTGCCCAAGATTGCTCCTGGACCAAGCTTACTCCAGTGTACCCAAATAGGCATTCGCGGGGAACACAGCAACCATGGGCACACCATGTTAGATGCCTGTTCCATGGCATCCCCACCTACTTCACCACGCTGATCCCTCTGGCTGGCAAGCAGGAAGTCGCTAACACTTGGAGTTTCCAGCTCGCAGTTGTAACCTGACATTGCCCAAGACTGCTATCGACCGGACAACATCGAGGACTTGATCAAGTTGTATAAGAATAAGATCCAACGCTTTAGGAACACACACATGCAACTACGTTGGCCAAGTTAGACCTCACAATGATAAGTTGATCTTAGCTAAACTTTTTTAACCCAAACCAAGTATTAAAGTTACCTAGACATAAATAAAAGAAACGAAAAAGAAAAGATAAAAGGAAACGTACTAGAATTATATAGAAAATGGAAAGCAATCCATAGCAGGACCAACCCTGACCAAGGCAAATAAAAACAAGGAAAATAAAAGGTGTCTGAAGGCTTCGTTTCTTCCTCCCTTAGACTCTCAAAACATCAATCTATAATATACTAAGAGAAAGGACGAAGAGTGTGAGTGGTTCGTGCAGCAGCGGCTCTCCTCCACGTACTTCACGTTATGTCGTATATATGTTGTTTTTGTTGACTGCTGCTGCCAAGGCTTTATATAGAAGCTGAAGTGGGCTATGGGCTAGGCCCATGACATTCTGAGCAAGCTAGGGTTTCAAGGGATTTCTTTCCTTGCATAAATATCTCCAAATATATCCATCCCTATCATCAATGAGGTCCAAATCATGCATATCCATTGTGGAAGGAAATAAAGATTTCTTTCCTTATTTTCTCGCGGCTGCCAGGATTTTCCGCACCTTGCCCATGGCCATGGTCAAGACATGCGGTGTATGAAACTTGCCTTCCAACTTGCCTGAACTTTCCTTTCTTCTGCTCCAAGCTTCTCCAGGTAGCATAAAGTATTTTGGATGAACGTTCTCCTTACCGTCTTGCTCAAGTTCATGCCTTGTGCATCGTCTTAGTTAGGATTCAACTCGTCTTGGTGACTGCTAGGGTTTGTATGGAATATCTTCTTTCCTTGTTGAATAGATCCCTAGTATCTCCAGCAGTTGACCACCTTGATTCTTTCCTTATGTAGCTTTGGCAGGATAAAGGAAATATATATTTCCTTGTTTGCGCTCCGCGGTTAGAATCTGCATCCGCACCTCCAAAGATCTCGTCAAATCTTTCCTTTTCAGCTCCTCGTTCACCAGGTACTCCATCTTGGGCGCAGAGAGTCTCCAAACGGCTTGCCCAAGGCGTTTCTCAATAAACCTCGCCTTCCAGCTTTGAAATGTCAGGTCTAGATCCCGCGCGGTACATTTTCTTAAGCACAGATGTTCCTTGCTCAAGGTGTTACAATGCCTGGAATTTGTCTCTTTCACGAAATGTAGCCTGACTTGCCCAAGAATGTTCCCAACTACTTGCCTCACAAAAGTGTGTCTACTAATGTGTTATATACTTTTTGTAGAATAGTTTGTGATGTGTGTACAAAGAAAATACGTAAAGCAAAATACATGATAACTCAGTTCACTTATTGCATACATATGTTTGGGGGGTCTCATCCAAATATTCAATCCATTAATATAGTGCTCGAGTTATAAATGATCTTACACACTTTATGATACATCTTCACTCTCAACTGCTCTCCTATAGTAAATTTAAACTATTACCTCCCTATAATAGTCAAACTCAGTACCCGCAAGTCTCTAAATTTACTCTCAAGTTTATAATTTATTCAGTACAAGATTTACACATCTCAACTCTATTACACTCAATATGAATTGATGGATCTTGAGGCACTTGTACACATGTGAAGCTCATCCTCTATTTATAAGATCTCTTGTCACACTTTAGATATTGTTTTGTCTTTCTAATTAAATATATATATCAATGTATATCTTTAAAATATTTTCATTATATGCAAACGATTATTGGTTGGAAGCATATCTACAAAATCTTGTAAGAAAATCTCATGTTCCCTCATATCTCAGTCGTATTTTTTAGGAAATATTCATGCAGATAATTTTGTCAGTTGTTATCTAGTTGTTGTAGGAATGGTACCAACGTGAAACAACTCTTGAGATATATTTCACAAGTTATTTTGTATCTTGATTTTTCTAATATAAATTAGCCAAAAATAATTCTAGTGTAATCTCTACACTAACAATCTCCCTCTTTGTCATTTATGTGGACAAAACACCAATTAATAAAAACTTATAAGCGAAAGATCAAATTGTTAACGACTATCCTTTACTGAGACAATATCTTCAACATTTTTGAGCTAAATTATATCAGGGCTCCACCTTGATTCAATAACTCAGACTCAACAAATAGAAAGGAATGTAGAACTCTTTGAAGAACATTGTCAAGGTACACTGTCAATATGGTCATGACTTATAAAAGATGCAAAATTTCACCATATATATTACTCCATTAATCCAAACTTACTAAAATTCTTATTGAGCCGTCAAGAATTGGAGCTCGTGGTACATCACTTGTCATCTTACAAACGTCAAAGACACACTTAAGCGGAATAGACGCATTCCAAAATCAACATCAATAACTTTGATGATCTACATTGATACCAACTGTTGGTTTCTATTTCCTACTATGTTATATTTTCAAATACAAGAGTCTGTGATGCGTGTAAAAAGAAAATACACACAGAAAAATATACAAGAATTGATAACTTAATTATCTTATCACGTACCGATATGTGTCGCCCAAAGAGTCAATTGAATAGTACTTCATCCGTCCCACTAAACATGGCACACTTTCCTTATTGGGACGTCCCACTAAACATGACACATTCATAAAATGGAAATAACTTAATAT
Source organism: Leonotis leonurus (assembly GCA_026898415.1). Classification (NCBI taxonomy): domain Eukaryota; kingdom Viridiplantae; phylum Streptophyta; class Magnoliopsida; order Lamiales; family Lamiaceae; genus Leonotis; species Leonotis leonurus. The sequence continues at coordinate 988,415 of JAPKLX010000041.1, read as the reverse complement.
TTAATTCTATTAGATTAGCACCTGATACACTTAAGTTAAGACTAAATAATTTAATCTTAATTTCTCAAACCCCCTAAACAAATGAAAACCTACTCATTTCACCTTATCTCTCTAGCGCCACACATCACAATCTGCTCCTTTCTCTCTTTGTTCTTGACTCCATACTTCATTCTGGAGAAAAATTTCAATCTCTAATAATTGGTTGATAGCATGAATGGTTCTTCATTCCCTCACCTCCACCGATCAATTACTCTTGTTCTAAGCCCCCACGAACCAGATGAGAAAACTCTTGTTCCTTCTTCATTTTCCCAGATCGATGAAGAAACGATAGTTTCTGAGATCGAAGAAGAAGATGTGTGTGAGAGTGAGAAGGAGCATTCACTGAACCCCTATGGAACCTATATGAAAATCTAGTTTCAGAGGTTATAGCGAGAGATGATGAAACCCTAGTTCCTGAGATTGATATGAGGATGGTATGCGATAGGTTGTCCCCGTCACCTGAAGCGTTGGCAGGTGCGCCACCGCCCCTCGCAGATCCAGGGGTTGTGGATCTAGAATACCTCGCCCCGGTGGTGCGCCGCTCGTTGCAGATCCAGGCGAGGAAGAACATCGTTGTTCTAAGATGTTGCTCATTCTGCTCTCTTTATAATCCAACATCATTTTCTCTTCTACTGGGGCCTTGGGTGAGCCAGAGAGGAGATAGGTCTCTGTTGCGCCACCGCCCGTCTTCAATCGGCGCAAGCTGGTGACCAAACGAAAGCTCATTTTTGAGGATTGGTAACATCTTTCCAACTTTTACTATGATGTGATTATGATTATGGGTCTGAAATGCATACATGATTCTTAGGTGAAAGTGGTTTCTGTGGGAAGATTATGGTTCTGAAATGATGATTTACAACGCACACAAGTCTTAGGTCAAATAGGTTTCTGTGATTCTTCAATCATAAGATGAGATCCTCTTTAAGGAGTTTTTGTGTGAAATAGGTTTATGTGCTTATGAAATTGTGGTTAATGGTTTTTGTGATTCTGTTCTATACATGTAAATGGTAAGTTAGTGGTTTATGTGATTCTGAAATTTGAAAGAGGTATATGTGTTTATGTGAAATAGGTTAGTGTTTTGTACTCGGGTGAAATAAGTTTTTGTGATTCGAAATATTATGTTCTGTACTTGTAAATGATAAGTTAGTGGTTTATGTGATTCCGAAATTTGAAAGAGGTATATGTGCTTATGTGTTTATGTGATTCTGAACTTGTGGTTTGTGTTTACTTCGAATACATACATAAAAAGATAAAAATTTCATTAACCAAAAATATTTACATCTAAAACGTGTAGACTGAACCATCTATACATGTTTCTTAGGCTTCACACTTGCAACCTGCATTCACAAAAAAAAGTACAAAAAATTCATTAACCAAAAAGTTGTTGCCTTCACACTTGCAACCTGCATTCACCTGCCTTCACACTTGCAATCTGCATTCCAAAAGTGATTCTGCACATTATTGCTCTCACACTACTACTGCATTACCAAGTTCTGAAAACCTAAGGCATCCAATAATCCCAACATCCACTCTCCACTTCCTTTTTCAATCAAATGTGTCATGCAGTCTCTAACTAAGTCCGGTGATACTTCCAAGTTGTTTGGAAGTCTGTCTTCCCTAATCAATGCTCCTTTTTTCATATATGGGATTTTATAACAATTTTGGCCCCTTACCTTCATTATTTCAACCATACAAGTTTGTAGAGATAAGAAAACCTTGTTTAATGTTGAAGGTGATAGCTCTTCAAATGATTGTTCCACTGAACATACTAGTTCATCAACTGTCTTGCATAGTTTTTCTATTTGAATTGATTGTATTGCCCTGAACCAACCAAGATCATTAACATTAGTATCTGGAGAATTAGGCGGTTGTTGCACTAGATGGAAGTTGAATCCATCACTGCAAGCTGCTTCTCTAAATACTAAATCTGAGTGTTTAATGTGAGGCTTGGCATTATCCTGCTGTATGTAAACATGTTTACTTGCAAAAGGCGGCCAATTTGCCTTAATACTTGGAATAATCTGAAAATGCACATAAATTTCTCTTAAAATTTCAGATTACATAAACTGAAAACTAAAAAACATGACAACATAAATGTAAAATTGAATCTTAAAATTTCAGATTACATTTGGCACAAATATGAACTGTTTTTCATACCTTATTAACTAAACAATCTCTGATGACTTCTTTAGTTATTGAGTCGATTGCTTTAGTCTCTTTTATTCCTGCTGGATGATTTTTGCTTGACCTTGTTGCTGCCACTTTTTCTGTGAAGGGATAAATCTCTATCTTGCCATCAAATAAAACCGAACCATCATCTGAAAATACAGGCCTACAGACTGCACACATGAACATCACCTTAGTGATGAATTTTTTATTTTTACAACTTCTATGTGGTTCTGCTTCTGCTGGAATTAGATAATATCGGTGTGTGCCTCTAGTCACGTAAAACCACTTTTCATCTATGTGAACAATGTTTTGAATGTTCTTAAATCTTAACACATTAAGAATTCTGTCTAGTTCTAATGCTTATAGGGAAAAGCTAAGTCTAAGCAATGCAATCTATTTGGAGATGTAAGATCATGCCTTATAGCACTTGTGTGTGCTCTGATTAGACCCCTTCTAATCCATCTTCCCACTGTAGTTTTTGAGCAACTAATGCCAAGAGCCAAATTCCTTATGGTTCCTCTTTTGTGAAGCTCTAAACTTGAAATCAAATTTATATCAATCTGCACTCTACTACCTTGCCTTTTGTTTGACTTACCAGTTTGTAGCACCATGACTTCACCTCTTTCTTGTCGTTTTTTTGCATCTGACCAGATTCGTTGGATGGTTCGTCAACTACTCGAGAATTTCACAACAGCTGCCTCAAGTTGCCCTTTCTGCAGCCTGTCGTTGATGCTGCCTTTGAGGAGAAAATTTACCAGTTTAATTTTTTCCCACATGCTAAAATCCGGCCTTCTCATGTTTTTGGAATTTTAGAAGTGAGTTTGTATTTTGACTATGTAATGAATGCTTATTTATAAGTGATGTTTAGAGAACCATCTCACATTTATTGGTGGGAAATGAAAATTCGGAATGTTTAGTTCCAAACCCAAAAACTTGCGCCAGATTTTTGTTTAAGCTTTTAATTTCAATTTTAATTGGTTTTGTTTTTACTGTTGTTGTTTATTCAGTTTAAATTTCAATTAGTTTCAGTTTTAGAATTTCAAATAATAAACTTAAAAGTAAATGCTCAGATTAATTTTGGTTTACGTTGTGTTACGTAAATGCTCAGTTAATTAAGGTTTAAGATTTAAAAGTTCAAATAATAATGAAATTAAAAGTAAATAACAAAATTTAAATAATTAAAAAAATTATTTTAAAAAATTATCATATTAAAAACGAAAATAACAAAATAATGTCAATTTATTAATTACTCATCATTTTACAACTTATACATATCCCCTTATAATACTTAAATAAGTTAAACACCACTTTTTTAATAATCGTGCACAAAACAAATGCGTCATTTTGGAATGGAGGGAATACTATTGTAAGTTAACGTGTGGTTTCAAAAGTCTCATATATTCAAGTACTTTGTCAGGCGGATTTAAAAAAAAATTCGCATTCTTCTATTAAATAGAAGTTTTTCACATTTTCCATTTCTTCCTCTCTTTTTTCTCGCCTAGCGCTTTACTTCTTCTTTATTCATCTTTTTTAATTTGTTGTCATTGTGAATGCTCTAAACAATTAGCTAATGCTATTTATTGGAGTGTATATTACACCTAATTCTTAGATCATTATTTATTTTTTGAAAAACTACCTTCTTTTGTTGTTATGTTTCTTAGGGTAGCTTGTGTAAGAATCTAAAATGATTAAGCAAAGTTGTTTTCAATAAAATATAAATCTATGTATTTCTCTCGATATTAAGAAAACAATCAAATATAGACTCCTTTCTTTGGGCTCTTGAAAATTTTATTTTAGGGTCCATCTTTAAAGACAAACTAATATGGGCTTCATTTATATTCTTAGAACACTTTATGCGCTATTCTTATGACTCCAAACATCTTAAAATGACTTTGGGTAATTTTAATAGCCTCAAATATTTTATAACCCTCATTTAAAAAACATGTAGTACTATTATATCCTCAAATTTCACAATATAAATTATTATCGATAAATAAATTATTTTAATTCAAATACAGTAAGTGGAAATATTTGAACGCATATATGCACATACTTGAAGTTTATAACATTAAATATCAATTTTTATTTATAAAAATAAAATATCAATTTTGAAAATTGCAAAAATTATGAATCCACGTAATATCAAATGTTAGTTTTTGAAGATTGCAAAACTTATGAATCTATATAATATCAAATACCAATTTCAAAAAATCATCATAGTCTCAACGGGGATTTGGAATTTTCATGTCTTTAAATTTTTCGAAAGTGAACTTCCGATTCTGATCTCGATCCCAAAAATTTTAGAATTTGAGATTCAAATCCTATCAAGATTCAAATCTGAATTCGAAGTTTCAAAAGTCCCGATTCTAAAATCCTCATCCCTAGCCACAGGGTTAAGAAAGTAGATTTTTATTATGATATAAAATTGAAAGCTATGAGAATAAAATTATATTATTTTAGATTGGGGGCTATAAACAAAGATTTGTTTAAAATTACCCAATGACTTTATGCGCTCTTTTAAGGATTTCAAAATCATAATTTGAGATAATAAATACTCTCTCCATTTCATTAAAAATGTTTTTATTTTTTGTTTTTTCTTTTACTTTTTTTTATTGTCTAACTAATATTGATTTATTTTTAAAAACTATATAAAATAACTTTTTAAATTATGCGAACCACATCTTTTATATCTTCCACATTATTCTTTAATTTATATATATAAAAAAAGATGAACACATCAACATTACCGTATCAACTTTACCTACCATATAGACTATGTATATATTAACAAATATCTTATGCCACACGATAAAGCACGAGTGAGTTAATATCAGTATTTTAAAAGTTGGCATAGGCGGCCGTTTAGGTGCTGTCTAGGTGCTTGTCGGAGCTCGACCATATAAGATGTTAGTCGGCAGTCTAGGTATGATAGTTAGTGTAATCGGCCACAAATCGGATGAAGAGGATCGGTCCGGTTAAGAGATATTCCCTCCGTTCCGCTAAATGTGGCCACAAGGGTTCCAACACGGAGATTAAAAAAGTAAAGTGTGGTGTTTTAAAAAAGTAGAAGACATTTGTTTTCAAGGTAAATTTTTTTCCTTTATAGAAAAGCGATCACTTTTAATGGGACGACCCAATAAGAAAATATAATCACGTTTAGCGGGACGGAGGGAGATTATATTTGACTTAGCATATTATGTGTTTTTAACTTTTTCCTGTTAATTAGAAAATAAAATTATGAATAATGTATTTTTTTTATATAATTTTTACTTAGAATATATAGTGCAAAAATGTAAAAAAAATAGACATTATAATTTGATTCGTCTAGGTCCAATCTAGTAACGACTTTTAGAACAATGGTTAAGATAATAGAGTTATATGTGGGGAAAAAAATCATAAAATGTTGGAAGGTGGAACCTATTCATAGTCAGCTGCATGCATAACAGACGAAAAATTCGATAGAAATAATTTACAACCATTTACAAAAGCTGGCGATTGATACAATAGTAGCAAAATCAATGATTATACAATGTTGGCCTGAACAATTTATTATAAAATACATAATTTGTTCAAAGATAGGATATTAGGATGTCCAGTCCCAGGCATGCATATATCAGCACTTCTGTCCAAATTTAGCAGAACAAAGCTTAATATAGTAGTAACCAGGTTGTAACTTCTTGACCATGACAATTTCATTCAATCCTTTGCCAACAGAACAAATTCAGTTTGTTTAGTTAATAAAAGAGAACACAGCAGCAACATATATAGCATTCTAAGAAATTAAAAAGTCATTTGATACATTTTGTTAATTTCTTCTTATTTGTCGCGTGTATGTCAGCTTATTTTATTTGTTAATTATGTTTTAGTAATCACATCATAATTTTTAAGTCATGTTCTGAATACAACACGACTTACGTAATACTTGGACTTATAATATAACAATATAATCCACCTATAACGATTTTCACCATTAGACTCCACATTTTTTATTATATCATGTAACATTGACAACGTTAATTATATAAGTTGCTATTTTTTCAGATTTGCAACAAATCAATTCCATTTTATCTTAGATTACTGTACCGCTCCGCCGCCCACGATCAGCACAATTTTACATGCTCACGGTTGATTTGGTAATGCCACATCAGTATACAAGTCATCATAATTTTTATTTTATTTATGTTTTATATTAAAAATATTAAATTATATTTTAATCAATAAAATCTAATGATAAAGTGAATTAATAAAATTTTTACTTATCTATAAATAATTAACAATACGAGCGTATTAACGCCGTCCGCTGCGGAGTTGAGCGATTTCCACTCTTTGAGACAAGATTGTGGAACGAATAAAAAATATACTAGGAACTTATTAGATTATCATCCTTGTCTGGTCTAATAGAGCAGATCGGGCCCAAGGCAAAATTTTAGTTGGGTCAGGCTGGCCTGCACTATTAAAATTCAATCGGATCTCTATTGTTTTTTTTTTTTAAGTTTGATCATTTCGAATTGTTTGGAGAGGTGAGATTTATTATTCATTTTTTGTTAAATAGGAGATATTATCATTTATCTGTATTATTACCTTTGAAATACTGCGGTAGAATCTGATCCCAAAATCACTGAGCTTGTGCTGCATTCATGAAGCTTCACCTCAAAAAGAATAATATAAAATCCTTTAGTAACTTAATACTAATGAAAGCGATGAACTAATAGGAGTAATTAGCTTTTTTTTATGACTAAATTGAGCATAATATATCATAAATTGTTGAAGTGGGGTTTCAACATATATAGTCACCTTCTTTTGGAGAGTAATGTTTTCTTCTTGGAGGTCTTTGTGCTGCAACCGATGAACAAATTCATGAGATAATGATTATTTAATTTTTCATTGAGTTTACTTGCATGTGCTAGATCGACCAAAAATAAAATAAAAATAGAAATGGTACTGTTCTTAGAACTAACCAGGCATACCTTTTTCTTCAGATAGTTTATATGTTCCATGATGATTCGTCTCTGTAGAGTTAAAAAGTATGGTGAATGATAAACAAATTTTTTAAAACAAATTGTACCTTAATTAGAATGATAAACAAATAAATCCAAGAAATATATATATAAATACCTTCTTAGAGCGAATACGTTCGACCCCAGTTCTTAATTGGCGCTCTAATTGCTTCAACTCTTTCATGCCTAATCCACAAAGATTTTCTCCAGCAAAATGCCTATTACATATATAACATTGAAATTCATCTTAATAGTTATTAATTCTCTCTTATTTTAGAAAAGCTATTTTATAAATATCAAATTATAATAAGTACGCACTTCTCTCTTGCTTCCAAAGCCTCAATATTTCTACTCAAGTCGTCAATTTCATTTTTCCATGCCTGCACAGCCAATCAATTTAATGCCTTTAATTTGCCTTGCCCACAATCAAATTAATAAACTATGTATATATGGTGAAACATTAATTCACTCATACATATAATATATACCTGCATGGATGTTATGCCTTGTTCATCCGTTTTAGCAAGTCCTACTTCAATCTTGTACCTTGTAACTGTCCTACTCATGCTTCAATCATCAAAACGCTATGTTATAAATAATAGTCCTACTTAATTAAAATAAAAAATAAAAAAAATAAAGAGAAAACATATATACTCATGACTGGAGAACTGGTATGCTTTTCCAGAAGGAGAGAAGATGATGAGAGCAACCTCTGCATCGCACAGTACGGATAGTTCGAAAGCTTTCTTCAAAAGCCCATTTCTCCTCTTAGAGAATGTTACTTGCCTATTTGTCGGATTTTCTATCCTCTTCAACTCTACTTTCCCTCTGCCCATTTCTCTTCTTTTCTTTCAACAATCCTACCTACTTAATTAATTCTGATCAAGTGCAGTTAATGTGGTGAGAATGTCTGCTATAAAGTGATTGACGGCTAAAGAAAAGAGAAAACAAAGACAAAGCATATTAAAGTTATGTTGTATTCTTTCCTTTACACATTTTATATGTAGTCAGTCCCATGCAACTTATATAGAGGAACTGAGGAAGAGGGCGATGGAAATAGTCTAATAGAGAGAGGGTGTTTTTATCTTAAATCAAACATAGCATGAGAGTATTAGGAGAGATGGGGGCTACTGTTTTTTATCCTGCCACTCTCATTGGTACCCCTTTTTAGGACTCCATATACTTGCTTATAAAACCATAGGTTATTTTAACATCACTTTTAACTTGTGCCGAGCTCGAGCCACAATCAACAATTTTGAGTATGTTTGTTACCCGAGTTGAGGTTGAGCCATAAGTTACTCAAATCGAGCTTGAACCAAACAATACTCGACTACTTGACTTCGTAAATATGTTCGAATTTGTTTTTTTGCGAATATGTTACCTGAACATGTTCACGACCTAGAACATGAGTCTGGATGCATACAGAATATAAATCAAGCGTTTACCGAGCTTCAACTCAATTACCATTAGTATGAGTACAAAATGAATCAAGTTCAAGTTTAACCTCAATCTTGAGAATAATTTATTGAATAACACACGAACCGATGGCAAATCGAACTCAATCAATAGGTTTAAATCTTGAGTTGAGCTTAGACCTATTTCGAAAACCCTAATATTTAAACAAGTCGAAGTGAATCCAATACTACTTTACAGTCCAATCTAACAAGTGTGGCTCAATTACATTTACACTGATATTAATATCTCTATTTTTAATGTTAGAATTCCAACAACTTTTACACGAATTTTTGAGTGGATGAGATTGGTCGAATGATTTGAGTTGGAGATGGTATTGCACGTGGATTGAACGAGATTCAAGCTGGGGTTTGGAAAAAAAGTGGATTTAATCCCTTGAAATCCATTTTTTGGATTTTCTCTTCTGCTTAAAATTTAAACGATTCCCGTGAGTGAGATATTAGGACAAATTTTGTAAATTTAATCACAGAAGGCAAGTAAATCTATATATCTATATCTATATATATAAGCAAAATTATTTTGTCATTTTTCTTAAAGTGTCCTCTCTTTTTTATCATATTTATCTTATTATATTTTCACTTTTTATTTTTATTTTATCTTAATTATTATGTAAATTTAGGGAGGCTTTTATTTTTCTAGAAGATATTTATTTACAAACAATAAAAATAAATAGTAGTATATAGTTTGTTTGAATGAAAGTTAATTTGTAGATAATATCAAAACCAATAATTTATTAAAATGGATGGTCAAGATCTTTTTACATTCATCACAGACATATATACATTTCATCTCTTATTCCATCTAATCTTTCAAACTTGGAGCATTGGATATTGCCACTTTGGTATGTTGTTTAGTCTCTTTTTGTTCGTCTAAACTCGTATTTTCCGCATCTTTATTCGTGTCATTTTCCCTCGTTGCATGATGTTTTGGTTCGATTTATGTTTCAATTTATGTTTCAAGATCACTAGCCTAAACGAGTGTTGAAGTCAGAAAAGAGACGAGAAAGGATCGAGAAATGACGAAAGAGTAAAGTCTAGTGCCGAGAGCACTAGTCAGCGGTCGTGTATCCATAAGCGGCCGCTGACTAGGTGATGCGTCACAGGTTGCGTCACGGCCAAGTCAGGCACCGAGCCAGCGCTGAGCCCGGGTCAGCGACCGCTGACACCCCAGCGGCTGACCCGGGCCTAGCCTAACCACCTCAACCGATTGCACGGAACCACCGAGGTCATCGGCCGCTGACCTCTCCTCTCGGCTATAAATGTCGGACGCGTTTCTCATTCATTAGACACCATTTTAGACACATTTTTCAAGACCAGTTTTCGACCCCGTTTTCCAGACGTTTTTCCTCTATATTTTGAGCACGTCTTGACCTACTGTTTTAGTGTCGAGACTTTTCATTTCTAGTTAGATTTATAGTCTTAGATTTCGTACTCGAATGATAGCCGATCAGAACACTTGGATTTGTATTTCGTCTTTAGTTTTTCGTTGTGGATTCAAACCGTTCAAGTTATTAATCAAGTTTGTTCTCCATTTATTATTCTGGTTTCGTTTATTCGTCTATGCTTTCGTGTTCTTATTTAGTTTACGATTTCCAAAGTACTTTCCGCATTCCTTTTGATTCCAATTTCCAAGTTACTTGCTTTCTTTTGAATTCGCGTCTTGTCTTCTTAGATAGTGAGTTTAATCCGTTGTTGATTTTTACTATATTAGATTTTACTTGATGTTCTTATTTATATTTCTCGCATAGTTATAAAACTTTCAACAATCATTTTAATTGTTTCGAGTCGCTTGCAATTTAAAACATCGTGTCATCATTGGATATTGCCACTTTGGTATGTCTAGATAATAAATAATATTTTCTATTTTTATAAAATGGGTTAGATTTGTTGTACAAAGATGCAAAAGAGAATTTTTGATTTATTGCACTCTTTTAGTTCTTTTGAGTTGGAATGATTAATAATTTTTTATTAAAAATTTAATATTTATCTAAGAAGCATGACGAAGTATGAATGTATGATTTATGAAAAGTATGAAAGGGTGAAATTTAAGAAAATATGTGAGGATACAAGAATATTAGGTTTAGAAAAGTTGGTGACCACGATGGAACATATATAGCAATTCTTGATGGACATGTTGAGAAAAATGAACTTACTTATTACTACCGTTGAAAATGATTTTAATTTGGTCTAATAATGGTGAGTCCATCACCTTAGAATAATTTTAGTACCATTACATATGTGATTATTGACTTTTGGTAAGTAACATGAATTTGGTTTTGCTTTTGTTGGACGACTCAGATATGTTCAACCTATCATCATTTAAATTGGCGTCACCAATTCTGCTCATAATTATTGTGGAAATATTTAGCTATTTAGTAGGATTTAATGCAACTATTTTAGTGTAAAGCATTTTAATTAAATGAATGGTTAATTATCAATTGACAAATTTATATATGTTGTTGCATGATGAAAGGACGACCGCATATCAATTGTGATTTCTGAGTGGAGCACAAAAATTCTTATTTCCTATTTTTAGGTGAATATTACCTGTAAATATAATCATCTAGTATAATATAGCTAGGAAACGATATATTTTCAAATACCAGTAAATAGCTCATGGGAAAATGCTGAAAGTCTTCTCTCTTTTTTTTAAGATAAAAAGACAGTCATTCATATAAGAAGATAAATAGATCTTTTTATTAAAAAAAAATGCACCAATTTATTTTTTTTATCTTGATTTATTTAGTTTTATTTTTGCGTGGAGTGTGTATAATGGACTAACGTACCATTCCTTAAAATTTAAATTTGCGGCATTCATGTGTTATTGTGTAAAGTAACATAACCCACGAACTACGCGAATTCGAATTCGCGGATTTGTTTATGCGTATGTTATAATGTTACAATATACGAATTCTACGAAATCAAATTTACAAGATTTGTGAGTTATAATAATAGATAGGGATGTCAATCGGGCCAACCCACTCGGTTTCGGGTCAGCCCATTCGGTTTGGGCTATTTTCGGTTCGGGTCATTCAAATTTTTTTTATTTCGGATTAAAATATTTCGGGCCTAATCTTAACCCACTCGGTTTCGGGCTAGCCCGTCGGGCCAAAATATGTTTTTGAAAAAAATTATTATATATAATATTTTTTTATAACAAAAATTATGACGTCTTTACTCAATAGAATAATTTGACACAATTTTAACATAAATGATTATATTTTTTCAATTTAAGTCATAATTATGTTTTTATAGGTTATTCAGGCCAACCCATTAATTTTTCGGGCTAGCCCTGTCGGGCTCGGGCTATTTTCGGTTTGGTTCAATCGGACTTTTTTTTTCGGGCTAAAATATTTAGACCTTAATCGGTCTTTTTTGTCGGTCTATTCGGGCCGACCCATCGGTTTTTGACTAAATTGACATCCCTAATAACAAATAACACTACAGGATTTATGTGTTACCCCAATCTATACCAATAATCCCGCAAATTCAAGTTCACATGATTGATACGTTGTTTTATAAATTATACTAAAACACGACACTCGCAAGCTCGAATTTGTGTAATTCATGTGTTTTATAAATGTCCACAAACAGATTATTAGAAATGGATATTGGGCTAATTTCCCCATTTTTAAGTCTTACTAGTATATGGTCCTGTGCGATGCACGGATAACTAATACATGATTAATATTATTTTCGATCATATATAAAGAGTGTGTTATGATAAAATCGATACGAATTTTAAAAAAATATAAAATATGTTCAAATTTTTAGTGTGAAAAGAACACACTAAATAGCATATATATATATATATATAATGTTTAAAATATTTTTTTTATATATGTAACAATGTAAAAAAAAATGAAACAACATACTTCTTGGTGGATGACTCAAACAGATAATAAGAACATACAGTGAATCGAAGAAGTTAGTTTGAATAATAATTAACTGTTTTGGATACATGAAATTTTAATATATATATGTATATGTATATGTATATATAATCATAATAAAATGATATAACTATTTTCACAATTCATACATGTTTATAACATAATTTTTAAAATCGGGTCCATATGTTCACAATCAATAACTATCAAATTTCAGTTCGCCCGAATCTTTTTTGATGGTTTGAGGCATAAATTTTATTGGATAAGTTGACTGTGTTGTTAATGGAATAAGAATCTTATACTTTTTATTAATTTAATATGTGTACTGTAATTAACATAAAAATTATTAATTAATTGATAAATAATTTAAAATATGATAAAATTAATAGGTGATTAAGAAATGAAATAATGTTGTTTGAAACAATTTTAATTTTATGACTTTTTTAATCTTAAACTTAATTTTATATATTATATATAAAATTAAAACTTTTGTCATAATTATTTTTAATTTCATATACATATCTATTTTTTTATTTTTAAATAAAATGACAAAGAAATAAATAAAGAAAACAATTTGATTAAAACTGTAAAAATGAACTATTTTTTAAAAATTAACGGTAAATATTAACGGTTGAAAACTTCATTTTTATATAATATATAGATTAAGAGAAGAGAATATCTCACTTTATATTTTGATTCTACTGGTCATCCACAAACAATATGAAATAAATTTAACTGACTCCCGCAAGTTGGTGTTCTTAGAGTCGCTTATAGACAAAATTATTTTTGTCAGAAATATATAAAAAGCAACATCCTTTTAACTTTTTTAAGTCAAATAAATTTATATTTTTAAAAATAAAATAAGGCTATTTTATCATATTATCCCTTAAATCTGAGTACTACATATTATTGTCCAAACGGCACATTTTTACAAACACCTGAAGTGCATTGAATTGCGGATCGCAAGAATCAGATCAAAGCAAGTCCATAATTATATTCTTTGGTAAATTCGAAGAAATACACAGAATACACAATATATATCGAAAGAATACACAAACATTATAATCTAATTTGTCACATTTACAGTATTTACGAATTATATTTATACCATGATATGAAAATTGAATAACAGCGTGGATTTTTCTTAAAAGTATTTAGTCAAAAATTTACTTCACATACGTCTTATATTTTTCAGTTTTATGAAATAGAGCTAATATGAATGATTATCATGTTTGAGTTATGTTTAATTAAAATCAATTAGCTAGCTTATGAATTTTCGACAGCTCCGACTAATTTAGTGGTTATTACGTAATGGATCATAATTTGTTTGTGCTCAAATGTTTTATGTCCCTTGATTCCGAGCATGATTGTGTGAATTCGTCCTTTTAAAGGTTGCTATTGTGACACCCAAATTAAGATGTTGGGGGACTTGTTTTGCTTTTCACAGTTACTATCAAAAAAAGTTGAAGGGATTTATTTAATTGAAATTGCAATTTTATAATTGCTATATACTCGTTTCAATCCAATTATCAAACACGTGTCGTGTTATAAGTAGAGGATTCAAATAGAGTGGATCTCAAATTCAAAACTCAAATTTTGTAAGAGAGGAAAACAAGATAGAGTGGTGCTTTTCCTAACTCAAATTTTGATCGTATTTCTCTGTTGTAAATGATGTGTTATTTCTCATTCTAATATGAGAATATATATAATTAATTAAGAATCTTGAATTATCATACGCTTTTAATGGTATATAAAATTATTCCAAATTATTTATGCTACATACCTCAAGGTATCTAAGTTGATAGTCCATTAAATTAATGATATATGTACGCATTTATGTATGTGTGTGTATATATATATTCAAGATTTAAGATAGATTTTTTGTAATTGTATTAGTTATCTGAAGAAGAAAAATACATATTTTTCAATTTAAAAATAAATTAAAATTTTATAATATTTAATTTTTTAATTTAATTATATTAACATTAAATTATATTGCGGAAGTAATGATGCAAACGATCAATTCTATAATTTTGCCAAAATGACCTACATTTGTTATTAAGACCTCTTATATGAGGAAGCACACGTGTGTCGAGGCTATATTTAAGCTCACCATATCAATTATTTTGTTCAGACATATATTACTAACTCCTCGAAAAAGGACAGGTCTTTTGCAAATTTAAATACTAGCTAGATACTTTTAACAACTAATGATATATATTTGCATGCTTGTTTGACCATGTCTTTAATCGACTTATGTATGCTGAGATGTCTTCAACTTTCTAATCATATAAATTCAACACATCTTAACTTAGTTGTTTTGTATCATTCGTTAAGTAATTTGGTTTAATTGCCTTTTATTTTATCAGCAAATATTCATTTCTTCTGTACATGAACATAATTATTATCAGTTAATATATATATATATATATATATATATATATATATATAATTTTTGTGGACCACTTAATTATTTATGTGTTTTTATTGGAATGAGATTTTGTGTCCCACAATCAAATTTATCATTTTAATTAATATTTTTTTAAAATAAAATATTAGTTATGATATAATAAATCATAATTAATAATTATCTAAAAAATTATATTTTAAAAAGTATATATCCTATTTTTAAATTTATAAATTCTAAAATCAATAAGTGACATTAAATGTTTAAAATAATTATATACCTTATTAAATAAGTGGGATGAACACTAATATTATATATTAAATTAAACTAAAACATAATTTTAAATTGAAATAAAAATTAAAACTAAAAAATAAATTCAAATTTGATTATTAGACACTAAGACACATGATATCATTTCGTTTTTATTTATTAATTTCATTATATCTTTGTACATCAAAGTTTGTAACAACTTCAATATCAATTACAGATTTAGATGTACTTTTTTACATAAATTACATAACGCCACATACATGGTATATCTACATGGTTAAGTTCTTATCAAAATGAAGTCATGTGTGAAAATAATATATATATATATATATATATTATTTATTTAAAATTAATAATTATAATTAATTGACTTTAATATAAAAATATTTTTTATTATTATAATAATTAAGGATATGAAATTTAGTTTGTAAATAAAAGTGATTTTTAAAGAAATTACAATTTAATTTATTAAGATGAATGATCATGATATTTTTTAATATTTTAGTTTTGTTTATAAACGTGAATAAATTGTATATACATATCCTGAATTTTATCTCAAAAAAAAAATTATTTCTGGAGAAGAAATATTATCTTTGAGTAATATTAAATTATCTTTGAGTAAAATGACCAATTTAAATTAAGTTTTCTAATATAGTACAACTAATTTGCTAAAACAAAATAAATAAAAAATAAAAACAATAGTTTGGGCAGCAGCAATGACAGAACGAAACGTAGCGCTTAGAGAAAACAAGATAGGTGAATAGGATGTCGACACGTTTTAACTATTCTTTACCTATTATTTGATTGATTGATGGGAGGTACGATTTTATCTCCAATGAAACTTATTTTTGACTCGTTGCAAAAACGTGGAAATATGTAAAAAAAAAATAATTAAATTTGTAATAATGGCCTTTTGAATTGGATTATAAATGTACTGCTTATTGGAAACACAGGTTGGAGCATTTTCAAAAGGAAAAATAAAGAATTCAATTCAACTTTAGCGATCATGCCTTTTTTTTTCTTTAACTTGACAATTATATAGTGATTTATTTGGTTACAATTATTAGAAATAATTAAGTTGATATTGTTATGTTTTCCTTATTTATAATATTAAAATCATTTCATTATGTTTGATAATCAAGGACTATGAATTCACATGAGAAAAAGAAAAGATTCCATTTATCCTTTTGATTATTCTACCATTATATATTTTATTGTTTTCTTAAAGCTACCCAAAAGAAAAGAATGGTGGAGTCTAAATTATAGACTTCATGTCTTTTGCAGGGCAAGTCGTATCCAAAGAAGTCGAACAAAGTTGCAACAAGACAAGAATTTTGCTTAATTCCCTAATGACCCAATCTCCCAAAACACATGCACCTATTATATATAGGAATTAGGAGCTACACATCTACCTATATACTCCTTCCGTCCCACTAAACTTGACACATTTTTTTTATTGGCATGTCTCACTAAACTCGACACATTTTAAAAATAATACTCTCTCCGTTCCGCAAAATGCGGCCACAAGGGTTCCGGCACGGAGATTAATAAACTAAAGTGTGGTGTTTTAAAAAAGTAGGAGAAATGTATTTTAACGGCAAAACTTTTCTTTTTTAGGAAAATGACCACTTTTAATGGGACGGCCCAATAAGAAAACATGGTCACATTTAGCGGGACAGAGGGAGTAAAAGTTATCTCTTCAAAAATGTATGGACCATACCACCTTTATCATTTTTACACTACTTTATACACTCACCTTAATAATCGAGCCGGAAAAAAGGTGTTCAGCTTAGTGGGACGGAGAGAGTGATATAATAATATATATTACATATTACTCTCAATATTTCTCTTTAGTTGACACATTTTATATTTAATTGAATCTATTATAATAATGATGCAATACTGATTTAGATGATATATTACATGAAGATCAATGATATATCCACATCAAATCACACTTCCTACATAAGTTTTCATTGTCATTTGATACTATATGTGTATATATATAAAATTTGAATTTTTTGTCATTCTTCATATTGAAGTTGTAACATTAACTTTAAAGAAAATGTTACATGTCGCAACAAACTAGCTTGATCGGATTTTAAAATATTAACCCCAAGGATTAATAACTTCATCTTTTGTTAGGAGGTCGACACGTTTAAATGTACTTTTAGGGCCCTATAAATATATATACACATGTATATGTTCCAACAGACAGGATAGAGCATTATCAATCCACCCCAAAACCGATCCATAAAGTTAACCTGCAAAAGCACTCGCATTTTCCTTCTACTATATTCCATTTCTTTTATCTTCTCAAAATTCCATAAAATTTGTAAGGTGATCATTGTGCTACGTACAAAATATAGGGCGTATAAATATGTATTTTCTAAATATATATTATTTTTAAATTGTCTACACATATTTATATAATATGTACATATTGAATATTGATATTTTATATCGGTAAAAGTTAATTTTTTATCTTTTACTCATTTTTTTAATTTTATGTTAATTCTTTTTGCTCTTTAATTTATAATTTTAAATTGTAAGCAATAAATGAAAAGTATTGAAGCTAGCAATAAAAGAATAGTAATTTATAAGTATCAATTAATTTTCAATATTTACGTACATGTAATATATTTTAAGAAAAAATAAATAAATAATAATGTGCATTAATTATATAAGACTATATTTGCGTCGTCATTATGTGATTATGAGACTTTTTATCAGTAATATTGACATAGTTAATAATATGTGATTATGCATTTGAATGCAAAAATCGAGATGAGATATACTAGCAAATAATAAAATCTTGCCAAATAAAGAATAAGTAGGTTATAGATCTTTGATTAATATTACAATATTAATTTATAAAACAATTAATCTAAACAATCCAATTTAACGCGCGCTTCATATTTTTATTTTATCACTCCACTATATATATACACACCGGTACCTACTTTATTTAATTTTGCTCTTTGAGAACTTTATTATTTATTTATGAAAGCCTAAGCATACTTGTTCAATAATATTATCACCAAATTGGTAGTATCGGTGCTAAATCATTAGTAAGTTGTCACCAATTTTTTTTGTGAGTCCATCTCAACTAATGACGTTGTATCTCGACTAGTGAGAGAGTGAGACTGTCTCATGCAAAATTATATGTACTGGGCAAGCATGCATATATTAGTTTAGATCAATGGAAAAGACATAGTGGTCCAGATTTGTATGCTTTGCTCATGCACATCCATTAATGTTATTGTATCACCTTTGTGTTCTTATCTAGCTTTTTCCACTCTAAAGTTGTTGATACAATATATTTGTATTAGGTTCACAATATTCGGTTATGGAAATTGAGGGTGGAAATCAAATTCCTGCACGTTTTAATGTTCTGTGCTCAAAACGAAAAAAACTTCCTCTTATTTGTCAAAATATATTGCACCATCAAATATGCTCCACAAAGAGGTTATAGAACTTCTAGTAGGGTTGCTAATGAGTTTGGTTCTGGGTACCCGAAACCGAAACTTCGGGTATACGGACTCAGAATAGGCAAAATATAGTCTAGAAGTTTAAAAGCAGAAATTTGTAATCGATCACTTACAATTTCAACAAATTTTAGTCATTTGAAACCCAACAAATTGCAAAAGGATTTTTCAATGGCCCAAATTTTGGGCTTTGTTTGTCTATGTATGGGGACATCTTTTATAGAGGCAATGTAAAAATTAATTATTTAAGATAGTAAATATTAATTAATGTGTATTAATTTAATTTTAAGTTAGTTATTGTACCTATTGCACTTTTACCTTAGTATAAATAGGGCATATATCAGTCTTATATGTATTATTAGTTTTCTATTAAAAGAAAAATATTTAATTTGGTAAGAATAATATGAACATGATGAGTCATTCATTTTTTATGTACTATCTTAATATGAGTGGAAGACATATAAACTATCGGTACAAATAAAGTTTGTTTTTCTAGTTTGTATAATATTGTCACGATTTTTTAGATCGAATTTGAAACATTTAATATCAGCAAATCACCAATACCCACCCAATGTACGACACTGCTAGCTTCTCTACCTCTCCTCTTTCATTTTTGATTCATCTTCCCTACAACATTATATTCTCATGTAATATGTGCTCCTGTAATGCTTAGTACTTATGTAGACCTTAGGAAGTTAGTTTCTAATGGTTCTGTATCAAGACCATCAGTGTCTGTATATGCATCCACTCACATGATCACTCAGGATACACCTCAAGTTGAGGAAAGCTTATTCTCATGGGGAAAGAGTAGGGAACTCAGGTAGAAGATTTCAGAGATCTTTAGATCCTATTCTTCATAACCCGTTATGAAAATGCAAAGTTGACCACAAAGTTAGTTAAGAAATCTGAAAGTGTTCTACATCAGAACTTGTCTACTGATATCCAAAATGATGAATTGATAGAGTAAAAGTACAACAACAAGAGATTATAATAATTGAATGATATACAAATCTTCGGAATAATAAAAAAAATGATGAATTGATAGAGCTGAGTATAAAAGTAATTTAATGATAATAAGTGTAAAAGCACAGCAACAAGAGATTAATTATAATCTACAATCTGAATGGAGACATCAATAGCAAGGTTGAAGATATCTATACCTTTACAGGCTAAGATCAATGACTTGACCAATCAAAACATAGTACTTACTGAAAAATCTGAGTATCTCTTAGCAAAGGTTAATTCATTGACCAAATCTAGGCATGCATGTCAAGTAATATGTAAAACTCAACGCCCAAAAGGAAAACGGGAGGGACTTGGATTTGATCTTACTGAAATCTAGAACCCTACTGAAACCAAGTCATCAGCGTCTGAAAGCTAAAGGAAGTCTATCAAGAAGAAAAAGTCTGTATAAACCAACATCAGGCTCAAGGAAAATCCACTTCTAATTTTCCTAAACGGCCAACTTCAGTGTCAATGAATACTATGAGCCTACTCCTCGATGAGGAAATGCCAATAGTAAAAATTCTAAGTTCCAACCAAGGTGTACACAGTGCACATGTTCTTCAAGTGGTTCCACTCCACGCAGTTGGAACCAAAGAAACATGAATTCTTGTTGGGAACCCACAAATTTTTTTATGTTTTGATAATATTTCTCGAAACAACACTTAGTCTCTTTAAGATCCTTAAAATCAAGTGGTCAATATCATCTATTAAGGAACAACTTAACTATAAAAGGAGCAGATCGTTAGTTATACGATCTGTATTATTCTTATAAAGCTTTCCTGGACATATTGATCACTATATTGATAAGTAATTATTCATTGTACACAGCTAGTTGGCTCTAGTTAGGAACAGATCATTTTTATAATGATCTGTCCCTAAATCCAGTAGCTAGCTGTCCTCAGTACTTATCATGGTTTTAAATGTTATCTTTCTAAAATAGATTTTATCAGATCAATTTTGTAAAAGGGAGTTTGTGGTTTCAAACTCACTTATAGGAACGTCTGTACTTTCTAGATTATATAAGAACAGCTGCAAATGTAAAAGAACAGATGGTTGGAAAAATCATCTGTCTTATTTATCTAGTTGTTCTCTAGTATAGGATCTATGAAGACTTGAATCATCTCAAGTAAACGATCACAGAACAGACAGATCGTTTATCCCAATCGCAGCTCGCTGTTACTACAACAGATCGTTTTCAGAACGATCTGTCCCAAATAAAGTATGTTGCATATACCAAGATGGACTCAAGAATCAAGAAGAATGATTAAAGTATTAATTTGATATTAAACAAATTAATACTTAATGGACACCTCGATGGATAGATCATAGAAAAAGATCTGTTAGAAGAACTCAAGCTAGCTGTCCCTCACGATAACTACGGTGGACTGCCGACATACCTAAATTTGTCATAAGTCAACCACTCAGTGTGTTGTCACATCAAAGGATATATTTTAAGAAATGAAGTACAAGAATATCATATTTATTGTACGATGAATCATTCTAGGAATGACAAACACTAGGAAATCACATGACTGGTGGTTACAACACGCAATGCAGGCGGCGCGTGCTTCTACAAAATGTGTCATGCATTTAATTCAAAGTAGAAGACTCTTCATCTTCTCCAACGGCTAGTTGCAGCTATGGCGTCTATAAATACCACAATCACTTCCATAAATGAGTACGAGAATTCAAACGAACAAATATGTCATTACTCTGCTCAAATATCTTCAAGCTTTCATCGTCCAACAACACTCCGAAATCTCATAATTCTCTTGAGTGTTTACTTCGCTTGAAGTTTGTGTTTTCTGGAAAAACTATTTTCAAAACCAAAGTTAGGGTCTAGTTTTGATCCAAGAAAGTGTATTCCCTGGATTGTAGTTTTCAACCTTTGGAATAAGAAGTGTAATCACAAGTAAATATCTAGATTTCATATTTCTTGTGGCTCGTACTCAACGAGTAAAAAGAAATGAGAGCTTAGTGGATTTTCGATCTAGTTCTTGATCGAGCCGTGGACGTAGAGAAAGTTTACCCAAACCACGTTAACTACTTGCGTTCTTTATTTTCTTGTTTACTTTGTTTATCATCTTTTTCATATCATTTCTGAAATCAGCTTGTTTAATATCTTAAGTAAAGAAAACTGTTTTCATTTTAACAATAGCATTTAACCACCAAATTTCACACACAACTTAGTTTGAGTTTAACCTTCAAAGTTATACTTAATATTTGTTAATCACACCTTAAGGCTCTATTTGAGCGAGTTTAAATTCTTCCTTACAAGAAGAAATTGACTTGCTACTCAAGCTATTTTTTTTTATTAAGTGTGCTTAAGCCTTATGTATTAATCTCGCTCAAGTGGTATCAGAGCAGTGGTCCATTTTGACCATTGTTTATTTTTCACAGGAGTTCAATCTCTGTGTGTTCATCTTGGATAGATCTAGGAAAACGTTTTCACTTCATAACACTTGGATATTACTAATCATCTACTCGAGTTATGATGGAAGGACAGATGGTTCGTGCTTGCGAGGACTTCTCCATCGCTGGATATGATGACTGGAGCTTTAGAATTGAAATGTGTTTGAGAGCTCAACACATAAAGATGTGGAAGGTAATCACAGACGGACCCATCAAAATCATGCACAAATGTAGCGCGGAAATTAAGGATGAAACTGGTCTTGTTCCATCTATTGAGATAGTCGAAAGAGAGAAAAGCATGGATGAAATACACTACCGAAGAAAGAAAAGAAGTTGAACTTGATGATTATGCCAAAGGGTTAATCTCCAGAATAGTTCGAGACATTTACTTGGCCAAAATACAACATCTCCAAACAACAAAGGAGATGTGGGACGTGCTCAAAGAAATCAGCTTGAGATCAGATGTAATATAAGAAAACAAGTTGTCTATAGCTTGCAACAAATTTGAAGAATTCAAAATGAAACCTGGAGAAACCATCGCACAGATGAAGCATAGGTTAACTGAAGTACTTATAGAGATTTCAATGATTGACTAGAACAAATATGCTCAATGTGAGAAGAATTTGAAAGTCATTCGAGCACTACGTGCTAGCTGGGAAATCTACTCCGCCATGCATCCTATGATGCCAGAGTTCAATTCTCTAATTACTGAATCTCTATTTGATTTACTGATTGGAAATGAATAGGAAATTAATTGTATTCATGGCTCATCTAATCCGACTTCTAGTAAGCCACCTTTTGCAGGAAACAAGATAAAGATGCAGCGTTCAAGGCAAAGACAAAGGAAAAGATAAAGGAGATTCCAAAACCAACTTCAAACGTTATTGTTAAAGAATCATCCAGTTCAGATGATGAGAACTACTCCACGAAAAATTACTTAGAGTAATACTCTCTCATGGCCCAAAGATTCCAACAGATGGAAATGAGAGTCAACAGATACAAGAGGCTCTACAATGAAAACAATAACAAGAAATTCAGAGGGAATGATCGATCTGTTGATCGACCTGAACGAAAGAATGAGGTAAACTCAACCTCATATGTTATAGCTGACCTTTCTGAATTTTCGTGCTTTAAGTGTGGTAGGAAAGGACACTTCAAAACGGACTGTCCCGACATATCAAATGCAGAGAGAGAGAGGAGCTTCGAGCTAAAAGAGATAGAAAACTCAAAGATCAACGAAAAGCCATGATAGCTGAAGAGCAAGCTACTCAAAGCCATCTGTCGGACAGCTCGTCAGAAAATGATGAAGCATTTAAAGGTCTTGATGGTGAAGAGATTGAATGGGATGAATGTTACATGGAACATGAAAAAGGACTCGACAACCCAGAGCTAAATTGTCATAATTCTATTTCTTTCAATCCACTTGTTTATGATTTTGTTGAAGAAGAAGAAGACAACCTGTCAATGGACGATTTTACAAAGCTCATGGAAGATCACGAAAGATTGAACAAAATGTTCAAACACGCAATAAACGAAAATGGGAGAATGACAACCACCATTCAAGAAAGGAAATATATCATCAGCTCATTCAATGATAGAGAAAATGCACTGATGAAATAGCTCAAAAGCAAGTGTAAAGAAATTTATGCACTAAACGCCAAAATTTCTGATCTAATTGACTGGGAAGCTTCTCAAATAGTAGAGTCGATGATCTAAGTGAAATGATCATCACTCCATACACAAAAAGAAAGATCGGATTCAAATGATCAACGATATGCAAAGAAGAATAACAGATCGCACTTGCCTTGATTTTGATGGAGTGGATAAAGGACCTCCCTCTAGAAAGTTTGTCAAAGAAAAAGGAAAGGACAATGAAGTAAATCTTAACAACAACAATCCAAGACAGCCTCAAGCCATCTTGGTGAAACAGCAACCCAAGCAACAACATCGATCCAATTCACAGATGAAATATAATTATCATGGAGTTGGATATCAACAAGTGAAACCACCTGCTCATCAACATCAAAGACATGTAGCTTATCACAGCGATCTGCCCCTCAATAGAACTGAAGATATCAACCGTCGGCTCCAACAAAACAAAAATTATTCAAGCCTTTTACACCTAAGATGCAGAAAGAAACATCACAACCACATGCAAAACGGAAACAGATCGTATACATTGACTTCAACGGCAAACAGATCAGGCCGTCTCAGAACGTTTCTATCATTAGATAAATTTGGGTTCCAAAAGAAACTTTGTCTATTGACAAAGCACCCTCTATCAGTAGGGTAACTAAGTAAATTGTTATTGTAGGATAGGAGATCGATGAGAAGAACGCATACAACTCGGGGCGCGCTATGGATACTTGATAGCGGATGCTCTAAACATATGACATGCAACAAAGAATTGTTAACCAACTACAAGGAGTGCATTGGACCAAATATTGTCTTTGGAGATGATTCTAAAGGATATACAAGAGGTTATGGCGATCTTCAAGTTGGTAACACTACTATCTTTAATGTTTCATGTGTTGAGGGATTGAATCATAATCTATTCTCAATTAGCCAATTTTTTGTTAATAATAAGAGAGTAGAATTTACAGCTAACAAGTGTCTAGTAAGAAATTTGGAAGGAGAAGAAATTCTTCTTACCGAGATTTTATAGGACAGGTTATATATCGTTATATATCGTACAGTGGGATGAACATATCCAAACCTGCCTAGTGACAAAATCCACCACTGAAACGAGCTGGTTATGACATAAACGTCTAAGCCACCTAAATTTCAAATCCATCAACTAGGTACTGAAGGACAAACTTGTTGAAGGATTACCTGATCAAGTGTTCGATAGAGACCATGTTTGTGAAACTTGCCAAGCATGAAAACAAACTAGAGCTTCATTTTCAACAAAGGCAGCCCACTCAACATCAAGAATATTGGAACTTCTCAACCTTAACCTTTTTGGACCTGTATCTCCATTAAGTGTAAATGGTAGAAAATATACTCTCGTAATTATAGATGACTATTCTAGATTTACGTGGGTTGTTTTCATGTTTAAAAAAAAAGAGACCTTGGAGAAGCTACCTGACTTACTCAACAAGTTTTCCAATCAAAAGGCAACTTTCATCATCACTATTCGATCAGATCATGGAACAGAGTTCATCAATCACATGATCGAAGCCTACTGCTCTAGAATGTGAATTCAACATCAAACCTCAGTAGCTCGTAAGCCACAACAGAATTAGATAGTGGAAAGGCGCAACAGATCGCTGAAGTATACATCCCGTACTATGTTAAACGAAATCAATCTCCCCAAGAAATTCTGGGCAGAAGCAATAAATACGGCCTGTTATACACAGAATCGATCTATGATAATTTTTCGTCACGGAAAAACTCCATACGAACTATAGAATAACAGGAAGTCTTGCATTAAATATTTTCACTCATTTGTTTGTAAGTGTTTCATTCACAATAATGGTAAGACACAATTAAAAACATTTGATAACAAAGCTGATCAAGAAATTTTCTTAGGATATTCTGACATCAACAATGCATATCATGTTTTTAATAAACGAACTCTTGTTGTGGAAGTAACGCCTCATGTGGTATTTGACGAATCTACTTTTGAGGTTACAAATACAAATAGTGAAAACTCAACAATGAAACTGAGAAACTCCACAGATCAACTCATTGATGATATTCTACTTTTGGAGTAGAAGAGGAAGAAGAAGAAGAAAATGTTGATCAATCTGCTATAGAGGTGTCACAACAAGGGGGAACAGATCATGGGGGAACACTAAATGATGTACGTTCACAATTATCTGTTGCTGAACAATCTATCTCTCAATTTGTTCCAGCACAGGATCAACATCCACCTGCTCAAGAAATAAGTAGCGAGCTTTCTAACCTTGATATAAATGATGATAATCCTTTTGATGTTTCAATCACACATCGTCCTGAATTTGAGGATCCACCTGCTGAACCCAAACTCGAAGTTTCACAAGAAGAAATGAAAAGGCGAAGAAGATGGGTAGATAGTCACCCAACCGAACTCATTGTTTGAAACCCAGCTAATAGGGTAAAGACCCGAAGAATTCATGGAGAAAGTGCACTGTTCAGTTGCTATCTATCTCATACTGAGCCTAAGGGTGTCTTTGAAGCTTTACAAGATGCAGATTGGAAAAATGTCATGCAAGAAGAGCTGAATGAATTCAAAAGAAATGAAGTATGATACTTGGTTGATCGACCTGTGCATCAAGGATTTATAGGGGTAAAGTGGATTTTTAAGAATATCGGTTAGTCGCAAAGGGCTACTGCCAACAGGAGGGAATCAACTTCGATGAAATATTTGCACCTGTAGCAAGATTAGAAGCTATTCGATTGTTTCTAGCCTACGCAGCTTATCAACGATTCAAAGTGTTTCAAATGGACATCAAGAGTGCCTTCCTTAATGGAATTTTGGAAGAGGAAGTCTATTTGGAACAACCTCCTGGGTTCGACGTAGAAGATGAAAACAAGGTTTACAGGCTGGTCAAAGCGGTATATGGGTTAAAACAAGCTCCTCGAACTTGGTATGAAACTTTGTCCACCTTCCTGTTACAATCGGGATTCAAAAGAGGATTAGTGGACAAAACTCTTTTCACCATCAATGTCCAAGATTATATTAATTTTAGTTCAAATATATGTAGCTGATATTATATTTGGCTCTAAATCTGAATTCATTTGTAACAAATTTAGCAAACTTATGCAAGATAAATACAAAATGTCTATGATGGGAGAGATTAATTTTGTCATAGGCATACAAGTCAAACAATATGCTGATGGGATATTGATCAATCAATTCAAATACATCAACGATCATATCACAAAATTTGGGATGAAAGATAGCAAGCCCGTGAAGATCCCTATGCAAACTAATGGACAAATCGGTCCAGATGTACCTGGCAAAACAACTAATATAAAATAGTATCGTGATATTATCATATCATTATTGTATTTAACTACTAGTCGACCTGATATCACATTTGTTGTTGGTATTTGTGCTAGGTATCAAGCTAATGTTTCTTTTCTCCCTTTGCAGTAGTGCATAATCACGAGATCCAAGCGAACGAATATCATTCCTTTAAACTTGGAGATCGAACGAACACACAAGAGGGAGAGAAGAGACAAGAGAAACTGTTTTATATGTTTTTGGTCTTGTTTCTAATACGCTTTTGGTCTTCAAATGCTTAGTTTTATTGTTCGAGTTGATGTTTTGGTCTTCCTTATGCTACATTGTAGGTGAGAATCAACAAAAATAACTTCTGAGACTTCGACAAAGGAAACGAGACCAAAAGATGAAGAAAAGGGCAAAATGTGCACTTTGGCCGAAGATGGACCTAGCGAGCGCTAGGACTCCAGCGCTCGCTAGGGTGAAACACTGAAGCGCGTAGAACAGGAACCCAGCGGTCGCTAGCCCTGCGCACTCTCCAAGGCAGAACTTGGGGCTAGCGAGTGCTACCCCCCAGCGCCCGCTAGCCCCTGCAATGAAGAGAAGATAGAACAGTGAGGTAGCGAGCGCTATCCCCCCAACGCTCGCTACCCCACTACAGCATTACCTCACCCAGCGAGCCAAGGTAGCGCTCGCTGGCCCCTAGCGAGCGCTACCCTGGCGCGAGTCTTCCCCTATTTAAAACGCCCAGCGTGATTTTTCTTCAGACTTCTTCCTCCACGTTTTTGTACTTCTAGTCTAGGGTTTAGACCACGAGAGAAAACACTCTTAGTTTAGTTTCTATTTCATAGTTCGTTCCTCAAATTCGTTGTGAATTCGTTCGTGATTCAAACCCAAAGTATTTTAATGCATTGTTTACCTTTTCAATCCATGAGTTCTTTTACCGCTTTATTTATTGCTTTATGAATTATTTCCTTTCCATTCTTTTCTTGATTAATTTCAAACCCATTAATACAAATCTTTCAATTATGTTAATTAATCAATTCAAGGCATGATTTAATTCAGTTTTCTTAATTCTTCATTCTTAGATTTAGGATTTAATTGCTTTATTAATTTTTGCTTAGTTAATCTGTATTTTAAATACTTTATTCTCATTCGCCTAGATAGATAAATTAGATTAGTTAAAACATCACAACCCTTCTTTTATTTGCTTTCTGTTCTGCAACATATATAGAGTCCTGCTTAGCCTTCCTTGAGAATACGACTTAGAATCAACTTACCTCTTTACAACGAATTCGTACTCTTGCGAACTAGTTTATTTAATAAGTTGTAAGTATATTGGCTGGAAAAATTTCTCGTGCCTGATACTGAATCCCTTTATCGGACAGTGGGTCTGGTCTAAACAACGCCACGTACTACAGTTTAAAAATAAGTTGGAACAAAATTTTGGCGCCGTTGTCGGGGAAGGCTTTAGGCATTTATTTGTGTTGCTTTTTATTTTATTTTATTTTGTTTATTTTATTTTATTTCTTTGTTCCCGCAAGGTGCGTTTGATCTTCTTTTGGTTTGTGTATGCTAGGTCGCTGAAGCTTGAGACAAGAATTGGTACCCTACGTCGACAACATCAATAGAAGAGAATTTGTACGTGAGGAGCAATCTAAGGACGTTGTCAACCTCGCCACACTATTCGAAGAGCAATTAGTGATAATGGCCAAGGAAGACGAAGCCCCTAGAAAACTCGGAGACTTTGCCAGGCTGACATACGGCATCACTGCATCCGCCATCGTACTTTCAGCTACGGGGAGAAATTATGAGCTGAAGCACAATCACATCAACCTGCTTCCCTCATTCTATGGGTTGCCGAATGAAGATGCGCTCCTTTTTATCAGGGAGTTCTGCACAGCTGTTCAATCCATCCCACTCCAGACCATCACTGAGGATGAGCTACTTAGGAAATGCTTCCCCTATTCACTCAAGGATAGGGCGAAGTCGTGGTATCTCTCCCTTCCAGCAAGATCATTACCTACTTGGAAGGCGGTGAGTACCACGTTTCTACTTAAGTAATACCCAAATCACAAGACGCAGCAAATCTGACTCCAAATCATGCAGTTTGCTCAGGAACCTGAGGAGCCTTTTCACGAGGCCCTTGATAGATTCAGAGAGCTCCAGCAGCAGTGCCCGCACCATCAGATTGTACCGGAACTCCTCTGGCAGATCTTCTACAATGGATTGCAGCACACCTATCAGTTCATGGTAGATACAGTGGCAGGAGGGAACATAGCTGAGAAGACTGCAGATGAGGCAATTGAGATTTTCGAGACGCTAGCCACTAATTCGCAGCAGAAAATCTCACGATCCAAGAGAGTGGAGGTCCGAGAGATCGAAGTTAGCCCAGACCTCAAAAAGTAGATGGCCGATATGATGCGGGAATTGCAAGAGTTGAAGATGAGCAAGGCCTCCGCAGTAACCAAGCATGAGCCGGCATCTGAGCCGTGCCCGATATGTGGTGATCTCACTCATGACGAGAAACACTGCACTAGAATGGCGGAGATGACTTACGAAGGAGAGGCTGAAGTCTATGCTGCACAAGGCTTCCAGCCACGCCCGCCATTCGAGCAACATCCACAGTAGACTTCGGGGTGGAGAGCTCATAATAACTCGTTGTGGAAAGGGCCAAGTCAAGGTCAGAACCAGAGCTTCCCTGCTCGACGACCGGCCCCACAACAATATTACCCGCCGCAGCAAGGGTATTATCCGCAGCAGCCCTATTATCCACCTCAGGCAGGGTATTATCCACCACCTCCTTATCAGCAGCCGCAGCCGACATATCAGCAGCCGCCGCCACCTCCGTTCCAGTCGCAGTTCTCGTCCGTGCCGCGATCAGCCCCATCTAAACCTTCTCTTGAGGACAGTCTTGCAGCGTTCATGCAAGAGAGCAAACTGGCTCGGGAGGCGCAAGAGGCTACTATCAAACGCCTCGAGAGTCAAGTTGGGCAGATCCCAGGAGCTGTTAATCAGATGCAGTAACAGCAGCAGACCTGAAAGATACCCGGGCAGGGACACTCAGCGCAGCAGATTCAGGCCATTACTGTTCTTCGTAGTGGCAAGCAAGTTGACAATAAGGTGGCTATGCCGGAGGATGAGCCGACTAAAGAGGTGGAGGACGCTGAGAAAGGGAAGGAATCGGAGCAACCTGCTATCTAGTTGCACAAAATGGCAAATCCGTACAAGCCGCCAATTCCTTTTCCGAGCAGGCTTAAAAATGTTAAGCTTGAGAAGCAGTTCGCGGATTTCTATAAGATGCTGTCTCAAGTACATGTCAATCTACCACTCCTGGACGTAATCCGCAACGTGCCGGCGTACCTTAAATTCTTTAAGGAGCTAGCCTCCAAAAAGAGAAGATTTACAGACGATGAGTCGATCATGGTGTCCGAGGTGGCCAGCTCTATCATGCAACAACCTCTTCCTCAGAAACTGCGAGATCCAGGTAGTTTCGTTATCACTATAGCACTTGGTAATGGTAAAACTGTAACAAGCATGCTTGACTTAGGTGCAGGTATTAATCTCATGCCTTATTCAATTTTTAAGGAATTAGAATTATGGGAGTTGAAACCTACACGCATGAGCCTACAGTTAGCTGATCGTTCTGTTAGATATCCTAGGGGTATTATAGAGAACATCCTAGTGAGTGTTGGTGGTCTGATAGTGCCTATAGATTTTGTTGTGTTAGAAATAGGTGACGTGCATGAAAACGGACGCGATCATACTTTATTGCTTGGTAGACCATTCATGGCAACTACTAATACTCTGATTGATGTAAAAAATGGTAACATACAAATGTCTGTGCTAGGAGAGAAAGTTTCATTTTTTGTGCATAAGCACAAAGCTATGTCTTCTGTTAATTCTATTGAGGACTGTTCTTTTATCGATTCGGTTGATGCTCTTGCCGAGATTTCTTTTGTGCAGGATTACAGTTTGGAGGAGATCTTTGAAGGATCGGACGACATGGAGGAAAGACTTCGTTTGGAGGCCCAGTTCGCAAAACCACCTCCTATGTCGTTAGCAAATTCACCAACACCGGAGAAATTGGAGTTAAAGGAGCTTCCTGCGAATCTGAAGTACGTATTTCTCGAGGAGAACGAGCAGAAGCCAGTTATTATCTCAGCTGATTTGACTCAAGACCAGCAGGCTCGGTTAATAACTGTGCTGAAGAAGCACAAGTTAGCCTTCGGCTGGAGTCTGGCAGACATCCGAGGTATCAGCCCAGCAATGTGCATGCATAAGATACAGCTCGCCGACGATTCTCTCCCAAAGAGGGATGGACAGTGACGACTCAACCCAGTACTCATGGAGGTCGTGAAGAAGGAGATCTTCAAGCTTCTAGCTGAAGGGATCATTTATCCGATCGCTAACAGTGAGTGGGTGAGTCCAGTCTACGTTGTACCCAAGAAGGGCGGGATCACGGTGACTATGAATGAGAAGAAGGAGCTTGTCCCTACCAGACCTGTTACCGGATGGAGGATGTGCATCGACTACCGCAAGCTCAATATGGCTATGAAAAAGGATCACTTTCCTTTACCCTTTATTGATCAGATGTTAGATAAACTTGCCGGTAATGACTATTTTTGTTTTTTGGATGGTCTGTCAGGTTATTATCAAATTGCGATTGATCCGGAGGACCAAGCAAAGACAACCTTCACCAGCCCTTTTGGAACTTATGCCTTTCGGAGGATGCCATTTGGACTGTGCAATGCGCCAGGTACGTTTCAGTGATGCATGATGTCTATTTTCTCTGATATGATTAGTGACTTTGTAGAAGTCTTTATGGATGACTTTTCTGTTTTTGGCTCTTTGTTTGATGATTGTCTTTCTAAAATTGATCATGTCTTGGATCGTTGTGTTGAAACCTGTTTGACTATGAGTTGGGAAAAGAGTCACTTCATGGTACGTAGTGGGATTGTCTTGGGACATGTCGTGTCTAGTAAGGGAATTGAGGTCGATAAGGCTAAAGTTGAGGTAATTGAAAAATTACCTCCACCGACTGATGTTAAGGGGATTAGAAGTTTCTTAGGGCATGCTGGTTTTTATCATAGATTTATTAAAGACTTTTCTAAAATTTGCCAACCTTTGTGTCGTTTACTTGCTCAGGACACCCCCTTTAATTTTGACACTGACTGTCTCTCTGCATTTATTACTTTAAAAGAAAAATTATGCAGTGCCCCCGTTATTGTTGGCCCTGATTGGTCTGTTCCCTTTGAAATTATGTGTGACACGTCAAAATCTGCTATAGGTGTTGTTTTAGGTCAACGAGTTGATAAAATGTTGCGTGTGATCTATTATGCTAGCTCTACCTTAACCCCCGCTCAGATAAATTATATTACCACTGAAAAAGAGATGTTAGCGGTAGTATTCTCTCTTGATAAGTTTCGTGCGTATATTATAGGGTCTAGAGTTATCATACATAGTGATCATGCTGATTTACGATATCTGTTGACTAAGCCTCAGGCGAAGCCTAGGCTAATTCGTTGGGTCTTGTTATTGCAAGAGTTTGATGTAGAAATTCGTGATAGAAAAGGGAGTGAAAACGCCGTTGCCAATCATCTCTCTCGCTTAGAGCATGTACCTTCTCCCCTATCTTATGATCTAGTTGACGAGTCTTTTCCGTATGAGCATGCTTATAGTGTTAATCATGTGCCTTGGTTTGCTGACATAGTTAATTATTTAGCTTGTGGCGAATTAAGGTCTGACCTCACTTCCCAAGAAAGGAAGCGTTTTCTCCATGTGTGCAGGCAATACTTTTGGGAAGACCCTTTCTTTTCAAGCTCGGAAAAGACGAAGTGATTAGGCGATGTATAGCGGAGGAAGAGCAACCAAAAGTGCTAGAGATGTGCCATGAGGCTCATTGTGGCGGACACTTTGGAGGCCAAAAGACGGTACACAAGGTTCTCCAATCAGGTTTATTTTGGCCAACTTTATTTAAGGATGCACATGCTTATTATCTTTCGTGTGATAGATGTCAAAGAGTCGGTAACTTAGGTTGTAGAAATGAAATGCCTTTGAACAATATTCTTGTGGTTGAAATATTTGATGTGTGGGGAATTGACTTTATGGTTCCTTTCCCTATGTCTCATGGCTATGAATATATTTTTCTTGCCGTTGACTACGTCTCCAAGTGGGTTGAGGCTATCCCCATTAGGACGTGTGATTCTCACATTGTTCTCAAGTTTGTGCAGGTTTGGCTTCCCACGAGCTATCATTAGCGATGGTGGCAAGCACTTTTGCAACAGACTTTTCGAAAGGCTAATGAGGAAAAATGGGATAACGCACAAGATCGCGACCCCATACCATCCACAAACGTCAGGCCAAGCCGAGACGAGCAATAAGCAAGTCAAGAATATCTTGGAAAAGACAGTTCAACCATCTAGGAAGGATTGGTCAATTAAGCTGAACGACGCTCTTTGGGCATACCGCACGGCATATAAAAGCGTGTTGGGGATGAGCCTGTATCGTCTTGTGTACGGAAAAGCATGCCACCTACTAGTAGAAGTGGAGCATAAAGCCTATTGGGCAATCAAGGCCTCCAATCTCGATTTGCAAAAAGCAGTGGAGCACCGTTCTCTACAGATGTCAGAGTTAGACGAGCTGCGAAACGAGGCGTATGACAACGCCCGAATTTACAAGGACAAGGTGAAGGCAATCCATGACCGAAGGATTCTCCACAAAGATTTGAAGCCTGGCATGAGGGTGTTATTGTTCAATTCCCGAATGAAGCTTTTTCCCAGTAAATTGAAGTCTAGATGGAAGGCCCATTCATAGTGAAAGATGTTAAGCCGTACGGGGCAGTAGAGATTGCTAAAGAAGGAGATGATGACTCATTCGTGGTGAATGGGCATCGCGTTAAGCCATACATAGAGGGGTGGCCTACTAACTTCACGGTGGAGTCCACACCGATTGAAGATCCACCCTCTAATTGATCATACCCTTACGTCGAGCTAATGACGTTAAACAAGCAGTCTCTTATTTCCGTTGATTTTATTTTTGTTGTTTAGTCATTTTCGTTTCGTTCTTAGTTAAGGGAAGATTTCAGTTTAAGTTAATTTTGTGTTACAGGAAAAATCGGGAAGAATGCACAAGAGGCCAGTGAAAAAATGGACAAAACAAAGACATCTACGAGGGCTGGGCCAGCGCTCGCTAGCCCCCACCGAGCGCTAGTCCAGCGTTCTGCCCATTCAAGCGTAAGGGGCTAGCGCTCGCTCCCCCCCCCCCCCCCCAGCGAGCGCTAGCCCCAGTCCCTGCCCCACTCCAGAACGCAGGGGTAGCGAGCGCTATCCCCCCAGCGCTCGCTACCTCTTGTTGCTGTATACTTCCCCAGCGCGCTAGGGTAGCGCTCGCTACCCCCCCCCCCCCCCAGCGAGCGCTACCCTCTCTTTCTGACTACCAACCCAGCGCGTTAGGGTAGCGACCGCTACCCCCCCTCGCTGTACTCTATTTCTTTTCTTCCTTCTTTTTCCCTTCTACCATTATTTCCCCCAAATTCACAACTCCCTCTCCTTCTTCCTCCTCCAACTCGCGACTCCCCCTCTCAATTTCTCCCACAAACTCCATTCTTCCATTACTATCTCCCATCTCCTCCTCCAATCTCACATCCTTCATCACTTTCACACTTCCTTCCACCCAAACTACTTCCCAAACCCCTACACTCCTCAAAATTCCCAATTTCTTCCACACACAAATTTCCCAATCCCTAATTTTTCTAATTCCCACAAATTCTCAAACCCTAGTTCTTTCCCCTCTCCAAAATTTACCTTCTTCCTTTCAATTCCGGCCACACCCCGTGATTCCCTTACGCCACAGTTGCACCACCAACTACCGTCACTATCCGGCGACTTTCCGGCAACTATCCAGCGACCCCTTTTTTCCATCATTTACTCTATATGGCGCGCTCCAAGAACCGTGCCGGTGAGCAAGCTGCAAGCACTTCTCAACCGGAGGAGCCTACCACCAAGGAGCTCCAACATGCATATAATTGCCCCTTCCCACTCGAATCACACTTGGAGGGGCAATTCTACGAAAGGTGGACTCGACATGAGGTAACTCCACCCCATACACTTGACTGGAATATGCTTGCTAGTTTAGGATGCGTTAGAGAATTCGAGCAATATCTTGATGTTTTAGGACTTAGAAAATATGCTCACATGTCTTTTAAATGTTCTAAAGTACTTACGCATGAATTCCTATCAACTTTGACTGTGCCTGCGGACCTTACTTTCTGTACATTTAGATTGCGGGGAGTACCCCGTCGTGTTTCTATCACTTTGTTGTGCAGGATTATGGGATTCCACGGCAAGAATGTGGGGGATCAAGCCTCACCTTCCCATTTCAATCCAAATGCCGCATGGAATTCCCTCACAGGTTTCCACAACTGGCAAGCCGGTGGGATGTCGGCTGGTTTCATTCAGAATAATGTTCTGATGATCCTTCATAAGTTTCTTTCTTATGGGATCACTGGCAAGGAGCAAGCAAATAAGGTGAACTAGTCTGAAGTTTACCTGCTCCAGAGTGCTGTTCGAGGCTCCCGGGTGTGCGCCGGCTACTATATTCTTAACACCTTTAAGAATATGTTGGCCACAGTCCGGTACCATGCCACACTGCCCCTCGTGATCTGTGCCATTGCTCGGCACTTCGAGGTTTTTAACTCGGAGCAGCTTGATCCCGCCGACACTCTCTATGTGTCGAGGATCGATCACTCGGAGCTCCGCCAGGCTCGCATCTGCACCATGTACTACACGTGGGTGCCATCCACCTCCTGATGTTGTGTGGTTAACCACAGTAATGAGTTGGCCGCCATTGCCGCCAACTTACCTGATGTCGGCGGTGACGAGGGAGCAGCTGACCGAGCAGCCGAGGAGGACGCCTATGAGGACGCCCCTATGCAGGATGCCTTTGCTCCCGGGCCTTCCTCCTATTTGACAGGCGCCAGCCAGTATCACTATGGTGCCGGCTCTACTTCTACCGGTGGTGTGGACCACCTCACGTCGCAGTTTCAGTCTCTGAGCACTGAACTCGGCGCCCTCCGATCCGACTTCACCTCCTTCAGGCAGGACTTCACCAGCTTCTCCCAGGACTTTGGGGCCCATGCTCACGAGGCCCAGTCCTTCTACCGGGAGTTTGGAGACTTCAACTCCTCCATGCTTCGGAGCCAGGAGCGGATTGAGGAGAGGGTAACTGCTACCCACGATTTGATGTCTGAGCAAGCCCATCAGTGGAGATTGTCTCAGGAGCAGTCGGCTCTCCAGTATCAGCAGATACTAGAGAACAACCGACAGATGGCCGAGCTTAACGCCCAGTGGTCGAACTGGGCTTTGTACGATCACCCACCGCCGCCGCCGGATCAGCAGTGACTTGTCACTGCTGCTTAGTACGTATTTCTTTTCGTTTTCTTTTTGCGTGTGTCTGGGTTGTTTTGCATTTAGTTTATTTTTCTTGTTTTGTTGCTTCTTTTGCTTTGTTTGGCGTTTCTTTTGTAAGTCTTAACCCTTTACAACTACTCGAGCTCTCACCACTGCCGCATTGCCCTGTATCGGGTATTATCTTTTCCTCTCTCTTGTTTTTATGTTGCAATGAGGACATTGCTATCTTTATTTCGAGGGGGAGGGGTGTGTATGCTTTATATTGTAGCATGCGGCATATTATTAGAATTGTGTAGTTGTGCATGCATGTTTGTCCAATTGCTGTTGAGCTTGATATGATTAGTGTTTGATTTTGACGAGGACTTGTTAATTATGTTTGATGACATGAATTGCCGTTGTGAGTTATCGATAGAGTATGAGTATTGTATCTTGATCATAGTTGTTGTGGGTCACTCTTTGTGTGATGATTTTATGAGATGACTCGTAGCGTTGTGAATTTGGCTAAAATTGTTTGTTGGCTAGACTTGTTTAATAATTATTGTGTTTGTAAGATTGAGTTGGGAGGCTTCTGCTCCTCTGGAAACCATGAGCATGGGAAATCACACAAGAACACTTTAGATGACCTCTAAATGTTTTTGTCTCGTGACTTTTGGCCATATAACCCACTCTTTCGATATCTGGCTCGAATGGCCTTAATAATTATTATTGAGTCGGTTGAACTATTTGAATAGGTGATAAGAACTCTACCCCTCTTCCTTTATGAAATCGAAGAAAATTTTGATTTCGAGTAATGGGTATGGGAAACCACACTAGGATACTCGGTTTATCCGAAGATCACACCTAGTGACCAATGTTCTATATATCACTGAAAATTCTTTGCGATTTAGCTCTTAATTGATTGTGATTAAAATAATAAAAATCCAAAGTCTAGCTTGTGAGTGATTGAAAAGCTAAATTTACATGTGTTATTGAGTTTGATCATTTTGAGTTGCACCTTCGAGGGAAACACATAATATTGATTGAGTTATAATCTTACGATCCCTTTTGATTGCTTGTAATGAATATGATTGTCATTGCATGATTATACTTGTCACTTGTTTTGAAATCTTCGTATTATGTCGAGTTTAGACTTGCTTGAGGACAAGCAAGGTATTGTGTGTGGGGAGGTTGTTTTATATATTTTTGGTCTCGTATCTAATACGCTTTTGGTCTTCAAATGCTTAGTTTTATTATTCGAGTTGATGCTTTGGTCTTCCTTATGCTACATTGTAGGTGAGAATCAACAAAAATGACTTCCGAGACTTCGACAAAGGAAACGAGACCAAAAGACGAAGAAAAGGGCAAAATGTGCACTTTGGCCGAAGATGGACCTAGCGAGCGCTAGGACCCCAGCGCTCGCTAGGGTGAAACACTGAAGCGGGCAGAACAAGAACCCAGCGATCGCTAGCCCCTAGCGGTCGCTGGCCCTGCGCACTCTCCAAGGCAGAACTTGGGGCTAGCAAGCGCTACCCCCCCAGCGCCCGCTAGCCCCTGCAATGAAGAGAAGACAGAACAGTGAGGTAGCGAGCGCTACCCCCCCAGCGCTCGCTACCCCACTGCAGCATTACCTCACCCAGCGAGCCAAGGTAGCGCTCGCTGGCCCCTAGCGAGCGCTACCCTGGCGCGAGTCTTCCCCTATTTAAAACGTCCAGCGTGATTTTTCTTCAGACTTCTTCCTCCACGTTTTTGTACTTCTAGTCTAGGGTTTAGACCACGAGAGAAAACACTCTTAGTTTAGTTTTTATTTCATAGTTCGTTCCTCAAATTCGTTGTGAATTCGTTCGTGATTCAAACCCGAAGTATTTTAATGCATTTTTTACCTTTTCAATCCGTGAGTTCTTTTACCGCTTTATTTATTGCTTTATGAATTATTTCCTTTCCATTCTTTTCTTGATTAATTTCAAACCCATTAATACAAATCTTTCAATTATGTTAATTAATCAATTCAAGGCATGATTCAATTCAGTTTCCTTAATTCTTCATTCTTAGATTTAGGATTTAATTGCTTTATTAATTTTTGCTTAGTTAATTCGTATTTTAAATACTTTATTCTCATTCGCCTAGATAGATAAATTAGATTCGTTAAAACATCACAACCCTTCTTTTATTTGCTTTCTGTTCTGCAACATATATAGAGTCCTGCTTAGCCTTCCTTGAGAATACGACTTAGAATCAACTTACCTCTTTACAACGAATTCGTACTCTTGCGAACTAGTTTATTTAATAAGTTGTAAGTATATTGGCTGGAAAAATTCCTCGTGCCCGATACTGAATCCCTTTATCGGACAGTGGGTCTGGTCTAAACAACGCCACGTACTACAGTTTAAAAATAAGTTGGAACAGAAACAAAGTTATGTTAGAGCCAAATCAAAATGCTAATTTGAACCGGAACGACAAGATGGCTTACATGCGAGCTTAACTAGAGTTCTTACAGCATCAGTTTGAGGATAATTTATTTTGAGTCATGTCGTATTTGGGAGGACACAAGTTTGGGTGGCAAGATGCAGGTTGAGTTGGAGCTCAATCCATGAAAGAGGCAAGATGGTGCACGAAAGTCCTTGAGGAAGTTGAGACTCAAGCCAGAGTACCGAATGAGATCAAACTTCAATAGTTGGAGCTAGAATAGGAAAT
The DNA here is from genome assembly GCA_026898415.1 of Leonotis leonurus. Taxonomy (NCBI): domain Eukaryota; kingdom Viridiplantae; phylum Streptophyta; class Magnoliopsida; order Lamiales; family Lamiaceae; genus Leonotis; species Leonotis leonurus. The sequence continues at coordinate 949,256 of JAPKLX010000041.1, read as the reverse complement.
ACCTTGACCAAGATGAAGAATAAGGAGGTCACAAATGGCAGTGCAGCAAACGGGATACAAGAAGTAGAAGAGTGGCGGCCAAGACTTTTCATGCGCGACATAAGGAAGGAGATCTCCCTTTCTATCCAGTGCAAATATGGAAGATTGAGAATATCTCTTTAACATGGACATAATCTTTCAAGAAGGAAAGTACCGCCACCAACTCTAGATGGGTCAAGCCATCGCTAGAGAAAGCTCAAACCATTCAACTTCCTATATATTCAAGCCCGGCCGCGGGTCAGGGAAGGAGCGAACTAATGTGGAGTGTGCGAAAATTCCAGCCGAGTGCTACACCATCTTTTAGTATTAGGCCATGTTTTAAATTCTTATGAGTGATTGGGAGGAAACAAACAAGTCCTAAGAGCACCTGTAATTTTCATTTATGTTTTTATGGCCTTGGTTAGAGATGGTCCTACCAAGAGGTACTTTTGAAGCCACACTCTCATATTTCTATTCAAGTATATTTTATTTTATTTCCTTTGTATTATTTACTTTAAGCATGCGTAGCTATGTTTATTTACTTGACTTGGAAAAGATGAGTTGAGTCGAGGCTTAAGGTATTGAGAAGTCTAAACAAACTAATAATTGTGTTTTCATGTTCCTAAAGCAGTAGATCTGATTCTTATATAACTTGATCAAACCATTGATGTTATAAGGGCCGGTAGTGTCTTGGGAAATGTGAAGTTGCAACTACAAACTGGAAGTCCAAAGAGCCAGGGATCCCGCCTTTCCTCCCAGATGGATTAGTGTAGTGATGTGGATGGAGACACCATAGGCGATGCACCTGAAAAGTGTGGTGTGCTTGTGCGGGTTGCTCCGCTAATGTCCAGTTGGGTATAGTTAAGTAGGTTTTGCTTGGGCGAGAGTCTGAGCAAGGGGGTAAGGGACTGAGTAACCTTTATCTTATGGACAGAAAATGTATGATGCGTGTGGTTTGGCGGCTACATGACAATTAAAAAGGGGTTGCCCGAGTGATGTGTTTGCTAGTAGGTAAAACCCTAGACTTACACTTCCCTTTAACCAACAACATGCAGGTATGGTGGAAATCTTTGAACCAATGATCAAGACATAAGTCAAGACTCGAGTCAATTCCACGTCAAGTTTCTTTCTCTATTGATTATTTTTTTGTATTTCTTTTCAGTTCTTTATTTTCAGTACTTATATTATGCTTGGTTACTATCTTCTTGCTCAAGGCAAGACCCAAATCTAAACCCCCTTAAAGTGACATCGAGATGGGACTTCACTAACTTTCTGTGGGATCGAACATTTACTTGTCACTAGTGGAACTTAATACGAGATAAAGAAAATGTATATATTTATCTTGACCGGGTGATAACGACTGAAACTCGTCATTAACCTCCAGTTGCGTTGCTTTTCTATTGCTCCAAATGGGAAAATTTTCTTATTCTAAGTTCGTTATACAATTAGATTGCAGACGAAAACTCTTCATACCACTAGATCAAGCCTCATAGTGATTTGACCGAACTCACACATGTACCAATAGTTTATTATTTGGGATGTAAGTATCATTGACACATAATTTTTCTATTGATTAAGATTTATAATTGCATTGTTCATAGTATTCTCTGTTGATGTTCCGAAAGTGTTCGATAAAATGCTAAAACATACTATTAAGAAAATGAAAATATTAGGTGCAAATGTTTAAAATGTCATTTTCTTTAACAAAAGATAAATAATAGTCTTTTTTTTTTTAAAATGGACCAATTTATCCATCCACCTATATTTTTCAATTTGATCTTTGTGTGTAGTGTGGACAAGCTAACATACGAATCCTATGAATTCAAGTTCACATAATTTATGTATTTTTGTGTTGTAATGTGGAACATATATACAAATTTTGCTAATTCGAGTCTGCCGAATTTATGTGTGTGTATTGTAATATGAAATACACAAATTCCGCAAAATTGAATTTACAGGATTCATACGTGTTCATGTGAGATAGTGGATAACACACAAATCCCGCAAAATCAAATTCGTGTAATTTGATTGTTGCCCAATTTACGCATGAACACATAAATCTTGTAAATCCGAATACACGCCATTCGTACGTAGTTCTATAATGCCGTAAACTCAAATTCATGAAAATCACGTATTCGATGAAAAAATGTGAATCAAAAAGTATTTGTATTCGAAATATATATACACTATATGGTTTTTTATGGATGCAAAATGTTGGTATTTATCTTTCTTTAGAATAAAAAGATTATTTTACCCCATTAACACAATAACTTGTCTACGTGGAAATTAAGAAAGAGCTTATTTTTCAATTGCATATATGCTGGAAACAATTCTCTTTTGTTCCTTTTCTCTCCACAACAGTTTGTTTTAGGAAATTTCATACGAAGATATATACAAACAAGATTGCAAACTCACGTTATTAGGTGAGAATGAGATTACGACACATGATATAAGTATCATTTTATGATCATTGGTTTACTTCAATATTAATTAAATAATATAATTAAAAAATCTTATACTATATTAAAAAAAATAGAACTTAATTACATTAGATTCGAGCATATAGAGTACTTAACTCACTGCAAATATATGATGAAAACAAATCAAACCACGATTTCTTCCTATTAACATATCAAGCAAGATATACAAAAAATTACACAAAAAGAATTGAAAAAAAAGAAAAGAAAAGGAAACTAGTTAGCCCATGAATATACGAAGACGTACAGCCATAACAAGAATGGTAAAAACACCAAAGAAAATGAGAGTGTGAATCATGATAGCTTTGCCATTGGTGGTGAAGTTCCCGAACTCAACGGGTCGGGTATTACCCGGTATCTGAAATAGCACGCCCGGTGAGAGAAGAATGAACAGGAACAACCCCACTAGAATCGGACCCCAATCCAACATTCTTTCAAAAACGGATGATGCCTAATTAATTTCTCAAATTAAATGTCTTTTTTATATATATCTTTGATTTGGTGATGATCACTTGATTTGATGGCCCCCGTTTTAAAGGCTTTGGGTGAAAATATTTAATTTGTTTCTTTAGTTGGAGGAAAGGGATCTTGATTGCTTTAGATCTAGGGTTCTTAAGATTCTGATATCATTAGTTTAAACATATATATGTGCTTAAGCTTTTAGCTTTAGATTTAGAGGGTCTCTCTCTTTTGTAAACAGATCTATTGAAATATTGGCTCCATAAGAGCTCGTTTGAGCACCTTTTCTTAATGCTCATTTTTAACATGAGCATTGAGCAAGCTTGTTCATTAAGTGATATAGCTTCAAAGTAGTAACAAAATATTATTTACAAGACATATACAACTTGTATTCTATACATGATAATTGTATCAAATCTGTTACGGCGACTGAGCTTATTTGTTCTAATGGAATAATGAATTTATATGAATATATTGTTTTTATCAAAAAGCATTATTCTAAAAATAAAATTGTCTATATTTTGATAAAAATATCAACTTTAGTTTTATGAGTTTATTTTGGATCTTAGTTGCTATTATTAGTTATTTAGTTCAAACATCAACTTTTAACTTTACGGGGTTAGTTTTGTTATTTGTTATGAATTATTTTAATTAGCTAGTTACACTTGTTAGTTTGTTTTCATTCCGCTAAAAATATAATGTAAAAAATGAAATATAATAAATAAAACAAGAAATAATGTAAAAAAATGAAAATATAATAAACGTGATTGATCCACACATTTTAAAAAATATATTTTACTATTTTTAAAAATAAATCAATATTAATGAACAATTAAAAAAATAATAATAATAATAATACGGTTTTAGGGGAACTTGGAGAGTATTAGGGATTTAGTTTAAACATCAAGTTTTAGACTTATTTTTAGGAAATTATTTTGTTACTCACTCTATCCAGAAATTTATTACTACATTTTGTCTTTTTGATTAGATAGAAAGAGTATAAAACAATGATGGGCTGAACAAACTTGCCCGAGCCCACCGGGTATGAGGCTATTTTGGGCAATGTAGGACATATGCAACAAATTGAGTATCTATTTATGTATATTATATCTATTTAGTATATTATTTCTAGGCTTGTTAATGGTTAGATAAACCGAAACTATTGAATATCGGATCCGGATCCGGACCCAAACCGTTAATTAAAATATAAATGGTTTCGGACCGAAAGAATACCTATGAGTATTATTGGGTATGAGTTACGTATGGATCTTGCTAAGTTTTATTTATATAAATATTATAGTCATCAATTCGTTAAAACGAATCCATATTTCAAATAAATTAATTAAATATAAAATATTTAATAATGAAACTTCACTTTTGTTTTATTTAACCATTATTAAGAAGTCACTTAAATATCATAATTATTTTACGACTTATATGTGTTTATTGTTTGGGTACATTGATTATTGAATTAATACGTATAGAGTGTTCGTCTACGATCAAGGATGTAACGAGATATTATAAAATATCATTTTTTAAGATAAAAAAATTGAAAAAAAAAATGAAAAAAAAGTTGATAAAAAAAATGATCGGCCGGGTTGGGCTAAAACTGGAACCGTATCTTACGGGTCGGGTCGGGTCGGGTCAGGTCGGGTTTGTACGGGTCCAGAACCAAAACCGAAATCATAACTTTAAAAGGAACGAGTTTTAACCGAAATCATAACTTTAAAAGGAACGAGTTTTAACCGCTATATCCATCCAAATTTGAGGTACCAAGTGAGGCTTGGTTGATCAGAACAAATTTTCGCAGTTCCAAGTATTATGAATATCTCTACTACGGACATCCTTTGTTCTCTTTTTAGGAGTGTCAAAACAAGTATGGTTAAGTATTAAATTCGAAAATTTTGAGTGCTCAAATACAAAACACTAATAATTTTGATATCCGTTTTTTATCATAAGAAACTTCGGATATCTGATACTTGAATTGGGTATTTTGAATATAATATCAAAACTCGACCTATTTTTGAAAAATAATTATCACAAAATAATATATAATTATAATGCTCGAATCCGATATTACCCATAATTATAATATTCGGTCTCGTCCCTTCAGATACCCAGAACCTTGTTCGACACCATTGCTCTTTTTTAAGAATCTTTAATTGATGGAGTCTAGTTGGGCTAGCAGCCTCATTACATAAAAGTGTGAAGTGAATGGCCCAAATATCGATTTTTTCAAATGAAAATAAAATAATATTAAACACAATTTATTTTGAAGAAATAGAAAAATCATTATTTGTTCATTGTTTCATATTTCATTAACAATCAAACCACCAAAACAGAAAAGAAACATCATTCGCTCTCTCATTACTCATTCCAAAGAATCTCAACCCTATAAACAAAACAGCCAAAAAGCAAAACCAAAAAATAAAATTAAAAATTAAAAAATAGAATGGAAATGAAGAAGAAAAACAATATTCATTATCATCTCGCGTGCCTCTTTGGCTGGTAGCGATCGCCATTTTCACGATTAATTAATACACATTGCTCACACCTGGTAATTACCTAAATTTATTTCAATTTGCATGCATGCATGCATTTCTTTTCAATATCCCAATTTCTTGATTTCATTTCTAATTTTGATATTTCGACGTATGATATATATAGAGAGGAGGAGAAGGAGGTGAGTCCGTTGTTAATCGATCGGAGTGAAATGACGACGAGTCAAGGAGGAATACCGGCGCCTAAGCGAAGCATGTCGTCGTTAATAATGCCGTCGCCGGGAAGGAAGAAATCCATTGCCGCCTCCGTCGCCTCCTCCGACGCTTTCATGGGCTCCCCCTCCCACCGCAAATCTCAATCCCTCTCTCTCTCCACTCCTCGCTCCATGTACCTATCTTTCTTCATTTTATTCCCTTACTCTTATTTTGCATGCATTTTTTCTATATATCCATTCCTTTTTATTCATAAAAAATAATAATTGTGGACCAATATTCATTTGAGATGGAACCTGCAATTTGTTGATAGTGGATAGTGAGATAATCATCTTGTATTAATTTAATCTCATGCTAGTCTTGCATAATAATGTATCTTGTGTAATTATATATATTTGCGTTGTGATCGATAGCAATAAGGGATTGAGCACGGGGGAACGCACCGTGAAGCGATTACGTCTCACTAGAGCCTTGACAGTGCCAGACACCACAAGCATCAAAGAAGCTTGCCAAAAAATGGCTGCAAGAAGAGTTGATGCTTTGTTGCTCACTGATTCTAATGCATTGTTGTGTGGAATCCTCACAGATAAGGTATATGACGTTTTTATGTCTCATAATTAAACTAATTCCTTCTCCTTCATTACATAATCATAGGATACATACATACCTGCTGTGGATGAATGAAGGATATAGCTACAAGAGTTATAGCTAAAGAGCTGAACATGGAAGAGACAGCTGCATCAAAGGTCATGACTAGGAACCCTGTATTTGTCCTCTCCGACACTCTTGCTGTCGAAGCCCTCCAAAAAATGGTTCAAGGTAACTAGACTTTACATTTTGCATACCATCAACACCAGTGGCTGGCTGAACCAAAATGAGTTTAGGCAAGAAGATAAATTTATGATGTGATCTCATATATGATAGGAAAGTTTAGGCATCTGCCGGTGGTTGAGAATGGTGAGGTGATCGCGCTTCTTGACATTACAAAATGCTTGTACGATGCCATCGCCCGTTTGGAACGTGCAGCGGAGAAGGGGAAGGCCATCGCAGCTGCTGTCGAGGGTGTCGAGAAGCAATGGGGCACCTCTGTTTCGGGTTCGTCAACACAGTTATGCAATAGAGGATCTCTGGTGTCCCTTTATTTAAGTGATAGATGTGATTTTGCAGGCCCGAATAACACGTTCGTGGAGACACTTCGGGAGCGATTTAAGCCTTCCTTGTCTACCATAATTTCTGAGAATTCAAAGTAGGTAATATCTTCACTTGTACTAGATTGATTATTCTCTATGGATTTATATATGAATGTTAAAGCTTATGAACACATATTTAGAAGTTAATCAGTTCAACTGTTACTATAAATCTAAAACTACCTCTTTGTAATAATTGTTTATGGTGAATTACAGAATTGCCACGGTTGATCCAAGTGATACTGTGGTGACTGCTGCAAAGAGGATGCAGGAGCATCGCACAAGTTGTGCTGTGGTTACAGTTGATAATAAACCTAAAGGAATACTAACGTGAGCCTTTTATTTTCTTTGTTATTTCCTAAATTTATTTATAAATATACATTATAAATCATATGAATTGTTTTTGATATATATATATATATATAATGTAATTAACTTTGGTTTTAGCTCAAAAGATATTGTGATGAGAGTCATAGCTCTCAATCTTCCTCCAGAAACCACTCTAGTGGAAAAGGTAACATGATCTTTTCTTGAATCCTTCTTTTTTATGTTTTTCTATAATGGATAAATTTGAGTAGTAATATTTAGATAAAATATTTGTGACAGGTGATGAGTACAAATCCAGAATGTTCCTCAGTTGATTCTTCCATAGTAGAAGCTCTTCATAGCATGCATGATGGGAAGTTTTTGCACCTTCTAGTTGTTGATAAAGGTATATAACCATTTATAGTTTTGATAACAGCTTAATTATTTAGAGAATTTTAAAAATCGAGACTAATCATCACTCATTAAATTTATATATGAGGATGAATGCAGATGGGTTGCTTGTGACTGTGATTGACGTGCTCCACATAACACATGCGGCCGTATCCACTGTAAGTCAGGTTGGTAATGCTGGGCTTAACAGTGAAGCTGCAAACAGCATGATTCAGAATTTCTGGGACTCGGCGATGGCGTTAAACCCGGAGGACGACGACGAGAACAGGAGGTAAATCGATCTTGATGAGCGTAGGTACGTGCATGGCATGGTGGTTGAAGTTGAATTAATTAATGTTGTCTGATTTGAATATACAGTGTGGCCTCATTGAAGATGCAGTCGGAGGGGGGTGAAAGTGCTCTCTTCTTCCAACAAAATTCTTCCAATGCCAACGTTTTTGCTTTCAAGATTCAAGACAAGAAAGGACGAATGCATAGGTTCATTTGCGGTAACTTTTCATTTCCTCTTATTCATCCTATATATATTAATGTAACTTAATCAATCAGTCTTCTTTTATATATATGTGGTGTTTGTTTTTCAGATCCACACAGCATGACTGAGCTGATGACAGCAATCCTTCAAAGAGTGGGGGCTGAGATCGATCGCAACAACCTTCCCCAAATTATGGTACACACATACATACACTAAGCTAGCTAGATCACTCCTCACATTAACTAACCTCTCATCTCATCTCATCTATGACCAAATTAACAGTATGAGGATGAGGACAAGGACAAGGTCATCCTCGCATCCGACAACGACCTCATTGCGGCCGTCCACCACGCCAGGCAAGCCGGCTGGAAGGTAAAACATCAACTCACTCCTCTGTCTTCATATATTGCTAACTACCCTCTATAACTATCTACACATATATAATTCATATTGATGAATTCCACACGCATTTTGAGTAGGGACTAAGGCTACATTTCGACTACTTAGCAGCGCCACCCCATCGTCGACGGGTGTCTTCAAACACAAGAAACCTGCAGTATGCGCAACCGGACACATCGTCTCAATCATACAGTGGCATTGCGGCCGGAGCGGCTCTAGTCGCCGTTTTAGGTGTCTACGCTTTGTTGAGGCGACCTCGGACCTGATCATATATAGTGTTTATTGTTTTGTATTCTCTAAGTGAAGGTAATTAATTTTGCATAAATTCATGCAGGGAAAAGTTGAGATATGAATATGATATTGCGATAGATATAAGCTATTGTATCTTTTGTAATAGGAAGTCGTCTTTCAATGTGTAAACTGCAACATGATATCAATGCAATAGTACACAGATTTGGTTCTGTTTTCTCATATGAAATTCATCTCTACCCTTTCTTTATACATTTTATCAAACAACTTCTGTGCATTTGATTCTGAATAAGAAAACTTTGAGCCTTTAACTCTTCCTCTCTCTCTCTCTCTTCCTTCTCACTCAATTCAAAAGGTGAAGAATCCCCATCACCTCTAAGTGCCACCATTCATCATAGGACCACCATGTGCAATCTGAATAAGAAACAGAGACGAAGAAGTACGCCAGCTGGATTTTTTCATTTTAGCTTTTTTCATATGATCAAACGGCGTTATTTAATTTTAGTATGATCCTTACTTTGAATATGATCCAATCAATGAGTTGAAAATTTTCATAATCACTTTTAAAAGTCATGAAAAACTAGATTTTTGTGAAATGTTAGAATTTTGAAATGATCCTTACTTTGACTCACTGTTGATTTTATGGTTTGATTTTAAAAAATTATATAAATTACTTGAGCTTTGCTCCATCACAGTGAGTTTATATCGTGTAAACTATTTCCGGCGACCAAAAATAATATCTTGTCGGCATCATGAAAACGATGTGGTTTGATGTTCAAATGAAAAATGATCTTGTTTTGATATGTTACTTCATCTATCAAATAACTTCTTATTTTATTATATTCAACCCTCCAAAATAACTTCCTACTTAAATTTTTTATTTTTAACAACTATTTTCCAAATTTTTATTCTTTAAATCCTTTTAATTCAAATATAAATGTGAGACTTGATCTTCCCTTACGTGCAGTAAATAGCTTAACAACTAAAATGGAGGAAGCTGCTTGGTGTGAACCGAGAGAGTATTTTTTTTTAGTTGCAGAAAATAGCTTATAGACTTGTAATGTTAAATGTCAGCCCATTATTAACGACAATTCATCATTTTCTCATAATGTTTTATTCGATTTCGAATTTAAGCTCGAATTTGAGTACGTGTGCCAATTTTTTAGGAGTATTCGAGCTTGACTAGCATATTATTTAAGCAAATATGAGACTTTAAGGAATTACATATAGCAAGTTCAAATAATCTTGAAACTTAAAAATGTGGAATTGGTGTCAATTAAGCTAAGTCATTGGATGACCCAAATTTTCGCGCCCCGTACCAGCACCAAGGCACTCAATCTTGATCAGCCTCCTCAAACAGGCACTCGCACTCGTGTATGGATAGATTGTGCGAGCTAAACCTTACATACAAATCAAGTATAACGCAACGGACAATATACAAACGTAAGAACACTCAAGTTTACGGGATATCTCGCTCCCAACTTTTTTATTACTCACATAAAAAGGAACCAAAGCTTGCACACACAATCACCCAACAACGCCCCGAGTTATCTCACTCTCGGCCCCTAGGAGCCCACTCTTGCGTCTAGTTCTCCCACACGTGGGAGGCTTCCGCCCCGAGTGGCCCTCGCTCTAGCTACTCACGCTTGGAGCATCCTATGTTGCTGGGCGTGCAATGGTTGTATTTATAGTTGTGAATGACAACGCTCCCTTCACTGGGCTTACAGCGGGCTCAGCCCACACGAAACTAGACTGAGTCAACTAAGTGTCATGTGGCGTCGTCTGGCGCATCCAAAACTCGGTCCTCTAACAACATCCCCGAAACGTGGGGTTTGTTACCACAACCGTCTCCCACAATTCGTTCACGCTCCTTTGACTTGGTCTCGTCTTGTTCCACGCCCACAAATATCGCAACCGACTGTCCGTGGCCCCTGCTCGCACGCACCCGTCGCCCGCGCCTCTCCCGCGCGTGTCCCGTGCCGCATCGGTGCCGTGCATGTGCCGCGCTCGTGCCGCGCACGCACGCCATCTCTCAGCCAGTGGCGCACGCCACACGCGCATGCCATTCTCGATCATTCTTGTGCCGCTCCGCTCGGCACCGGGCCTTGACACCACACCTTGGCCCACGTCTCCGTCTCATGTCCCGCACATGTCTCGGCCCATGTCTCTGTCTCGTGCCACGCACATGTCCCGCACATGTCTTGGCCCACGTCCCGCACGTGTCTTGGCCCATGTCTCGGCCACACCTTGGCCCATGTCTCAGGCACTCATAGCTTGACTCAACCTTGTGCCGCTCCGCTCGGCACTTCGCCTCGGCACTACGCCTCGGCTGGGACTCGGCTGCACCCCACGCATCATCCGCGCATCAGCTAGCGCCACACCCGGAAGGACACGGCGCCATGCTCGCACCATGTCTCGTTGTGTCTCAGCACCATGCCTCGACACGGTCCCGGCCACATGCCTCGACTAGCTTCCGCATCATTCTTGTCCCACTACGCTTGGCACAAGGGACAACACTCACGTTGCCCCTTTGATCGACACTACATCACAGCGCCCTGCCTCGCACGTCTCGCACCGTGCTTCGGCCCACCTTGGCCCCGCGCCAAGGTTTACAAAATTCACCCTGTAGCACTAGGGATGGCAAAATAACCCGCGGGTAAGGGTATCCGTGGGTACCCAACCCTAATGTGGCGGGTATGGATGAAGAAAATCAGGGATGGATGCGGGTATGGGTTTATACATTTGTACCTGAATCGGGTATGGGACGGGTACGGGGATATATATCCCACCCCGATAAATTATTATAATATATTAGTTTTAAAATATAATTTTTTATATATAATTTTTTAAATTTTTATAAGAATAAAATAATGTATATGAAAAGAGTTTTCAACTTTTGAAATTTTTATATATAATTATTTTATTATTTTAATTAATAATTTTTTTTTTAAATTATGTTTTTTATCTGAAAAATATTAGTTAATGGATACCCGATGGATACCTTTTCTTCCCCAAACAATCTCCGCCCCGATTTAAACGGGTACCGAGACGAGTATGGAGGTTGTTTTATTAAATGGGTGCGAGGACGGGAAAGCAATACCGGCCTCGAACCCGAACAGTTGTCATCTCTAAATTAGGCAGTATTCGATTTAGGGCCTATTTGGTACCTATATTAGGTTTAAGATGGATAAGTTAAAAATAATATCAACTCAACTGAAAAGGTGTGTCAGTATAAGAAAAATTAGTGTTTGGTATATGTGTCAACTTTTTTCTTAACTGGAACCATGTGTTTGGTATATCGGATATCATATGTAAAAAAAGTAGTTAAATTACAAAATTGTCCTCTTGAAATAATAAACTACCAATAATGACCTTAGATATTTGCCTCATCAATAAATCATACTTTTTTTATAATTATTCTCCATTGTTGTCTTTCATAGAAGAAGGTGGAAGAATGGTTTGACTTGTACGCTTGTTGAATGAGAAGTACAAGGTGTAAAGTAAATAATTTTTGTTGAATCTGTGTCTTAATCTCCAATACTTTTGAAGATTATTGTTGAATTTTTTAGGGTTTGATTTTTTTATTCTGAATGCATAAATATATGCCGATGTGTTGGGCAATTGTTTTGTTTTGCAATTTGTGAAGCTTCGATGATATATTTACAGTAGGTTGTCTGGATGCGTGAAGCTTCGGTGAAATATTTAGATTTTTTATGTTTGTGAAGCTTCACTGAGATGGTTGTTTGGATTTTTAGGATTCTTCACAATTTCATTTTTTGGATTTTTTTCATTCACATTTGTGAAGCTTAGTTGAAATTATTATTCAGATTTTACATTTCTGAAGCTTCCACAGAGACATGTGAATTTTTCCTTTCATTTTTTGAATTTTTTCCATTCAAATTTGTGAAGCTTAGCTGAGATATTTGTTGGGTGTTATAATTAATTTATTTTGTGTGTTTGTGTTGATGTGTGAATATTGCATTGTTTCCTTGTTTTGCAATTGTTGTATTCAGTTTATTTATTAAAGTTACAAAATTGTGATTGTTATAGTGATCAATTAAAGGATTCAATGAGTTTCACACAAGATGGTATGCCTGCTAGATTATATATATATATATATATATATAGGGATATTATTTGAAATGTTATGGAAAAATCTAAAGTAGTTTGTTGAGTCTTCATATGAGTGTAGGTAATGAAACCGGCAGCAATGGATTTGGTTGTCAGGGACTTCAAAAAACAGACCGACATAAGCGAAGTTGGTCGCAGGCTGAAGAGGCAATGTTTATTGCATGTATGAAAGAACTGATTGCACAAGGATGGAAATCAGATAATGGGTTCAGGGCAGGTTATTTAACTAAGCTAGAGGAAATGATGAAGAAGACTTTCCCTGCAACCGATTTGAAAGGATCTCCCCATATCAATTCGAGATTGGGTAGTTGGAAGAAGAATTACTACTCGTTAAGTCAGATATTGAGTTGTAGTGGTATAGGTTTCAACTTGAAGGGGAATCCCACAATTGACGTTGAGGATGAGCAGTGGGAACAAATAGTAAAAGTATATTAAATGAACTCCAAAGTTAAGTTTAGTACCGTTGAAATGTTTGAATTAGTTTTTGTCTTGAGTGTATCTATTTGATAGAAATTCTGCACTTTAGTTTATAATGTATTTAAGTTTGTTTTTTCTTAGGTTGATAGCAATGCAAGTTTGATGCGTTACAAATATTGGCCGTATTACGATCAATGAAAATAAATTTTTGGAAAAGATCGAGCGAATGGTGAAGGTGTCGAAGATTATACCAAAGCTGTGAATGTGCCGAGGGATGAGGAGTTCGACACATATGGAATGAAGGCGGTTGGTATTGATATCAGTCTCGACAGTATTCAGGGTCTCGAAGATGATAATGATAGTATATCTCAAGTGAAGAAATGTATTGCTACATCTAGACCATCTAAAGGGAAAAATGCAAGGCAAGTAATAATATACATGACTTATATGATGTATTATATAAGATTGGGGAAGATGATGCACATGAGCTATCACCTCCATGTCTCGGTTTACGTGTTGGATAACGTGGAATTGAGAAATCATTTGCTTCACCTGCAATGTTAGTTGAGAACTCATCCCCCGCCGAACTGTCACTGGTGAAAAGACATCGACGTCTCGGTTTAGCAATTGGCGAAACTACCTCATCCTCATCTTCGCTGTTGTTCGCATTGTCCAAAATGTGATTATTCCCCCACAACATGTGTCGAATCACTTATTACGATTACAGATTTTGACGATTCTTTTTTCACATCATACATACCCCACAATAAACACAACTTTCTCCATTCCGGCTCATCTTCCATATAATAACACTCAGCAAAAGGATCTCGCTGTTAATTTAGAAATATAAATTTGTAAACACGATGATAAAATGCACAACAATAGAAGGTATTATATTGTATTAGACTTACACGGAATATTTTCTCCCACATCTCATCTGGTGCATGTAGTCTATTTGCATCCCTATCCCAATGAACATCTTTTGTCTTGGTGGCCTTCTTAAAACTTTTGTAACGCTTCCTAAGGAAAGCTAAACGAGTGACGAGCGAAGTACTTGTTAGACGAAGACCGTGTGATTCATTTAGAATGCGAGTTGTTGCTTCTAAAGCAGTGGGCGGTATATATTCACCGGGCCAAGACATCATATTTTTGTATGTTAAAATAGTGTCTAAGACCACAACATCCATATCCGTCGTCCAGCCATTTTGATAGAAGAATTCAGATTGAGGTTTGATTTTATGAGGAGACATTTTGTTTAAGTGTAACATATTGTTGGTATTGCTTGAGTTTTTATAGAAGAAATGTAATACATACTTGTTTGACCTCTAATTTGACGTACTCAAATAGTTCAATACACAAATGTTCACATTCATAATAGTAGTAACCATTAACTGACAATAAGGCTGAATACATGCCACCATGCATTTCAAATTACACATGTCAATATTCCCAAAAGCATAAAGTGTTAGCTACATTGAAAATAATATTCATATACTACAACACATACCTGACATTAGTGCAGTTCACATTCACAATAGTGAGATGCAATTTACTGATAGTGTAGTTCACATTCACAATAGTGGACATAAAGTTTACCAAAAAGTCATACTAACACCATATTTAACAATCCATACTAACAAAAAACCATACTAACACCAAACCTAGCTATAAACGTGGAATTCAGAATTAAACAAACCATACTAAGCAAGGCAATGTTCCTGAGTATTCACGAGCCAACAAACAAGAAACTTTTGATACATTCTAATATTTCAAACTAATTTATCAATAATAAAACCCAACATCATAAATAATAGAGCTTGAAATACGAATGCTATATTCAACATCATTATCTTTTGAGTGCAATTCAATCCCGGATTCTTTACTTCCACGTTTTGTACTAGTAATTCCATTGGTTTAATGCAACTAGAAGATGAAACATCCTCTGTAGCAGGATACTTGCCCTTATATGTTTGATTCAAAACATATTCAGGCATATGAGGATCTCGCTTATGATACTCATCACACCATAAAAAGTGACTCTTGTACCGATCACCTTGCGGACAAATGTAGAAAAATCATCATGGGTGATGTGCTTCCAGCTAATCTAAGGAGCATCTTACCCTTGCCACACTGACAATTCGGAATAGAATTAGTTCGGGTGTCTCTGTTATCCATGTTTCCTGTTAAAATATTTAAAATGTCACAAAAATAACATTCATCGGTTTATAAAAAATTAACAGCTAGTTAAAATAAATGATTGAAGTCAAACAAGTATGATGTAAATAATAAACATTCAATCTAAATAGCATAAATTACAAGTCTTACACGAGGAACAAAATATTTAATTCAGCTAACACAAAGATTTTATTTTGCAAATGTCCTAAATCTGTTACATTCTAGTTTGCCACATAGTGTTAGCCATTTCATCTCTTTTTTTATTCCATGCATTAGTTGGTTCAACTACATCAACATATTCTTCTTCGTCATCATGTTCTTCGCCTGCTTCATTTGGGACGTTCATTTCTGCCTCAATGGGATCATTAGGCATCTCTCCTCAAATAAAATTATGAAGCAAAAAGCAGGCCATAATTATCCTATTTTGGATTTGTACAACATAGAATGATGTGCTTCGAAGAATACCCCATCTTGTCTTCATTATTCCAAATGACCTCTCAATGACATTCCTCGCATTTGTGAGACGGAGATTGAACAATTCCTGAGCATTCATTAGTTTTGAACTTTCAGGTCCCCACTCTTTCAGGTGATATCTAACTCCCTTATAAGGAGTTAAAAATCCCTCGCTATTTGCGTATCCATTGTCGCACAAGTAATATGTTCCTTAAGTAAAAAATAGTTAGTGTTGTAATGAAATTAGTAAATTGAATAATGAAATATGGGTTCTGATGTTGAGAACGTACCCTTTGACACCTTTAAACCATAATTCCTATTAAGCGCGTCTCTTAAAATCCTACTATCTGCAGCAGACCCTTTCCAACCAGATAATACATAAGAAAATCTAAGATTTCTATCACAAGCCACAATTGTATTCGTTGAAATTTTACCCTTCCTGTTTTGATAACGTGGTTTATCGCTTTCCGGAACAATCAATTCGATATAGGTGCCGTCTAATGCTCCTAGACACCCCTATATTAAGAAGAAATGCATCCACGAACAACTACTTCAGATTCCATCAAATTAGATTATTTATAAATTGTTGGAAAAAAAAACCCTAACATATTACCTTGAACCACTTCCACCGTGAGTCATTACAATCTTCATCGATTCGGGTTGGCTTTACTAAGAATACTCCATGAAGTTTCAATATAACCCTTAAAACTAAATGGACATATGAAGATATTGTTTGCCCCGAACGCTTGAAATCAAATCCTACAGTACCATTTTTCTTATGGTGTGCCAAAATTCCTACAAATATTGCTATTTGTTCTTTTAAACTAACGTACTTCACATCATGTAGATCTCCTGTTTCTCTCAAAATAGCACACAATCTCCCGAATGTATTTTGATCCATTCGAAGATTGGAAATGCAATCCACGTCTGTTGTATTAACAATCATATTCAAGTGTTTAATTTGATCTCGCATTCTCTTAATCTTACTATTTGTTCTAGGCAAACAGACACGCTTTCTTTTTTTACTACTCATCCTCATCAACGTGTCAATTACAACTATAATACTATTTATAAATTCATTTAAAATTTCTTCTACTTCTATAGTGATAGTTGTACGAAGGGATTGTCGAGATGACATTTTGACAATGAATAATTCTCAACACCTGTCAAACACATATGGCAACTATAAATTTTAAATAATAAAAGTGATAAAACTGAAATATTTCATTTCCAATATCTTATCCACGAACAGTTGTGGAATATTGTTTATATTTTTTCTTTCAAACCACACTTGATTATATCCAATGGGACTATGCTATATAATTATTGATCAATACACAAGAAAATTAAGTGAAGTAAAATAATCATAATTAAACTTTAATCAAATGCATAAATTGTTGTTGTCACGCTCTTCCTTTTCAAAAACAATAATTGAAAATATAAAAATGTAGAAAAACTCAAGGCCTTTTGGAAAGCAAAAATAAGACAGCCCATCATGTTTCTTATTTCAGTAGTTGATGAACTGACGATTGCATTGACCCTCCATTTTCAATTCTAAATTCATCAAGTAGAATATACATACCTCTTCAAATTTTTATAGAGATTTCCTTTCAAAGTAGCTTCCTTATATAAAAAAAATCCACAAAGAAGACAACTCGCAGGCATGCGTGAATCAAAAATAAAATGCATTTCGTCAAAAAAATGTGTGTTATCTTCCAATTTATTGACTTCAAATGACTAGGGTTAGAAAATATACTTGTTCTTGCTACACAGTCAAAAATATTTTGCAGACTTTTCCAATTTCTGAAGACGCAATACTAGAACCCAAACCCAGAATCTCTGATGAAATTGCTTCGTCAAATGAATGTGCAACTCTTCCCATTTTTGCAGATGTGGTAATATCACATTTTCGGTTGTTCACTGCTATCTGCTTCGTCAAATAGATATTTTAAATCTTATTTCTTATTCAAGGGCAACTAGGTAATTTACATTAGTGTAAAATTGGGGAAAGAAGTCAGTTAAACATAAACTTGGCCTAATGATAAGTTACATTTTCAGCTAATAACAGTGTTATTTGGACGGGCTTTGTTATAACAACGTGCCAACGAGGTAAAAGAAAATGTCTACCAAACAAGTAAAAAAAATCCAATTACCTTCACAAACAAGTGACTCGGTTAGACCCCTAAGCGTGGGAAATGGGACCCATTTGTGAGAATCAATAACTGTGCTATCACTACTTTAGAAATATTTTAATCGGATTAATTAACAATCACTAATCATAAACTTTTGTTATATTTGCATCTTGTCTATTCTCACATGTGGCCCCCGCCACATTCTTTTCAATTTGTTCCCTTTTCCTTTTTTTCTTTTCTTTCCTTTATATCTCTTCAAGATTTGAAAAACCACACTCGCTAAAGCAGTGACTGTGAGTGAACTTTCTCCATTAAAGCATTCTAACAAAAGCTTCCTTCTCCTCCAGAATTGCTTCATTTCAACACACTTTGAGAAAGACAGGGAAATCCTCTTTGTCTTATTCCCACTTATTACTGCCATAGCTCTTTCATCGTCACCTTCTTCCCCCTAATAATATAAATAAAAGTACCAGAGTTTGAATAACACTCTGTTCCTCAGCAATGATCAAAATGAGGAGCATTTCCATAATCCTGCTCATTATGTCAACACTATGTTCACAATCCCATCAACAGAAGCAGCAGCAGCAGCCTATTAAAACAGTAGTGATTCTAGTAATGGAGAACAGGTCATTCGACCACATGCTCGGCTGGTTGAAGCGAACTCTGAATCCCCAAATCGACGGAGTTACCGGGGCCGAATGCAACTCCGCTGCCTCAAATCCGCGCAAAAAAATCTGCTTCTCCAACGATGCCGAGTTCGTCGATCCAGATCCCGGCCACTCCTTCGACGCCGTCACGAAGCAGATCTACGGCTCCGATCAAATCCCCACAATGTCAGGCTTCGTCGATCAAGCCCTAACCCTATCTGAGAATCTCTCCGCTACCGTAATGAAAGGCTTCAAACCCCAGAATGTGCCGATCTACGCCAAATTGGTGGAGGAATTCGCCGTCTTCGATCGGTGGTTCTCGTCTATCCCGGGGCCCACGCAGCCGAATCGCCTCTTCGTCTACTCTGCAACTTCCCACGGCTCACTTTCCCACGTGAAGAAGCTTCTCGCAAGAGGTTACCCTCAGAGAACCATATTCGACTCCCTACACGAAAACGGCGTCGCTTTCGGTATATACTTCCAGAATATTCCAACGACTCTGTTTTACAGAAATCTGAGGAAGCTCAAGTACATACCCAAGTTCCATAGCTATAATTTGAAGTTTAAGAGGGATGCTAAGAAGGGGAAGCTTCCTAGGTTGACTGTGATCGAGCCGAGCTACTTCGACTTGAAGGGGATGCCGGCGAACGATGATCATCCCTCACACGACGTGGCGAATGGGCAGAGGCTGGTGAAGGAGGTGTACGAGGCGCTGAGGGCGGGACCGCAGTGGAACGAGACGCTCTTTGTGATTACTTATGATGAACATGGAGGGTTCTATGATCATGTTCCGACACCCTACGTGGGTGTTCCGAATCCAGATGGCAACACGGGGCCGGCACCGTATTTCTTCAACTTCGATAGGCTTGGTGTTCGTGTTCCTACAATTATGGTCTCTCCTTGGATCAAGAAAGGGACTGGTATGTTGTCTATGCATGTGTTTCTTCTTGTTTTTATTGCATGCTCTTTTTTGTTTTGATATATATGCATATATTTGTTCTTTAGTTTCAATTATGTTGTCTTCAACATGAAACTGTATAGTAGGAATTATTAAAAGGTGTTGCTTGAATTACAAGAACTCGTGTAGTCGAGCAGCATTGGAATTAATTAGTATTGATGATCATGGCCCATGGGTTTGGTTTCTTGCTTTCTTGTGCAGTTATAAGCAAGCCTAATGGCCCTACTCCCAACTCTGAGTTCGAACATTCCTCAATCCCTGCTACTATAAAGAGGATTTTCAATCTCTCATCCAACTTCCTAACACACAGAGATGCTTGGGCTGGAACGTTCGACCACGTTGTAGGCGACTTAACTTCTCCGAGAACTGATTGTCCAGGTGAATTTCCAACTCAAACATTAGGCCAAATCAAACCTCAAAACAAATATTTGGGTATTGATAGATTTGATACGTCTGTTCTTGTTGCGCAGAGTTTTTACCAGATGTGGCGCCTCTTAGGAGGAGAGAGGCGGATGAGGAGAGGGGGTTATCGGAGTTTCAAGGCGAAGTTGTGCAGTTGGCTGCGGTGCTGAGTGGGGACCATCTCTTGAGCAGATTTGGTGATGATATGGGGAAGAAGATGAGTGTGAAAGAAGGGCATGAATACGTGAAGGGGGCTGTGTCGAGGTTCATTCGAGCAAGCAAAGAGGCTATCAAGATGGGAGCATATGAGTCTGCTATTGTGGATATGAGGTCTTCTTTAACTACTCGATCCAATGTTCATGACTAGATCAATGATCAATCAATCTCCTAGCTCACCGGTGTGTTTCTTCTGTTGTGCTTATAATTAATAGTATACATGCTTTAGGTTTGGTGTAGTTGCTATGTATGTTGCATGTTAATTGGAGAAGATGATAGTCACCATCCATGGGGAATGAATATGATCTCCTTTAGCAACAAAATTTGTAAATTGTTGGCTATCTCCGGTCAAATTTGTAAATTAGAAAAATATTATTTCTTCAAAGAAACTAATGTTCACAAAAACAAAGGAAAATCATAATTTAATTTTCCATCAAAGAAAATAAATAATTTTGAAAAGAATTGACATTTGTTACTTTTAAATTTTGATCATCGTACAAATTTGTAATAACAAAAAATTAAGAACGATGACGTCGACAGCAGGGTTCGAACCTGCGCGGGCGAAGCCCAACAGATTTCAAGTCTGTCTCCTTAACCACTCGGACATATCGACATTATGTTGTAGATTTTAAATAAAAGGTAATGAACTGTACAGATATAATATTATGACACATACATTTATCAACTTTAAACGTTTTTAACTTCTAAATATGTAGTATCATAGAACTATGCATATATGTTTATTTGGAATATATATATATGAGAATTATATTTAATATGAATGAAATGAAGTTTGTAATGGAACGAAGATGAAAATTAATGAACTAATTCATTTTCATTTTTATGGTTGTTATTTTCAATGAATGAAAGAATAATGATTTAATTAAATTGTATCATTATAATAAAAATATTAAATTTGTCTAAATTATAAAAATCAAGTTCAAATTCGTTTCAATAAATAAAAATCGAGACCAAGTTCAGTTTGTTTATTATTCAATTTAATAGTGAATTCGAACTCAACTCGAGTTTGTTAAATATTTGATGCTTGGCATGTTAAATTATATATGAACATATTCGTGAACTTTACGAACCGTATACCATTAGTTATGAAAAATATTTTTTTTGTTATATAATTATTTGTTGGTTGTGTAAAAAAACTAGTTACGAATTATATTGGTTGATTTTCTTCATTTTTCCTCATAGTCCAAGATCGGCTCGATCAGCCTGACTCGACCTAGTCTGCACGAAATTTTCAAAAAAAATTAATAAATCATTTCTAGAAAATAAATAATAATAATTTTTTCAAAAATCAAAATAAACTTCATTACTGATAATTGGGGATAGCTAATACCAAGGGGAAATGAATGATTAATCCTAACTTCATGGGTTTATTGATTCTTGTAGGAATGATCATTCATGTTCAACCTAAAATGTACGTGCACTCTAGGTTATCGCAAAAGTACGAGATCTATCATAGACATGCTAAGTTGACCCTATGTCGAATATCAAGGAAATCTTAACATAGCGATTTTAATCCTAAGTGTTATTAAAACAAGAATAAAAATCATACACTCTAAACCAAGATAAACAGAAGAAATAAGAAATAAAGTAAATAAATAAGTATAATTAAAAGGTGGGATTCGGAATTTAAGAGTCTAGAGTTTAGAAGATCTATAATTGATTAAATCATGCTCCCATCAATCATGTTTTTGTTTATTAATTAAGACGTTCTTAAGAGTTGTATAATTAATAACTTACAAAGATTCGTAACCAATAAATGATTCTCTAGAGTTGCTTAAGTATTTAACTTTCGTATTCGTAATTAAGCCGCAATTTTAACTTTCATATTCAGATCACATAGTTGAGAATCACAAATTAACATATAAATTACAATCTTACGTTTTCGATTTAAAATTTATTATGAATTTCTCCAATTTAGGGTGATCTTGAATTGACTATGATGTGGTTGACATGTGACATTTTAATTTTCCTGGCAATGTATTTCTCTCATTTTGATATTATTTCTACTAAACAACTCTTGTTTCTTTTATCTTCTCAAATCAATAATTTGATCTTTACACAAAAAATGAGTATAATGTGTGCATTTTACAAGTCTGATATGTCACTTAACTTGTACATAATAATCATAAATTTTACATTTTTATTTTTTAAAATATAAATCACCATCATAAATATTGAATATAAAACGCAATATTTAGATATATCTTTTTTTTATATCAAAATAGAGATATTTCAAAATATTGTTTATATTGTTGACATTCCAAAGCAAAAAAATATTTCTCATAATACTTTTGTTAAGCGGAATTTTCATGACTTTTATTATTATTAAAAACTTCAATTATTTTTTTCAGAAATACACTTTAATCATTATCAATGTGAAAGCTAGTAATTTTTCTTGTCATGATATTAATATATAATAAGATGTACCGAAGTATGATAATATATATGTAATGTGCCTTAAACTCATGTATTAATTTTTGAAGTCTCATAAAAATGTCATAAAAGGAGACTTTCGATTTGGAGTATCATATTGTTAATATAGTTTCTTTTATTTTAATAAAATATTAAAAATATAGTGTTTTATGTTAGTGATTTATATTTTTGAAAACAAAAATATAAGGTTTATGATTATTATGTATAATATAAATGACATGTTGGATTTATAAAATTAATTCTTAAAAAATATATTATCACATATGTAAGGCACATCATACTCTTTTATGTGCAGAGATAATTTATTGCTTTGAGAAACTAAAGAAGAATAAATAATATCAAATACAATATAATTGTCGGATTGAACAATTAAAATATCACATTGAATTTATTAAATTACTTATCGATATATTTGTCACTTGTGAGCCACGTCATATTCAATTGAAGGTTACCTTATTCAATTGAAGGTTACCTTAAGATTTGGAAAAAATTGTAATAAATTAAAAGGTGGAGTATTTTAAAATCTAATTAAAAAGTCATAGTATTATATTTACAAATAAATTAAAAGATGATGAATTTTAAAATCATTATTCATTTTTTTTTACAGAAATATCAAAATATTGAAGTTTTAATCCAAAATTTTTTTAGAGTAGTAGTGTATCTAGAGCTCGCAAAATAGTCTGTCACGATAGGCCTGCTTAGAATATTCGGGATTTGGCTTGAAAAAAAAGAAGTCCAAAAAAAAATCCGGCCTAAAAAGCCTGCCCAAAATTAGCCTTGGGCTCGTTTCGGCTTCAAACTAAAAGCCCGGTTCTATGGGCTAAAGTCTGCCTGATAATATAAGATAAAACATTAAAAAAAATTACAATTATTATCTAATTTAAATTATGAGTGTGATGTATATATTTTGTATAATTTTGATAAAATAATGAATAAAAGACTTTTAAAGTTTTATTTGTATTTTTTTTTTGGAATTATTTGTACATTAAATTATGATTGTCTAAAGTTTATATTTTTTACTTTCCATTGTTTATTTTCAAATTTATTACTATTTTAATGTGTTAATTGCATAGCTTATTTTACGTAATTAATAAAAAAATATCCATGCATTTTTTTTATTTTAAATAAATTAAAGTTCATAAATATGAATGTGTCCGACCACCCGAGATTTAGTTGAGTCTCATATGTTGAGGTCCGAAAATATTCAAGCATGCTTGAACAGGACTTGAAATTACAAAAAAAAATCATCAAACCAAATTGGGCCGACCCGACCCGCCGTCGTCCTTACTAGACAAGTTTGACTTAGACTTTGAGGGAGTCAGATAGGCCCAACCATCAACTAGACCATATCAAATAGGCTTCTTGCGGAGGTAAGACTTGCACATATCACTTTTTTATATGAATTGGGAGATTATATCCTGTAAACGATTTTAATGTAAATAAACGGTTAGTGGTTTTGCCATTATTGAACAATAATAGTTTTGAATGCTTTTTTTTTTATTTGTAGCTTTTTACAGACACCCTACTTCTTAGTCCACTTTTTTCACTACCATGAACCATACTTATAGATATTTTAATATAACACGAAGTGAATGTAATAAATTTAATTCAATTGTATATATTGATATTTTTGAAGAAAAATTTATATTAATTCGAATTTAACTATTTTTGCTAACATAAATGTATAGTATTTTAGAAATATGTATTGTGTACTAAATTGTGGATGAACATTTATATAATATTAAATTGTAGTAATACATTTCAATTTTAAATATATATATATGTTGGA
This sequence comes from Leonotis leonurus, assembly GCA_026898415.1. NCBI lineage: Eukaryota > Viridiplantae > Streptophyta > Magnoliopsida > Lamiales > Lamiaceae > Leonotis > Leonotis leonurus. Next base: position 924,790 of record JAPKLX010000041.1, on the reverse strand, counting down.
ACCCCACGATTTATTTATGTTTTGATGATGTTTCTCGAAACTACACTTAGTCAATTTTTAGGATCTCAAAGAAAACCAAGTAGTCATTGTCATCTATTATGGAATGTCTAAGTATAAAAGGAGCAGATCGTTTTTTATTTTATGATCTGTATTATTTTAGTAAAAGACTTCCTGGACACAATGATTACTAAGATAACAAGTATATTCTACATTGTATAGACAACTAGTTTCAAATGCATCGAGCAGATCGTTTTTGTATTAATAACGATCTGCTCCACACACTTGCAGTTCGCTGTCTTTGTTACTTGTTTTGGTTTTTGATTTCTAGAATTTACTTTCGCAGATCACAAATGTAAAAGTAGTTTGAAGTTTCAAACTTACTTATAACGATCTGTATTTCTAGATTAGAAATAGCTATATGAAAAGAACATAATGCTTCTATACTAGTAATTCATTACAAGAGGTTGAGCAGCTCGTTCTATACAGATCGCTGCTCAACAACAGATCGTTTCGCCATTACAAAAGGACGGGCAACTCGTTCTAAAGATATCACCAGCTCGCTATCAACATAAGCAACAGATCATTTTTTATAAAACGATCTGCTCATCACTTCTCTACGGATATAAAGTATCTAACACTGTCAACCAAAGAGGGGAAGGAACAACTCGATAGACAACGAACTGCTACCACATCAAGATCAAGCTGCTCCTCTATAACTACGGTGGACTACCGACATACCTAAATTTGTCACAATTCAACCTCTTAGTGTATTGTCACATCAACAGCATACTTTAAGGAATGAAGTACGAGAATATCAATTTCCAATACGGTGAATCATTCCTAGTATGGCAATACACTGGGAAATCGCGTGAAAGGTGGAACAAGACTCTCATTTGCCAGCGCGTGTCTCAACAACACTGCCATGCATTTAATGCAACCATTAATGCGAAGAAGAAGGACGTCTTCGTCTCCAACGGATAGTTCCTGCAAAGGACCTATATATACCACCTTCACCTCCAGAAAGAAGTACGAGAATTCAAGCTATCATACAGCCATTACTCTGCTAAAATCTTCAAGCTCTCAATGTTCAAAACACTTCCAATCATCCAAGAATTCTCTGTAGTGTTTACTTGTGTTGAAGGTTTACTTTCTGGAAAACTGTTTTTACACAACCCAAAGTTAGGATCTAGATTTGATCCAGTTATAATCCTAGATTGTAGTTTTCAATCTTAGGAGGAAAGATTTGTAATCACAAGAAATTATCTAGGTTTTGATAACTCTTGTGGCTCGTACTCAACGAGTAAAAAGAAAGGAGAAAGCTAGTGGATTTTCGATCTAGATTTGATCGAGCCGTGGACATAGGAAAAGTTTATCCCGAACCACGTTAACTTCTTGTGTTCTTTATTTGTTATTTACTTCTTCATTATCTTCTTCATACTCTTGCATTCAAAACTGGTTCGATAATCTTTTCAAGAAAGAAAACGTTTTTCACATTAAAAAGAGCATTAACCACCATATTCCACACACAACTTTAATCAAGTTTAAATCTGTATTAGTTATCCTTGATTATAATTTTCACTCATAAGGTATTATTTGGGTAAAATTAAATCTTCCTGACAAGAAGATTTGTTTTACTACTCTAAGCTATCTTATCTATTAAGTGTGCTTAAATCTTATTCTTAACCTTAAAACAAGAAAACTGAAAAAGATTGAATTGGT
>JAPKLX010000041.1:908894-923061 GCA_026898415.1 Leonotis leonurus | reverse complement strand
TACACCAATCTAGCTCTTTCGGGACCAACAATATATATATATATATAATACATTTATCTATAACTATTTACATTAAAATATTATATATTTTTATTTTTATAACTTGATATTCAATTTTTATATTAGTGAGATGTCGTATAAAATTGAATATTAACGAATCATATCGAATTTTGAATTACAAAATTAAAAAAAAATTATTTATTTAAAAATCAAATCAAATATTTAAATCAAATTGAATAATTCGAATATTCATAATGAATCAATTAATAATAGTTTTGTAATTTTAAAATATGAATCTAATAGTTCAAATAGTTTCACAAATTGAATTGATTATGTGGTACTCGATTTGATTCGATTCGTTTATAAGTCTAACTAATTGTAACAAATAAATATGGGTATTTCAATTCCGAAATTTCATGTTTTACACAAAATACAACCCATTAGTGCACCCCCTACAAATTTAATTACGCTTTGATTTAAAATTGATTATTGCATCTCCTATATATCAACTAGGGTCGTAGACGAATCAAATAATTTTAATTCGATATTCGATTCAAAATTTCGTGATTCAAATTTGAAATTTAGAGATTGAAATTTCAAAATTTCGTGATTCAAATTTGAAATTTAGAGATTGAAATTCAAAGACAATTTTCATTCGATTAATATTTAAATACAAATCGAATATTATGATTTTCAATTCAATAATCGTAAATATTCAACTAAATATATAAATAATATGTTTATATTTTAACATTAATATTTATATACATAAATAAAAATATATTCATATACAATTATTCAAATAAAGTCTAATTTATATATTAAAAAATAATTTTCCTTTTTTATATTAGTGAGATTTCGAATCAAATCTAATATTAACAAATCATATCGAATTTTTAATTAAAAAATAAAAGTATTTTAATTTATTTAAAATTAAATAATTTAAATATTCAGTATGAACCAAATAAAAATCATCTTTTAATTTTCGAATATGAATCAAAAAATTTAAATAGTTTCACAAATCGAATCAATATTGTGTTATTTGGTTTGATTCGATCAGTTTATAATCCTTACTAACAATAACCAATAAATATTGGTATTTCAATTATGAAATTTCATATTTTAGAAAAAATCCAACCCATTAATGCACCCTGAAAATTACATTACAATTTAATTTAACATTCAATGTTGTATCTCTTATATATCATTTAGGGCTATAGACTAATCAAATAAATTTTTATTCGATTTAAAATTTTATGATTCAAATTTGAAATTTAGTGACTTAAATTTGAATACAAATATTTTTTTGATTCAATTAATATTTAAATACTAATTATATATTATGATATTCGCTTCGATAATCATAAATATTTGACTAAATATATAAGTATTATGTATATATTTTAATATTAATATTTATATACATAAAAAAAATTCATATATAATTATTTAACTATAGTCCAATTGTATATTAAAAAAATTGTTTTTATTTTTTACATAAGTGAGATTTCGAATCGAATCAATATTAACGAATACAATCGAATTATAAATTAAAAAAAATATTATTATTTAATATATTTTAAAAATCATACTCCCTCTGTCCCACTAAGCTTAGCACAATTCCCTTATTTGGACGTCCCACTAAGCTTGACACATTCCTAAAATAGTAAAAGTTATCCCTTTAAAAAGGTGTGGACCCTACTATTTTAACTTATTTTATTAAGTTACTCGCAAGAAAACAAGTTCGTTATAGATTAATAAGCTAACCCAAGTCGTATTCTCAAGGAAGGCTAAACAGCGCTTTACGGAATCACGAACTTACTAATTGAAAATCATAATATTCAATCTCTAAAATCAATAAGAAAGAACGACATGAAGCAATAAAGAACTTACTAATTAAATGAAAAATCAATGTATTAAAAGTCTTCGGGTTTGAATCACGAACGAATCCACTAATTGAAATTACGGAACGAACTATGAATGGAAAATCATATACTATGGTGTTTTCTCTCGTGGTCTAAAACCCTAGAATGATAGATTGTAAAAGTGTCCTGTGTAAATCACGCGTGGAGAGTTTAAATAGGAAAAGAGGATCCCGTCAAGGTAGTGAGCGCTAGGGGGTAGCGTTCGCTACCCACAAGTTCTATCTTGACAAACGTTGATGAAGGGTAGCAGACGCTCAATGTTCTGCCTGAGTTCATGGTCCTGGGGCCAGCGGCCGCTACGGGTTAGCGGTCGCTAGCCCTAGGTTCTACCCGTTCCACGCTCCTCTCGCCTAGCGAGCGCTAGGCCTGCTCTCGGCCAAGTTTGCAATTTTCCATCTTTTCTTCGTCTTTTCGTCTCGTTTCTCTTCTTGAGCCTCAATAATCATTTTTGTCGATCCTTGCCTACAATGTAGCATATAGAAGACCAAAGCATCAGCTCGAACGACAATAATCAACATTATAAGTCCAAAAGTGCAATAGAAACGAGACCGAAAAGGTATAAAACAACCTCCCTACACACAATACCCTGCTTGTCGTCAAGCAAGTCTAGGCTTAACATAATATGGTGATTTCAAAACAAGAGACAAGTTTTAACAATGCGACAATAATCCTATTTATCGCAAATGCTTAAACAAAGATCATAAGTCACTAACACGTGTTTTCCTCGTAATTGCAACTTCAATCCGATCAAACTCAAAAATAATCAAAAAGTTCAGTTTTCAATCACTCAAAGGCTAGACTTTGTATCATTTTTTTATCTTTTCAATCCCATGTTTTATTTTAGAATCAAACCGCAAAGAATTTTTAGTGATATATAGAACAATGGTCACTAGGTGTGATCTTCGGTATAACCTGAGTATCCTAGTGTGGTTTCCCATACTCATTCCTAGAATTCAAAATTTCTTTCGATTTCATAGGAAGAGGGGTAGAGTTCTTATCACATTTTCAAATAGTTCAAGTGATTCAATTATTAAGGCCATTCAAGCCAAATTTTCGAAAGAGTGGGTTATGTGGCCAAAAGTCACGAGATATAAACATTTAGAGGTCATCTAAAGTGTTCTCGTGTGGTTTCCCATGCTCATGGTTTCCAGAGGAGCAGAGGCCTCCCAACTCAATCTCACAATACACACAATTAAGAACGAGTCTAGCACTACAAGCAATCTTATACCAAATCAATGATGCCAAGAGTTATCTCATCAATCCATCACCAAAAGAGTTACCCACAACAGTCATGATCAAATGCAAAGCTCATCACTCAATCAAAGACTTACATCGACCATTCATATTCATATTGAAGCATAATCAAAACATGTTCTCTCATCAAAATCAATCACTAATTATGTCAAGCTAAGATACGCAAGTAGACAAGCATGCATACACAACATAAAAATACGCCGCATAACTAAAAATTCATGCACACACCCCCCCTCTCAACAAAGAAATAAGCAATGTCCTCATTTCTAAAAAGAACAAGAGAGGGAAAGGGACTACCCGATTTGGGATGATGCGGCGGTGATGAAGCTCGATTAGTGCTAGCAATCGAAACCTACAAGAGAGACATCAAAACACAAACTAAATTAGCAACAAAATGAAATAACTAAATGAAATCAACCCGGACACACACGGAAATAAAAAGAAAAAAAGCGTACTAAACAGCAGTGAGAAGTCACTGCTGATCCGGCGGCGGCGGTGGATCAAAGAGAGCCCAGGGTTCCTCGTTCTGGGGTTGCGAACTGCTCGTTGCATGGTCTTCGGCTCGATTCTTTGTTTGAGTCATGGTGGAGAGAACAAGGGAAGAACTGGCGGCCGTAGATGGTGGACGAAAATGGTGGCTGGCGATCGGTTGTGGAAAGGAAAAAGTGGGTAAGGATATAGTTGGAGTGAGGGATGTGGTGGCGGTAATGTGTAGAGAGGAAAAATTAAAATGGTGGGGGAAGATTGTAGAAAGGTTGGAGAGGAAAGAAAATGAGGAGATAAAGATCGGGGAAGAGAATGAGGAAAGAAAAGAATAAAAATGGCGGAGGAAAGGAAAAAAGACTGGGGTTTCCGCTGGGGTAGCAGTTACTATCCTTGCGTGCTGGAGGGGTGGGCAGAGCCAAGGGCTAGTGACCGCTCCGGGTTCGGCTTCTGATCTGAAGCTCGCTTCCAAGTCTTTCCAATCCTTCGAATGCTTCATCCAAAAGGGAATCCTGCACAACAGAGATCTCGGACAAGGCATCAACATAATCAATAAATGCACAATTTTCAATGGAATTCATAGATGGCATCGCCTTGTTCTTATGCACAGAAAATGATAATGTTTCTCCTAAAATTGACATTTGAATGTTTCCATTTTTAACATCAATTATGGTGTTAGTAGTGGTCATAAAAGGTCTCCCTAACAACAGTGTGTGATCTCGATCATTCACATGTACATCACCAATCTCTAGCACAACAAAATCCATAGACACAATCAAACTGCAAACACTAACTAAGATGTTCTCAATAATACCTCTAGGATACCTAATAGAACTATCGGCTAACTGCAGGCTCATGCAAGTAGGTTTCAATTCTCCTAACTCTAATTCTTTAAAAATCGAGTAAGGCATGAGATTAATATCAGCACCTAAATCTAGCATACCTGTGATAGTCTTACCATTTCCCAAGGTAATATTGATTACAAAACTACCTGGATCGCGTTGCTTTTGTGGGAGAGGCTGCTGCATGATGGAGTTTGCCACCTTAGATACCATAACAGACTCATCATTTGCGAATCTTCTCTTCTTTGATGCAAGTTCCTTGAAAAACTTGAGATAGGCTGGAACATTTTGGATGACATTTAGTAGTGACAAATTCACATGCACCTTAGAAAGAATTTTGTAGAAGTCCTTGAATTGCTGTTCCAGCTTCTCATTCTTCAGTCTGCTCGGGAAGAGAATCGGCGGCTTATACGGATTTGTCGTCTTGTGCAACTGAACAATGGGTTGTTCCTGTTCCATCTCTTTCTCCTTGACTGTTTCTTCCTCTGAAATTTCCGGCAGTTTCACCTTATTATCCACATTCTTCCCACTACGAAGAACAATAATTACTTGCACCTGGTGTAACAAATGTCCCTATCCCGGTATCCTTCATGTCTGTAGCTGCTGCTGCATCTGATTCATAGCTCCAGATATTTGCCCCACTTGGCTCTCAAGGCGTTTGATTGTAGCCTCTTGAGCCTCTCTAGCCGACTTGCTCTCTTGCATGAAAGCTGCTAGGCTATCTTCTAGAGATGATTTAGGTTGTGCGGCTGCTCGCGGTGCAGGTGGGAATTGTGGTTGGAACTGCGGTGCCGGTTGCTGAAACTGAGGCAGTGGCGTCTGTGGCAACTGCTAAAACTGAGGCGGTGACTGCTGATAGTGCGATGGATGTGGATAATACCCTGGCTAAGATGGGTAATATGGTTGTTGTGGTGGATAGTACCCATGCTGAGGTGGGTAGTACTACTGTGGAGGTACTCGTCGGGCAGGAAAATTCGATCCTTGACCTTGAGTCGGCCCCTTCCATGTAAAGTTGTTCTGCACTCTCCATCCTGAAGTCTGCAGGACTGGATGTTGCTCGAATGGCGGGCGTGGCGGAAATCCCTATGCAGCAGAAACTTCTGCCTCTCCTTCATAAATCATCTCCGCCATTCTGGTGCAGTGATTCTCGTCGTGAATGAGATCACCACAAATCGGGCACGGCTCAGTTACCGGCTCGTGCTTGGCCACTGCAGAGGCCTTGCTCATCTTCAACTCTTGAAGCTCTCGCATCATATCAGCCATCTGCTACTTCAGATCTGGACTCACTCCAATCTCTCTGACGTCCACTCTCTTGGATCGAGAGGTTTTCTGCTGCGAATTAGTGGCTAGCGTCTCGAAAATCTCTATAGCCTCTTCAGCTATCTTCTCAGATATGTTTCCTCCAGCTACTGTATCCACCATAAACTGGTAAGTGTGCTGCAAACCATTGTAGAAGATTTTCCAGAGGAGCTCGGGTATAATCTGGTGATGCGGACACTGCTGCTAGAGCTCTCTGAATCTATCAAGTGCCTCGTGGAAAGGCTCGTCAGGTTCTTGCGTGAATTGCATAATTTGTAGCCGAATCTGCTGTGTCTTGTGATTCCGATAGTACTTGAGCAAGAATGTAGTACTAACGGCCGCCTTCCACGTGGGTAGAGATCCTGCTGGAAGGGAAAGATACCACGACTTCGCCCTATCCTTCAGCGAGTAGGGGAAACACTTCCTTAGCAACTCATCCTCGGTTAGGCCCTGAAGTGGGATAGAATAGACAGCTGTGCATAACTCCCTGATGAATAGGAGTGCATCTTCGTTAGGCAGCCCGTAGAATGATGGAAGCAAGTTGATGTGGTTGTGCTTCAGCTCATAGCAGATGCCGTGATGCCATAAGATGGTTTGGCAAAGTCTCCGAGCTTCCTCGGTGCTTCTTCTTCCTCCTCGGCCATAATCACCAACTTTTCTTCGAATAAAGTGGCGAGGTTGAAGAAGTCCCTGAATTGCTCCTCGAGTACACCGTCTCTCCTATTGATGTTGTCAACGTAGGGAACCAACTCTTGTCTCAAGCTTAGGCGACCTAACATACACAAACCAAAAGAAGATCAAACGCACCTTGCGGGAGCAAAAGGGATAAATAAACAAAAATAAAAGACAATGCAAACAAGCCTAAAGCCCTCCCCGACAACGGCGCCAAAATTTGTATTAACTTATTTTATTAAGTTACTCGCCAGAGAACGAGTTCGTTATAGATTAATAAGCTAACCCAAGTCGTATTCTCAAGGAAGGCTAAATAAGGCTTTATCTACGTTACCAAACATAAAGCAGTAAAAGAATGGGTTTTGGTTTTTAACTACTCTAATTAATTTATCTAGGCGAATGAAATTAAAGGAATAAGAAAACGAATTATCTAAGCGAGAATTAATAAGGAAATTAAATCCAAAATCTAAGAACATCGAATTAAAAGAAAGAAATCTTGACATACTTTAGTTTGATTAATTAACATGAATGAAGGATTGAGATTCAATAACTGAAAATTAATCAAGAAGAAAGCAATAAGAAAGAACGACATGATGCAATAAAGAACTTACTAATTAAATGGAAAATCAATGTATTAAAAGTCTCCGGATTTGAATGACGAACGAATCCATTAATTGAAATTACGGAACGAACTATGAATGGAAAATCCTATACTACGGTGTTTTCTCTCGTGGTCTAAAACCCTAGAATGATAGATTGTAAAAGTGTCTCGTGTAAATCACGCGTGGAGAGTTTAAATAGGAAAAGAGGATCCCGCCAAGGTAGTGAGCGCTAGAGGTAGCGTTCGCTACCCCCAAATTCTTAATAATCGTGCCCAAAAATTTTGTGTCATGCTTATTGGGATGGAGAGAGTATTAGATATAATATTCGAATATTCATAACAAATCGAATTTGAATTATCATTTAATATTAGAATACAAATTGAATGATTCAAATATGTTCACAAATCGAATATTGTGATATTCGGGTGGATGGTATTAGTCTATAACCACAATATTAACAATTCTCATATAATTTTATTACTAAATGTATAAAATATTCTATTATTCTATAACCATAATATTAACTACTCCCACGTAATTTAATTAGTAAACATATATAATACTCCCATATATTACTATTAGTTAGTATTATTGTTCTTAATAATATTAGTGTTTCTTAATTTTTTGATGTAATATTCTACAATTAATTTATATTTTGTACTAAAATTCAATATACTTTATGCACACATATTGACAAAAAATAAAAAATTATATGTGAAGTATCTATTAATTAATTCTATAAAGGTGGATAACTAGGACGTGGATTCATGGTTGCTCCTATAAAATATAGGTAAAAGTTGTAATCAAGAATTTTTTTAAAATGAAACTATTATTGTTCGTTAATAGCAAACTGTTTACCAGACATTTACATTCAAATCGTTTACATGATCGAACTTTTTATATGAATTGATTGTGTCCCTATCATAATTATAGAGGACTCTATAAATAGAGTTAGACTATTCTCATTTGATCACCGAATTTCATGTTCACTAAGGAAGAAGATGTCAGTATAAAGAAAGTTTCTCCAACTCAGGTACGAGCGATTCGGCCACGGAACTGCTAAATCTCTTGTGAGACTCGAGGGAGACTCCAGTTTCGGCGTTTCGCAGCTCTAAGTGTATCTAGAGATGGTAGTGGATCCTGGACCTGATCCAGATCTGCAGATCCATATTCATTTTTGAGGATTTGAATCCTTTAAATTTTGGATCCGATAGATATGGATCGGATCTGGAATTTTTAAAATTTTATAGTATTGGATATGGAGTTCACGTTTTGAAACCCAGATCCGGTCCAGATCTTCCCAATAAAGCCATTTATTTAATTATTTATGATATATATATATATATTAATATCAATGTTATTTTAAATATATTTCAATACAACTCTAAATATTTTTTTACTTATTGAAATTTTCTCTTTTTTAAAATGTTGATTTTAATTGCAATCTATTTCGCCGCAACTTCTCTTGACACATCAATGATTTTAAAATTGTTTAAAAAACTATGATTTATTTTGAATTGCTATAGTGCTACATAAGAATTATAGTGATATTTTGATCAATAATATTGTTATTGATTTATATTATTATCATAATTTTATTATCAATTTTAGTATAATTTTAGAATTTATTTTAAAAATAAAATGCATGGATTTGGATTGGACCCGTGGAACTTGCCGATATCATCGATTTGGACACCGATCTTGATTTTTAAGTGTATATCATCATTTGAGTCTAAATCCAGCAAGGACATATCCACCAATCATACTCCGCCTTCGTAGATAAGATATTAACCGTTGGCTCACATTTATTTCTCCTTTTTTTTTTTTCTATAACCTTCTATTTAACAAAATGTATTATTACTACTCACTAGTAGTGCCCCTCTCATTATTTGGCCTAATATTTCAAATAAAATTATATAAATATTTTTGATCAAAAATATTAAAAATAAGAAAGATATGCAGTAATAATATATAAAAACAAAAATAAGCAACTATTAATATAGAAACCAAATTGTAGACTATTTTTCCAACTTAAAATATCTGTACGGTAATAAAACAGGACGAAATAAAAAAAAACTACATCCACACTCATTTTGAAATATATTTGTTGTACAGTAGGCATTATATGTTGTACGCATACCTGGATTGACAAAATAAGAGTCCCGCCCAACCCCCACACATATAATTATATATATATGTATCTCCGTCTACCTTAAAATCCAGAAAGCCAATAAAGAAAAATCGCAATCTCAAATTTGCTTGCAGTCTCCAATTAGGAAAGAAATCGAAATACCCAATCTGAATGGACAACAACCCGCAACAGAGCGCGCAGCCGCCTTACGTGCCCGCGGCGGCAGCGTCAGCGGGGTACCCGTCGTCGCAGGCGGCGCCGTACCAGCACCTCCTGCAGCAGCAGCTGCAGGTGTTCTGGACATTTCAGCGTCAGGATATCGAGCAGGTGAACGATTTCAAAAACCATCAGCTGCCATTGGCGCGGATCAAGAAGATCATGAAGGCCGACGAGGACGTCCGCATGATCTCCGCCGAGGCGCCGATTCTCTTCGCGAAGGCGTGCGAGCTCTTCATCCTTGAGCTTACCATCCGCTCCTGGCTCCACGCCGAGGAGAACAAGCGCCGAACTCTCCAGAAGAACGACATCGCGGCCGCCATAACGCGCACCGAGATCTTCGACTTCCTCGTCGACATTGTCCCCCGCGACGAGATCAAGGACGAGGCGGCCGCGCTCGTAGGGGTGGGCCCCCCTACGGGCGGTGTCACGGGGGTTCCGTACTACTACCCGCCAATGGGACAGTCGATGTTGGGGAGGCCCGCTGGGGTGGATCCGGGGTTGTACGCCGAGCCGCCGTCGCAGGCGTGGCAATCGGTGTGGCAGACCGGGGCTGAGGATGGGTCGTACGGGAGTGGTGGTGGTGGTGCTAGCAGCAGTCAAGGGAACCTTGACGGTTAATGGTATTTAAGTTATCGCCATTTTTTCAATTTTGTTTGATTCTGTTTAGATCTGGTAAAATTTGAATTTAGCTCTAGTTTATTTTGTGTATAGAGTTATAGATTTTTCTGGGAATAATTTGATTGCCTGTGTGCATTTAAAAGCTGTAATGTATTTGAAGATCTCTATACAAGTATGTCTTGAAGTTTGTAATAACTGGGTCTTTGTATACTGCTTTGCTTTAATCACTTTTGAAATTTAATCATAGTATTATGCATAAAACGCCACAAGAGTTATATGTATAGGTGTCTATTTCGTTGACAATTTTCTTGCAGAATTGCTACTGCTCTGTCTATTTCGTTTTTGAAAGTTATCTGAAAGTTCTGCATGAAGTGACAATAACGCTAAACACGTAAGATGATCAACGTTACTAGTGGAGATGACACTTGTTGACCTTACATTTGACGTTTGTATCTCAAGAATCTTGCAAACAGTCATCATCTCTATAAGTAGGAGTAACTTTTTTTGGTCATTTAAGCCATTGCTATAAACTCTAGCTCAATCAGTTTGCGGCAAAACAAAATTAAAGTTAATGTTTTCCACTCGCTGCACTTTATAAATAAGATTGTGAGTGTTGGCTATAGATAGTATGAGTAGCAAGGAAGAAAAACTCAATAATGCAGACTGATGCTGAGTGAGATTGGATTCCGAAAGTTGTCAGTGATCTTTCATCTATGACAATAATTTGAAAGTTGGAGGAAGATCTTGAGATGCTCTTGTAATCATACATATTTTTGGTACATATGAAAAGATTTTGAAAGTAGAGGGTTTGCAGCGGTGCTTGGGTCTATAGGCCATCCTGCTGTGATTTGTTTCCTCTTCAAATTTGACTCTTGTTTTTGGTTTCTAGTGGAACTGTTACTGTATGTTCAGTTACTATGTTGATTTTCTATGATCATTTTATGTTGATAATCACTAGAGAATATGTTGAAAAATTGTCCCTTGTGTGCACCATCATGGATATATTTACATTTTGATCAGCTTTTGTTTAGGCTAAATTAATGGTCAAGTAAATCAGATATGGATATGGTACTATTATACTGAAAGCTGTGAGTTAATTATAACCTGCTGAAAAATTATCTTGTTTTGCTACAAACTGTTCCTTGAGTTTAGAAGCACGTGCGTGCGGAGCTCTAAATTTCTTTGGCAGTTTATACTAAATGACTTGTCTACATCACCTTCCTCTACTCTTTATGCTTTAATCTAATTGCATTGCATAATAAAATCTGCAAGTTCTCTGGATGGAAATCAGCTGAACCTAATAATAGCTGGTGGTTTTTTAGAACTGGGTTACTAGTTTCCCTCTGTAGATATTTTGCGACCTCTCTTTTGTTGTTTCTTGAAAATATGCATGTGAAAGAACTGAACATGATGAACCTATATGTAGGGATAACTGATAAGAAAACTTAATTTGAATTGGTCTGTAAGTGATAATGTTCTTACGTCATAGGAGCTTCACATGATTGTTGTTGCTTGCTTAAAAGGAATTTTTCTTCTTGGATTATGGCTATGTTCTCATGTTGTAGGGAAGACAATTTAGAACTATTCATCAATCACCATATCAATGTTGTTCATTTTTTGGCTTCGTTTCGGCATGAATCATGTGCAGACTGTTTATCAATGAGGATTCTCTTGTTTCTTGCAGTTGAAAAAAGCGACTCTGAAGAGAGAACCGAGAGTGGCTAAACATGTGGTCGCTCTGGTATGTGCAATAATTGCTTTTAATGTATGAATGCTTTTAATGTATGAATGGGATTTCTTTGCAGATATCCATGGTTAGTAACAGTACAGTAAAGATGAAGTTGTTGGTTTTAGGAATTTGTATTAAACTTGAGCTTGTGTAGGGACAGACACCTACTTATGCCTTCCTAAACCATGTGCAGAATGTTTTCCAGTGCAATGATACACTAGCTGATTCTTATATTTTTGGTAAAGACTCATCCTTTCTAATCACACAGAAAAAAGAGTGGGGTTCTAATCACTGAATGAACCATTAAATTTGATTTTCAGAAAGGATAATTGTATTTTGTGCTTGATTTTCAATAAATATATACGTACTATTACTTCACACTCTAAGAATGAACATGTACATGATACATAAGTACAAAATACAAGCCATATATTTCAAGATGGCCTATATAGGATTCAAACGTCTGCTGCCATTATTTAGCAAGAATAGATTTAACATTTAGCAACGTATTTGTTCTCCATTTGCTCAGTTTATCACCGTGAGAACTTTCAAAGCATGAATCTGACAATTGAATTTCACTATAAGTCATCATCGGGCTCGGTTTTCTTCTTTCTTTTCACCGCTTTACTTTCCGGTGGGTGGCTCTAGTCATGCTCCGAATGGGTGGTGTTACTTGTGAAATTTCTTCATGCATTATTTTTGTCTCGTTTTATTGGTGGTAGTAAGGCAACATTATCGGCGATGACTTTTTTGAAATTTATTGTATCGTGCAAAATCTCCTAACAATTACAGTATTTATACATCCTTTTATGCGTTTGTTTGTACTCCACTTCTTTGGCTTAGCTCGGAGATTGCCTTCCATATTGGCTTAGCTCGGAGGTAGACTTGTGTTGAATCAAAAACTGAAAATTACAATATCTTCACTATTCTTATAAGTGACTCCAAGAACGATGTTTTAGCGTCTAATTTGTTGTTGAAGGTAGGGCTGTAAGCGAAACAAAACATTTGTAAATTATTCAAAACTCGGTTTGATAAATATTCGTTCGAAATTTGTTCATTTACTAAACTGAACTCAAATCTCGAACTAAGTTCGAATAATTTTCCGAGTCGAACTCGAGTCTAATTGTATTCGATTCAAAATATTCACGAACATATTCGAATATAATTTTACGATACCAAACTTTAAATAGTTTATGAACTTTGTTAACGAGCTTGTTTATGAACCTTGAAAAAGAGTTGAGTTTTGAATAGTTTGTGAACTTTATATACGAACTAATTCACGAACCTATCAAATTATTAGATCAGTGGTAGAGCACGCACCTAATAATGTGTGTATTAACAAACCAATTCAACAAACGATCTTTTCAACGAGCTCAAACTCAAATATTTAATGAACTCAAGGCGAGTTCAAGTTCTGGTTCGAATTTACTATTAAATTGAATTATAATCGAATCGAACTCAAGCTCGATTTTTATTTATCGAACTGAGCTCGAACTTTTAATTGTTTTTTAAACGAACCGAACTCGAGTATCTATCCGAATATATTTGTTTTGATTACACCTCTAGTTGAAGGTAACAAGAGCATCATTGACTTTGAAGGCGGACACAGTCCTCCGGAAGATAAAATGTATGTAGAGAACAGAGGTGATGCAAATTGGAGGGAGTTAAAAAAACGAGTGAGAGAAGCCTATACTTTTATTGCTAAATTGACAAAATCCATTTGCAAATTCCGAAAACTTCAATACTCTCTGTTCGTTGCCGGATTCTTTCAATAAACTTGCTAGCTAATTTTTCATTTTTATTTTATTAAAAGAGAAAAGAACGAAGCATTACATGAGAAGTGCAAAAAATTAAAGTTGAAAATGGAGAATGTATAGATTAAAAATAGGATTAACATAAAAAAATTGCAACGGTTCCGCAAGTAAATTTGGAGGTAGAGTAAGGAGCCCTTACTTGAGTACATTATGGTTAGTTTTTGTTCAAATCAATACTATAAGTTCTATCAATTAAACCATACCTTTTAACAATCGTCTAGTGTCGTTAAATTTCTTTTTCCAACAATCATTTGTTGCTCCTTTTTCTTCCGCAACCATTTCTTCATCACCACTTTCTATACCCTTCTTCAACACTCTTTTCTTCTACCATTTCTCTAATGCTCCTTTTCTATATTCTTTGTCGAAGAACCATTTATTCTACCCTTTTTCCATTAGTCATTTCCGATAACCTCTCCTCATCACCACATCACCACGACGGGCTCTTTAACAATATCAATTAATAGCATTGTACGAGGAGTAAAAGGAGGCATACAAAATTCTTCATCATCAATAAAAAAAATTCACCTCATCGTCACAAAAAATTGTAAACATGTATTTGAACACTTTCATACAATAATC
>JAPKLX010000041.1:891890-908884 GCA_026898415.1 Leonotis leonurus | reverse complement strand
ATACAATCCTTCCTCAAATGAGTATCAACAATTATACACACATATTTTTAGAATAGGGAAACTCTAACTCTAAAATGTTTTACATGGTTTTGATCTTTTTCGAATTTCAAGGTGGATTAAGGATAAACAGTTTCCGGAGAAGTTGGGAGAGAGTTATGCAAAATAACTATTCATCTCCCGCTTAAAATGAACACTAAATAAAAAATTATTTCTTTTAATGACGTCAGATGGGCATTATATAGGAAGACTAAATTACTGCAACTTATCAATTTCAATGACTCATTTGAACAAAGATGGGCCCTTTCAATGGCTCATTTGAACAAAGATGAACCATTATCAATTTCAATGACTCATTTGAACAAAGATGGGCCCTTTCAATGGCTCATTTGAACAAAGATGAACCATAAGAGACGATCTGTCATAAAAGTGTCCACCCTAGAGCGAATTTGCTACTTTTTCCTTCTTTTCCACATAATATAATACGTTGGGTACAATGGAGCGTCCATTTTTCTTTTCAAAATCTTGGTGCATAACATTAAGATTTGTTTGAATATTAATATTTAACCAAAGTGTTGCATGTATGACAAGGGTTTACCAAATTAAAAGGTTAAAGTTAAAGCTAAAGTGGATTGGTGCAATACTATATGCACCACTCACTTAAACACTTGTTATATACTCATTGGAGGATCAACTTTGAAACCGAGAAAGAATGGGTTAAAGAAAGTAAGCCACTTTCACTTCTCATAAACGTTAGAATATTTCAAAAGGATTATAGCACTACATCTACTAATTATAAACCTATAAATATAATGATAAGAAACCACAGATATTAAACTTGCTGCATTTCACCTTAGATTAAAAGAAACTCAATACAAGCTCAAAGGGTAGTGGAACCATAGGTTTGTTGGTACCATTACTGCATCAAAATCTTACATACATATGGTGCTTAACTTATTACAGCCTACACCCAAAGTACTTCATTCTCAGATCAAACGACTTCAGAAAACAGTCAAGCACTACCAACATAATTATTAAAAAAAGGAACAACACGAGATAGAGATTCATAGTACCTATTTATATAGTTTCTGCAAGAAATCATCCTCTCCAGTGAGAGGAATCAATATTTAGTTCTTCCATCGCCTTCGGTGATCACATCTTTGAACGCACCGCCACTTGGAATCATTGGCAACACGTGCTCTTGATGCGGGACAATCACATCCAGCAAGTATGGCCCAGGTGTATCAAGCATCTTCTGCAATGCAGCCTTCAGTTCCTCCTTCTTGGTCACTCGAGCTGCCGGTATATCACAGGCCTCTGCAAACTTGAGCATATTTGGGAATATCTTAGTCTCGTCAGAAGGATTTCCTAGATACGTGTGTGCACGGTTGGCCTTGTAGAAACGGTCTTCCCATTGAACAACCATGCCTAAATGCTGGTTATTTAAAAGCATGATCTTGATAGGAAGGTTCTCCACTCTTATTGTGGCTAATTCTTGGACATTCATTATGAAACTCCCGTCACCATCAATGTCTACCACGATAGCATCTGGCCGGGCAACAGCAGCCCCGATGGCTGCAGGAAGCCCGAATCCCATTGCACCGAGACCACCTGAGGTCAGCCACTGCCTTGGCCTATTGTACTTGTAAAACTGTGCGGCCCACATTTGGTGCTGCCCGACGCCAGTACTGATAATCGCTTTCCCCCCTGTTAACTCGTCGAGCATCTGAATTGCGTATTGGGGCGGAATGGCATCTCCAAATGTCTTGAAACTCAAGGGGAATTTGATCCTCTGCTCCTTCAACTCAGCCCTCCATGCTGAAAAATTGAAGCTAATATCACCATTCTTCACTTTCTCCTCTAGTATAAAATTCAACCCCTCCAAAGCCAGTTTCAAATCAGCACAAATGGAGACATGTGGCTGCTTATTCTTCCCAATCTCAGCCGAGTCAATATCAATGTGCACGATCTTTGCACGACTAGCAAAGGCCTCCAACTTACCAGTGACACGATCGTCGAACCTAACACCAAATGCAAGTAACAAATCACTCTTGTCAACTGCGTAATTTGCGTATACAGTCCCGTGCATTCCCAGCATTTGCAGTGCGAAATCCTCATCAGACCCTGGGTAAGAACCAAGCCCCATCAACGTGCTTGCAACCGGGATTCCAGTCAGCTCAACGAATTTCCTCAGCTCCTCACTCGAGTTCAAACACCCTCCTCCCACATAAAGCACTGGCTTTTTCGATTCTGATACTAACCTAACTACTTGCTCCAACAACATAACACATGGAGGCTTAGGCAATCTAGACAAATACCCAACCAATCGCATTGGCTGATTCCAATTTGGTATCACCATTTGCTGTTGAATATCTTTAGGGACATCTATTAGTACAGGGCCGGGCCGACCCGAACGGGCTATGAAGAAGGCCTCTTTCACAATTCTAGGTATATCCTCCACGTTTAATACAAGATAGTTATGCTTCGTAATCGACCTAGTTACCTCGACGATTGGGGTTTCCTGGAACGCGTCGGTGCCGATCATGCGGCGGGGGACTTGGCCGGTGATGGCGACCATTGGGATGCTGTCGAGAAGTGCGTCAGCGAGGCCAGAGACGAGGTTCGTGGCGCCAGGGCCAGAGGTGGCGATGCAGACTCCGGGAACGCCGGAGGCGCGGGCGTAGCCTTCGGCGGCGAAGACGCCGCCCTGCTCGTGGCGGGGAAGGACGTTGCGGATTATTTCGGAGCGCGTGAGGGCCTGATGGATCTCCATCGAGGCGCCGCCGGGGTAGGCGAAGACGTCGGTGACACCCTCGCGCTCGAGCGCCTCCACGAGGACGTCGCTGCCCTTGCGCGGCTCGTTGTCGGCGAATCGGGAGACGAACGAAGCCTCCTGCTGCTCGGTCTGTTGTTTAGGAGAGGAGGATAGGACATTTGAGACTTGAAGAGGGCGGCGGCGGCGACAGGAGACGGCGGCGGAGGTGACGGGGTTTTGGCTTCGGGAGAATGGAACAGTGAATCGAACGTCGAGCTTTGGCTTGGAGAGGATAGGAGTGTTTCTGAAGATGGCTGGGGAGGAGGCTGTTGAAGCGGCGGCCGCCATTATCAACGGTGTAAGAGGCGGCGGCGTATCGTTATAGGGTTAAATTATGGAGGAGCTATAGAGTACAGAAATGGACTTCACTAAACAGACATGGAAGCTAATCAATCTTATTAATTAACACCTCACATCACATGAGCATGAAATGTCGGAAATATCCTCGGCCATTTCTTTTTTTTCCAAATCTTGATTGATGGCTGCTTTCATATTTATTATAGGGTGATTTTAAATATCTCATTTCATTATTATACTCTTAAAAACGGTTATAAAAGAATCGGCACGGAAAATAAAAAATTAAATTGTTGTGTGTGAATAAAGTAGGAGTGATGTATTTTAAAATTAAAAATTTTTCTTTTTAGTAAAGTGACCAATCTTAGTGGGACGGCCCAAAAAGAAAAAATGGGCAATACACTTATAAATGAGAATTTCATTATTATAACTTAATTTTGTTATTATAATACACTCATATAAATATCAATATAAAGTGAGACATCGTGTCTCGTACATGTACCGATACAGACCTCAACTTGCATTGCATATTGGTCCATTGTTTTACTTTATTGTTTGTATCATATGCTTATTTATTTAGGTATCAAAACATAGACTACTGATATTAAAATTATTTTATTTTTACAAAAAATTGCAAGTTTTGGTGCAAGTTTTAAAATGAAGAATATAATTTGTAAAAGTTCAAAAATTCTCCTACATGTATTCAGTACTTTATAAATAAAATTACAAGTAACAGTGCAATATCGTATAGTAGGACATTGCGATTTCTAATTTTTTTTGTTTGTAATGTTTAGTCTTTATTTACTAGAGTTTGTTATTTTTATAATTAAGGATCTTGGTTTTTAGGTGTCTAATATTTCAGCTATTAGTTATAATATTTTTTTTAAGAAGGTGTACAGATAAGCATCACCTAAAAGAATAAAATTATTCAAAAGGACCACACCATGATTTATGTGGATAGTATAGGAGTATTTGTTTTACACGAAGAAAGAGGTCCACAAGGACCACAACATGATTTATGTGGATGTTGTCAATTTTTTAAAAGAGAGAAAATTAATATTACTTACTATCCTACATGTTAATGTTAAAAATACATATTCCTAAATATTAATGTTAAAAATACATATGTCACGCCCGCTTTCTACTAAGTCTAGTAAAGTTGGAAAACGTGACTAATAAAAGGAATAAATGTCGAGTATGAAATTGAATACGGCAATGAATATTCCTCTCATAACATAAGTCAAGGATTCATCCATTGGATTCGGGAATAGATATGTTCAGAGTCATAAGCTCATTACATAACATAACTAAATTAAAAGAGTTTGAATTTAAAACCCAACGTAGCACCCATATCTTCTTCGTTCTTAACCTGCACGTTTAGAAATATTGAGTACAAACTGTACTCAGTAGACACGTGCCGAAGTCGCACACGTACATATATAACTATCAAGTCATTTCAAGTGATACATAAGGATTTTTGTCTCTAAAACACCTATGTTCACAAAAGCATTTCTTTGAGAAAGTTCTAAGTTTGACTGCGCAGTCTATATTATTTGTAATCAACCATATCTGAAGCTTCTTCGTGCCGGGAAAGTGACCACTTCCCACGGACACTCGACCGGTCAACATATGGATGACTCACGGTCCTGTGTACACTAGTCTGAGTAGTATATCTAATCTACTGGAACCCGAATTCGATTATGAATAAACAGATATGCATCATACATAAATCAAAACATTTATGGCAAGACAGTACTTTGAAAATATCTCATTTTGTTCTAAAAGCATGCACACATATTTTATAGAGTAAGAAAAGCCTACTTGAATAGTCTCGATTGACGACTGCTTCGTCTTCGAACTGCGGTTTCGACCTTTTGTCGTAACCTTTAAATAAATCTCGAATGAGATATATTGATCAAGTATATCAATTTCTTCTAAGTGTAAGGAATATTATCCTTAGCTATTTTGAGAATTTTCTCGGGTCTTTTAGCTCGACTATTGTACGAGTCTAGGAGTTGTATTTCTAGAGGCGTCGTTTGATGATTTCTAAATCATGTTGATTTGGAAATTTACCATACCCAAGTAGCTAATTATTGGGTAAAAGTAAATAAAGAATTTTTAATTTAATATCTTGATCTTTAATCAAGATAAATAATTCCTAATAGGCTAAGTAAATTTCAATTATCATACTCTAAGCATGATTTATAATTTAATCATTTCTTATGATTAAATTCTAATTAGTAAATTAAATTCTCTAAATTTAATTATTGGATTTCTCATTCTTGGACTTAGTCCTCTTAGATTAAGACTTGATTTTAAAATGCTAACTAGCCCATTTAAATTTATTAAGTGCCTACTAGTTAATTAAATTAGCCCAAGTATTAATTGGCTAGGATCAATAAACTGAGCCCAACTGAATAATTATTTTGGCCCATTAGATTGGAAAACTTTTGGCCCATTCGAATTTAATTAGTCTAATCTATAGATTCAATTAATTGGCCCAACTAGTTTATTTCTGGAGCCCAGCAGAATAATTGTTTGGCCCGTCAACCCGGCCCATACCCGGCCCGCTTCTAGAGAATTCTAACCTTAGACTTAGGGCTTAGAAGCCCTATTTTCATTTATCCCTTCCTACTCCCTTAGACTATTTTGCCGCTTCTTCCCTTCCGATTTTCATTTACAGATTTTAGAACATAGAGATATATTTAAGTATTCAGATTCAGAACATAAATATATATATGAGTTTCAGTTTGAGAAAACAACTCACAAGTTATTGATTTCAATAATAAATCATGTCTAGCAAAGCACATATACATATTCTTATATTTCAGACTTGTAGAAACTATACTTATGCTTTCAGAACTTCAGAACATATATACATATTCTGGTTTAAGAACATAGACACAACTAGGGGAATAAGTTTAGACCACCCAAACATATATCCAGATTTGAGAACATAGATCTATCTTTTTATATATTCAGACTCTAGAACATAGATTCATATTCAGATTCTGAAACCAACTCAGAAGTTATGAAATTTCAGAAATGAAATGCAAAACAACCTAAACTCAAATTTAAAGCCAACCTTCAAAACACCAGCCTCCAAAACCAAAGTTCATCCAGTCCTCAGCCAAAGCAGAAACACAAAGGAATCAACGGAATCAGTAACTAAAATTTATAAATCACAATTCATATTCTAAGCTAAGACTTTGTACATAACCATCACCCTAGTCCAAAAATCCAATAAAAGAACCTTTTTTTTTCTTCAACCAAATAACAACAAAATTTGAACATGCAGTGAAAATTCAACCTTAAAATTTTTAAAATAAAAGTAAAGGGAGATTTAAGGACAACCTGCCGACGACTGCACCACTCCGGCGAGAGACTGCTGTTGTTGCATTCCACCGGGAGAGCAGCCGAGAGTGATGGCGATGTCAGGGGTGGAGCTCCGGCAAGTCAACCGCCCAATAGAGAGGACAGAGAGTAAGGATTAAAAGGTTGTAAAAAACAATTTCAGAAGAAAATTAAATCTAAACATGCAGATTCAAATTTTGAAACTTTAACATGCAGAAATAGAGAATGAATAAAAGTAAATGAAATCTAGGGTTTACAAAACTGAAATCAAGATTTCTAAACTAAAAATTTGGAAATAGAGAGAAGATAGAAAGTTTACCTCATGGTGTCGACAGCGACTGGAACTCCAATGAGCCGTTCTGCCGTTCGGTAGAAGAAGAAGCCGAGAGCAGGAGCAGATGGGAGGGAACTCGAGGGATAGGGCGATGGCGAGACGGCGAGATGGTGGAGTGAATTTGTGTGTTGTCTATGTTAAGAGAGAGACGACAGAAACGAGAGAGGCGAGGGAGAGAAGCGGTTGTTGTGTCTAGCTAGGGTTGGAGTGAAGTTAGGATAGTTTAAGTCTAGAACGAATGGGCCGGGTCAAGAATTTCAAACAGGCCAGATTAATAATTCAATATGGGCCGAAATTTATTTGTGGTGGGCTGAAATAAATGATGAAAGAGTGGTATGATTTAAAATTTATTGGGCCATAGAGTAGAAATCCAACGGGCCAGATTAATTATTCAGAATAGGCCTATTTAATTATATTAGAATGGGCCCAGATTAAGTATTTAGAATGGATTAAATTATCTCTTAAGAATGGATTAATAAATTTAATCTTTGGAAAAGTTAGTAATTAAATGGATTGAATATAAAAAGTTAGATTAAATCCAATAATTTGATCAATTATGTTATGAAATTAATAGTAATATTTCAATGAATATTAAATTCTTAAATAGTATTAATTAAATTAATACTATCCAATAGAGACTTAATTTAGCATTCTAGTTTAGACTAAATTATTCCAAGTAAATTATTTGAATAATTATAATACCCATTATTAAATTAATTGGGTAAAAGAATGAAAATATTAAGGATTTAATAAATCAAATATTGATTTAAAATCCTGCAAAAATAGCTATAGAAATTTCTAAGTACTCCAATATTAGTCGAGTAAGAAATTAGAATAATTAATGAAATAATAGAATGACATTTCATTTTAATTAGATGAAATAAGTTATATACTCACGATGAATATCTTCCTCATAATTGCGATTAAGGTTTAGCGAGGTGAAAGCTCTAGACGATAAAAATTCAGATCTTATTAAGCGAGGAAGCAGTTCAGGTAGGCTTTCTTATACAACTAAAATTATGTGTGTTGTATCAGTTATTATTTCGTTTCAAAAAGATTTTTGAACTGAAATTATGTGAAGTATTGTCTTGCCAAACATATTTATATTTTTGTATGATACATATCTGCTTGAACTATTATAATCGAATTCGGGTCCTAGAGTATTATTATCTTACTTGGACTAGTGTACACCACGACCGTGAGTCATCTAAGCGGGTTGGCCGGTCAAGTGTCCGTGGAAGGTGGCCACCTTCCCAACACACAGAAATACATATATGATTGATTACTTCAGAACTTAGACTGCGCAGTCAAATTTTAAGAATCACAACAGAATTTAGTGAACATAGGTCCTTTAGAGACAAAATCCATATGTTTCACTTACAATGGCATGACAATTATATTAGTACGAATGCGATTTCGGCATGTGTCTACTGAGTACTTTTGTATTCAGCCCTGCATGTATTTATAAATGTGCAGGTTGAGTTGTGATGTCAAAGGGGAGTGATCTGCGATGGTTTTGTCGAACTCAATTAGCGTTAACTCTTGGGGGGTTTACATGTCTTCATACATGTAAACTTAGAAATTGATCCAATTTTCGCTGCAAACACTCATTTCAGTATTCAGTATTTCTAGATGTTATGATCAATGACTTATGTATTTTGGTATCGGTTACCAGTACCGAATTTCGGGTATGAACCCTAATTTATTGAAGCACTTATCATGTATTCACCTTAGTGTCAATGACCATTTCTTTTTCTGTTTTCATATTTCGTCTTTGAGTTACGATTTTAACCGTCTTTACTACACTTAGTAATGGTGGGTCATGACAGAGTGGTATCAAAGTAACTAGTGCTCTGAACCCGAGAGTCCTTTTTGAGTTTCAAGTCTAGTATTGTGCCACTAGACTAATTACCAAGTCGACAAAAGCCTAGCACTCCCACACATCACGCTCGACAAGAAGGAGGTAAGCATCTCATTTAAATATGAATGTTTCGATTATAAAGGGATAAACATATTTCTTTACTTCGATTTTAGAATTATGAAACTTCGGTTCTTTCCTTATGAAAATAGATGCTTTAGTTTGCATGTATCCCCTTTAGAAAAGAGAACTTAGACGAGAACTTAGAAAAAACTTTTACGAGTTACTCGGAAACGAGAACACCCAAACTAATGCTAAGCCCGATTACGATAAGAACAAAAAGGAAAAATCTTTCCTTTCATAATAAATCAAGATCACGGCTACGATCCGATAAGTTATCGTATCTACCGTTAGAATCAAAAAATATATATATATATAATAAATAAATATATCGTTAACTCGATTAATAATGATATAATTATCAGTGAATAATAAATCATAAAGTTTAGAATACTCAATAATTCTATAATGGTGAACATACCATACTAAAAGACTTTACGAAATTTTAAATCATCGACCCAAAATGTTGGTATCAACCAAACATGGTTCGAAATTCAACTATTTTTATTACTAAATTAAGACTAATGCCTAAGAAGCCTAATTAAGAATTTTCTTTCTTTCCTTAGATGGAGAGGACGATGCGTACTGCACGTAAGAGGATATCTCCACGAGCCAGCCCAGCCACCATACTGAGGGCATATCAGACCTATGCCCCGTGCATAGGGGACGACCTTGGCGAGTTTTTGTCGCACTTCAGGAGGGCTGCTCTTCTAACTTTATTTACTTAAAATGCTAAGCATCTTTATGTACCTAG
Organism: Leonotis leonurus; assembly: GCA_026898415.1. Taxonomy (NCBI): domain Eukaryota; kingdom Viridiplantae; phylum Streptophyta; class Magnoliopsida; order Lamiales; family Lamiaceae; genus Leonotis; species Leonotis leonurus. The sequence continues at coordinate 899,358 of JAPKLX010000041.1, read as the reverse complement.
GTTTCCTTTATTTGTTTTAGTTAGGAAATAGATGATTCTATCATACTTACTTCCTATGAAATCTCTTCGAACAAACAACTCATGTAATTCATCAATGCAACCTTTTACATGCTCTTCATTTTCATATATATCACAGATTTTATCTCTATTGTTTTGATTGAGATTGACTCAATGGGTTAGCACATTTATTCAAATAAGTGTATATATATGTGTACTTACATGGGAGTAGTCCCCTATTATTTCTCAATAATCCCACAATCTCTTCATTTATTTCTTATTATAAATGCTTACATTAAGGTAAGCATTAAAAGATTCAATCATAATTATAATGGTATTAATCACTATTAATGATTGTCCCCTTAATTAACATTAATCACATCAAGATTATCAACTATTATTAATGAATTCCAACAATCATAATTTACTATAAGTGCTTGCTATAAACAAGTATTCACTTATTGTTAATTTAATTAGCCCATATAGGTCATAGCTTATATCTACATAAGGTCATTAACCACATACCTAGTGATTTGCTATTAATTAAATTAACAACACCAGTTTGCATCTAAGGACTCGAATGCGTCTAATTTGCTCGAGTCGCTATTACAATAGACTATTCATATTAATCATTGCAACCTTGGTCTCGGAAAATTGATTACAAGTTCATAAAATTCGAGAGATTTGCTAATCTCTTCAGGAGTAAAAAGTCGGGGCATTACAACTTACTTTTTTGAAAGTCAAATACTCTACCTACTTTAATCATTATGGTTTATTATTTTTCTAACTCTATTACACGCTTCCCCAACGTCACTTTCCCCTTCTACATATTCTCTTTGTTTTGTTTGGAAACTACCCCCGCCGTATTTGTGTATAAGCACCACGTACGCACGATATTTGTATAATATACGTTAGAATGTCCACCTTAATCCGTAGGTATGAATACCGCTCGTTTTTTAGCATCTACTGCGTGTGTGTAGTACACGCGGGATGCTACCCGTGCTATTTATACGAGCGGTATTTATACCTTAAATACACACATATTTTTATGATTTCAAATATGTAATTACATCTGGCTTTAGCTCAATATATAACATCTACCATATGATATTATTCACCAGAGGTAGATGCAAATTATTTGTCTTTTTTCGCACGTTTTTTGCATAATTATGATTAATTTTGTCTTATATTGGTATTATTTCTAATTAAATATTTTAATTATGAAGATATCAAAGCGTCTGTGGTATTATTTCTTCATCTACAATTAGCATAGTGGATATTTATCATATTTAACACTTTAATTATTATATTTTATCTTTTTACTAATTTCAATGCACCTAATATAACGTCTCTTTTACTCTCCATGTTTACTTTCCCTTCTCCATCTTCTCTTCCTCCTATCTATCATGCACCTCTCTTCCCTTCTACCGTGCACCTCTTCGGACGTCCAACTCTCCACCGCCCACCTCAATTCATAAGCTGTGAAACAACCTTCAAACCACCACCACCGTTCGGAGCTCACCATCACCGCTCTCTGCTCCTGGCCACTCATTTAAATACACTCATCTCAATAACCTCCATATTTCACGTATACGGGTGTATAATCTGTCATTTACAATAAAGAATGAATGTAATAAAAAATTAGAAGTAATATGTAACATATAAGTGTTGGGAAACCATCTATCTATGCAATTCATCCAAAACTGTTCGGGAAAAGTAAATACATAGAAATACCGCGAGTTATATGTATCAGCGGTAATTAGGTCTTTCCATGCGGTATTTATATATTTATGTTTGGAAACTATATACCTATACATAACACCCAATCACGCTCGGGTAAGGATAACCATAGCAAATACCTTTGGTATAGGATACTGGCGGTAGATGCATTTTTCCGAGCGATATTGATAGATTCACGTAGGGTAACATCTAGTATAATTAAAAACATAAATACTATTCGGGTAAGATTAACTATAACAAATACCTTTGGTATAGGGTACCGGCGGTAGATGCATTTTTATGAGAGGTATTGATAGATTTATGTAGGGTAACATCTAGTATACCTAAAAGCATAAATACCGTTCGGGTAAGATTAACAATATAAAATACCTCTGGTATAGGGTACCGGCGGTAGATACGTTTTCCCGATCAATATTGGTAGATTCACGTAGAATAACATCTAATTTACCTAAAAACATAAATACCACTCGGGTAAAATTAATCATAGCATATACCGTTGGTATAGTGTACCGGCGGTAGATATATTTTTCCGAGCGGTATTGGAAGATTCACGTAGGGTAACATCTAATATGCCTAAAAACATAAATTTCACCAATTTGACGAGTTCAAGCAGGTACTCGAGAGAGAAAATGTAGCTAAACAAAATAAGAGAGTGGTGAGAGAAAGGCTGCCGTAATATGATTTCTGAAGTGGTTAGGTAGATGTGAACATAATTATTAAAGTTAGTTAGTTGAGGTAGATGGTCAAAAAGTGGTAATTTCAATATAAACATATTGGTGTGTATATTTTCTTCATCTACAATTAGCAAAATGAGTATTTATCATATTTAAGACTTTTTAAAATGCAAAATAACCCCATTGTCTAAAATATCATATTCAACATAAATTAGGAGAAACCGCGTCTTAGTCTACTACTTATTTTATACTATTTGGATTATTATACTCAAAATTCAAATACTTTTAACAAATTTGAACTTTTATTTTTAAATTTAATTAATAAATGTATAAATTTAAAAAATAATAAATTTTTTCGTGACTTTTAAATTTGACAAATAAATATAAAAACTTATGATTTTTTCTTATTTTTTCGTAACGACCTTCTTCGATGAAGTTTAAACTGATTTGATATAATATTTTCGTTTTTTTATATTAACAATTATATATAAATTAAAGTTTATATCCTATATCAAATTAAATTTGATGGTAGAAGGTCATGATCAAGAAAAGTTAAAAAAAAAATCTTAATTTTTTATATTTATTGACTAAATTAAAAGGTTATAGGAAAAATTAAAATTTATTTAAAGTATTTAAGTTTTGAGATAAATGACTCATTCTATTTTTATTAACAATGTTTCTAACCTATTAAATTTTTATATTCGATTTGTATTTGAATACTAATTGAATCGAAAAAAATATTTATATTCAAATTCGAATCATCAAATATCGAATCGAACTAAAATTATTTGATACGTTTAAAACCCGAACTTACCCTATAAAAAGGAGAAAATATGGATTTTAATATTTTGATAAAAAAAATAAATAAAAATTTGTTTAATTTTTTACAAATATTATATATATATTTAATATGAATTTTTTATAGGCACTAAATTATAAATTTAATTAATTTAATTAATTATAATAGAGTTAAAATTGTTTATGGGTGGACTTTTTTTAAGCCCGATATTCGATTGGCTCGTAAAATTTTTAGATGAATTTTTCGAGCATGATTATTTTCATACCCAATTTTTTTAAATCGGTTCCTATCCAAATTCCAAGTATTAGATCTAAGTAGGCAGGTCAGGTCGAGTCTGTCATGACAGCTTTATTTGTGATACATATGTTGCTAAATAAATTATTACAAAAATTGATAGTTGATTAGAAATATTATTTTAACATATGTATTAGTAATCCAAATAAATTAGAGATCTTATTATACTATTTATAATATTACTATATATTTTTTGATTCATGAGAAAAAAAAATTAAGTGAGAAATGTGAAAATATATCAACCATTCATTTTAATAAACGAAAGATTTTGAGATTTTTTTTTAAAATAATTGATTTATAAAGTATATAAAAAATTAAGTGAGAAATGTGAAAATATATCAACCACTAAGTTTACCACCTTTTTTTCCGTCACAATTATTAAGGAAAGTGTATAAAGTAGTGTAAAAGTTATAAAAGGTGGTAGGGTCCACACATTTTTGAAAAAATAACTTTTGCTATATTTGGAGTGTGTCAAGCTTAGTGAGACTTCCCGAAAAGGAAACGTGTCCAGTTTAGTGGGACAGAGGGAGTACTATTGTTTCAATTTATCGGTTGCACTTCTTGCAAATGTTCCCTTTTTCATTCCTCTCGGAATGCCTTTGTTGCACCTTTTATTCCCGCAAACATCGTAAGATCATGTCTCTGTAGGGTAAAAGTCTATAATAGTTCCTTTGCATATGTAGATATCATCCTATATTTTAGAGACAATTAGCAAGGTTAGATAATATATCATTCAACTTGAAAACATAATAATATAGTTACCTCCTTTGAATCCTTGATCTCTTTTATGGTTCTTGCTAAAGTACCATTAAATCATTCATCGATATGCAAATTTGAACAGCCTCTAGAAATAGATGTGATGGAATCGCACCTCAGAGCTTCACTTTCCACACCTTGTCTTTACATAATGTTGAGATTATCATTGGAAGTAAAAAATTATGTAATGTATATTTTAATATTATTACATAAAAATAGTGAGTATATATGTAATCCACAAACTTTTTTATAAATTTTTTTAGTTCTTGGATCTCCGGCCGGATGAACATTTTAGTGACATTTTTTATCGTTGAAATGTTATCTATCCCTGAAATATATGTCAATTTTAATAAATAGCATCTTTCAAGTTGTGCCACTCTAATAATTTAATAGAGAAAGATATTTAATCTAACATTTGAAATTGGATATCATAGCAAATTACAAAGCAATTATTACATGCTCTTTACCACCACTTGATAAATTTTCAATAAAAGATTTCAACTCATTCGCAAATGACCCCCAACACAAGACAATTAAGTCCCACTAAAATATATGAGCACAATTAAGAAAGTCACCAAACTAAAGATTAAATTTAAATATGAACATCATACTCTGCATCAATAAGGATAACATTAATTTTGGTTGTCATCTCACCCCCATGAATCAACCTAAGTAATGTGTATATATATCTCGATCTTTAATCTAACCCAACACATCTGCAACATTAATGTAGAATGAAGATGTTTAATATAATATATGAATATGCTTTTTATAGGAAATTTACATTGAATATGATATAACACATATAGTCATAATTTTTATAATAAAAATTACTAAAAGTGTCACAAGTATTTTATTAATGAAATAATTAATTACATCAATAATAATTAAAAATATAATTAAAATTAAATAAAAGTCAACATACATGAAAATTATATAATTTTTTATTTAAAGTGATATTTTAATTTTAATGGACGAAAATAATGCAACATCTTAACGTCTTAATAATATTATAAATAATCATGGTACACCCTTCCTTTTAAATTGGACAATTGTTTCTAACTTTTCATATAATTATAATAACTAAGGGATGCTAAAATTATGCATTTAACAATTATTTCCCCATGATTAAGGAATGCTAAAATATACGTATATAAGTATGCAATAGTGCTACAGAAATTATGAAATTATGTTTAATAATAAATAATTTATTTATTTTTAAAATTCATATTTCGCCTATATAAAGTAGAATTGATAGAAAAAAAATCATTCATATTTCGCCTATATCAAAATTAATACATCACTTCAAATTTTCTCATATATAATTTTTAAATAAAAAATGAGTATATATATTTAATTTATAATCGGATTATGAATATATATATATATGCATATAAATAAATAAGTTCATATAATTTGAGTTTATTTTCATTATTATTAAAAATATTTAATGATTATATTTTGATACCTATTTGATTTTTCAATCAATTAATGAATTTTGGTTGAATATCATTATTAGATATTGACACTCAACTTCATTATTACCTACGTACTAACTTTTTCTATTAGTGGGTAGATATTTTAAAGGGTTATTTATGAAAAATATCTTGTAGTGTAACTTCAACATGAAAAATGCCATATTTGTAACTTTTATATGAAAAATATTCAAAAGTTCAAAAATACCCTTAAATTTACTATTAAATCACACAACATTCATGTTACATATATTTTGTATGAAATCATGTTGTATTTTTTGTGGTATATATATATATATATATATATATTTGAATTTTATATTTAAGATTTGATTTAATTAGTACATGATTTTAACGTATTATTTATATAAAAAAGTTAGGAATATATGCAAAAATGAAAATCCGATCGTATTTAAACAAAATCCGGCCGTCGGGTTTTTTTTTAAATACGACCGGGTTTTTGTTTTTGTGTATATTCCTCATTTTTTTTATTTAATAATATGTATGTGTGGTGTTGGATGTGTATAATTTTTATTTAATTAAATTGGATGTGTATAATTTTAAACATATACCAAGTACTTTTTTAATTGCAAAAAATAAGAAAATAATTAATTAATACTACATTCTAAAATAAGATGCAAATCTAATTTTAATTAAGGGTATTTTAGGTAATTTACAATCAAAATGGACACTTTTCATATATTTTTTACAAAGTGGATATTTTTCATTTTTCGTTATAAAAGTGGGCATTTTACCTACAACACCCTATTTTTAATGTATTTATTATATTTTAAATTTTGCAAATGGTTCATGTTATTTAAAAAAATTAATACTCCCTCCGTCCCATGAAAGTGGTCATGTTTCTTTTTTCAATAAGTGTGCTTTATGGAAAAAGGAGGACCATTTTCGTGGGATGAGGGAGTATATAATATAATCTAGGGATAAAAAATTTATCACTTTAATAAATAAAAGATAAAAAAAATACACATTTAAAAATATCCACTTATATGATCACATGAAAAAAATTGATCATGTGTTTATGTATTTCATTTCAAACAATAATTTGAATATCATGAGCATGTGAGAAAATGTGTGCATTGTAATTACAAATAAATAATTTAAATAAATTTTTCACACTCAATAAAAATTATATATATTTAATTTTTAATCAGATTGCGAATGTATATATACATATAAATAAATGAATTAATATAATATGAATTTATTTTCATACGGACTTGAACATGTATGAGCAATTAATGGATAAAGATGTGGAACAAGACATTTATCGATTTTGAGATGAACACGCATACATAAAATTTAAATAAATTGGCTAGATTTTATGAATATTCAAATATAGTTTATTTTCATCAGTAATATTTATTTATATATATTTTATATATTCGAATTTATAACACATATTATTATATGGGAGTAAGACGAAATCAATTGGTTCACGATTAAGAACATTTGAATCCGGAACCGAAACCAAACTGCTTCCTATATATATAGTTGCGATTCGAAATTTTAATAATTTTTTACAATTCGGTTCATAGAACTGCCGATTACGATTCTTTTGAACACCTCTAATAATAATGAGTATTAAAATTATTTTTACTTTACTTTAGAACGAATATGAGTGTATAATTAAATTCAAATATATTCAAAAAAATATTAATTTGTTAGTGTTCCCAACTTATTTGTAAACTGTAGTACGTGGCGTTGTTGAGTCC
>JAPKLX010000041.1:865315-879646 GCA_026898415.1 Leonotis leonurus | reverse complement strand
ATTCGTGTGTTTTACGTGAATTGTTAAAACACACGAAACCCGCGACCTCGAGGTCGCGGGATTCATGTGTTTTACGTGAATTATATACAAACACACGAAACCCGCGACCTCAAGGTCGCGGGAATCGTGTGTTTTACGTGAATTGTTAAAACACAAGAAACCCGCGATCTCGAGGTCGCGGAATTCGTGTGTTTTACGTGAATTATATACAAACACACGAAACCCGCAACCTCGAGATCGCGGGATTCGTGTGTTTTACGTGAATTTTTAAAACACACGAAACCCGCGACCTCGAGGTCGCGGGATTCGTGTATTTTACGTGAATTATATACAAACACACGAAACTCACGACCTCGAGGTCGCGGGATTCGTGTGTTTTACGTGAATTGTTAAAACACACGAAACCCGCGACCTCGAGGTTGCGGGATTCGTGTATTTTAACAATTTAAAATTAAGCGGCCGATGGTGAACGGCGAGCAACCGGAGAAGGGGAAGGCGAGCGACGATGATTTGCCTACACCGACGACGAGCGACCGGAGAAGAAGAACGACGGACGACGATGATTTTTCAATATTTTATGGAAGAAGATGAATTTTCAAAATATAAAAATATGCAAAATAAAATCAAAAAGTTAATTTTGTCTAATATTTTCAAAAAAGGCTATTATTTATCTTTTTTATATTTAAGGTTATTATTTATGATTCTTATTAAAAAAGGGCTATTTTGATTTTTCCCCCTATATTTTAATAACATATATTTTAGTTAAATGATAATCGACATTTATTAATTTATATATTAGTATTATTATATGAATTAATTATAATTTATTAAAGTTAACACACCATTATGTATGTGCATTTATTTAAATTACATCAAAATCAAAAAATGTAGTTTCACATAATATTTATGTTGTAAACACATTAACTTAAGTATATTGTTTATATGGTAGTATATGAATAGGAGTGATAATATAAAATAGCCAAAAAAGATTGTAAAAGACAAATAATAGCCACCAACATAATAATAGTTAAATTCTAGCCATTTTATAAATTTCTTGTACTAAAATACCCTTGTAATTATATTTTACATTTTTGAGTATGAATTGTATCGAATCGTACCATTTATACGTGATACTTAATTTTATTAAACTGTATGTACGTATGAATCGTATGAATTGTATCGAATCGTACGATTCATACATGATACTTAATTTTATTAAACTGTATGTACGTATGAATCGTATGAATGAATATTATTCATACCTTTCATACCAGTCGTACCTTTCATACAATTAAATTTAAGTAGAAGGGTATTTATGATAATTCACATTCAAAATGACTAGGATTTAAATAATGTTATGTTTGTGGCTATTATTTGTCTTTTACTATCTTCTTTGACTAGTTTGTATAATTAACCATATGGATAGTGCCATGTTTCATAACTAATACATGAAAAATGTTCTATTACTAAAATTTCTATGAAAAATGCCCACTTTTATTTTGAAGTTTCCAAATTGTCGTAATCAAACTTTGTTTTATCTATTATTTGGTTAATTCAATCAAATAATTGAGAAATAATTATGTTTAATTTAAAATTTATTATTAGTTAATATATTTTTTTATTCTTTTTGCAAATATAATTGACTGATTATGATTTTTTTTTTGGCAAATATGTTAAAATAAAATTTCAATTGTTTTAATTGACCAAACAAATAAATTTCATAATTAATTATTAATTTTATTAATAATTATGTAAAATATCATTGCAAAACCAATAAAAAATAATAAACATAATTCCAAAATTAATAAAATTAATTAATTATGTTTAACATTCGAAATTATTTTGAAAATATTAAAAATAAATCAACAAACGAGACATAATTTTCATTACAACATTAGTTACAATCGAGACATCATAATTGCACTCGACACCCCACATAATTATTATGTATATAACTTTTAAGTTTTAAACTCAATTTCACTTTCATTTAACCTATATATAATTGGAAAAGACGAGAGAGAGGGAGAGAAAATAAGAGGAAGAAAATGAGAAATCATATCGCATGCTTATTTGAAGAAACGAAATAGATAGTGTTAAATTTAAACCCATAGTGAAAACTTGTATTTTTCTAAAAATCTTGTCGTAATTTATGCAAACATGATGTTTTTACTTTAAAACGTTCGGATTTTGTCATATATATGAACTTTGACGACATGATTTTATTGATTTAGCATGTTAATAACATGTAGTGTGGATGCTAAAAAATCCAGTCAAAAAAAGTCGAAAACCCGGTCGGTTTATGTCAGGGTTTTACATGCACCGACCGGATTTTCATTTGTACAATATATTTCATAACCGAATTTTTGTATTTAGATATCTTGATTATATTCTGATTCCAAAAATATAATTTATGGTTCAGATTGACAAATTAATGTATATAAATGTAAGATACAACGAGTTTGCTAAGAAAAATGTTAATTAGTAAGGTTAAAATAATCATTTAAGACATTTTTCCTGGATGTGGGTATTTTTCATGTACAAATTAGATAATAGGGCATTTATCATAATTAACACTTATTTATAATGCAATATTGAGTTTTTTTTTTATAATGATTTCACTTTCTATATCTAACTTGATTATAATATTTTTTGTAAATTCATTTCCTTATTGAAGTTGGTTATATTTTTTAATATTTTAATCTCATATCAAACTTTGCTAAAATGATCAGTTTATTAAAATAATCTTTTAAGTATGCAATAATTTTAAAGTTTTTGTTGTAATTTCATTTTTTGCCAAATTTACTTATAATGTTCATGATGGAATTTCATTTTTTATATATTGGAAAAACATGAAAGATTCACTAATACTAACTTCCATTTCCCCTCTATTATTACTTATATTTATGAAATAATAAATTATTGGATATATATAAAACATAAAATTAATAAATTAATTATACGTGAACTATATTAATATGTATAACTGCATACACATATGATTAACGTGTCTCTATTATTAAATCGTACATCATCTATTTTATGTTCATGTAATTATCTCATTAACACATGATTAACGTGTCTCTATTATTAATGAAGGTATACACGCAACCATATGTATTATGTATGTATACAATTACCAATGTCGATGCGAAGGCTCCCGCGAATTTAAAAATATTTTTTATTAATATTTTCAAAAGTATATATATTTTTAATTTATTACATCATATGATAAAAAACAAAAGAAAAAACTATTACATTCATATAAATTTTTTTGCTATGCTTGCATGTTTTGGAACAAATCAAAATAATCGAATGAAATTTAAATTTTGGTTCAATTTGATTTTAAATTTTAATTGATTTTTTTCAGCGTCATTTATCTTACCATGTTAAGAACTGAGAGACTTTGGGTCTATATTTTTAAAAAATTGAATAGACATAAGAATATAAGATAAGTAGAAATGACAAATGAAAATATACTATAAAGTATATATGACCTATAATTAAGGAGATAGCGGTGCATTCAAAATATTCTTTTACTGGAGTTATTTTTCATCTCTAAAATGATTATCCTTCATTTAATATTAATATAAAATGTTAGTATTAATGTAAAGTGATATATGAAATAAGAAGGGAAGGAAAAGTAGCGTATCCGCTAGGGTACCTGTCCTTATAGCGGATCACCCTTTATGATCCGGTTTTGTTCAAATGGGCCCTGAAGTCGATAAGTTACTGTAACTTAACCCTCCTAACGGTAGTTTAACGTCGTTAAGTAAATTTTATTTTAAGTGAAAATGAATATATAATATAATATACGTGATATTTAAAACATGAGAAAAGTAGCATATCCGTACCTATGGTACTGGCCCCTATGGCAGAGCACCTTATGGTCCAGTTTTTGTGCAAATAGGCCGCTGAATTTGATAAGTTGCTGAAATAAAAAATTAATTTACTTAACGACGTTAAATGGTCGTTAGAAGGAAGGATTAAGTTGCAATAACTTATCAACTTCAGAGGCCCATTTGAACAAAATCGGAACAATGATCCGCCATAAAACCTCTACCCTAGGGATGAATATGCTATTTTTCCAAATAATAACGACATATCAACATATCTTAGCCCTTAATAAGAGACGATATACAACCACAATTATTTTGGGATATGAAGTTTATAGATGCCCCATCCAACCATCCCGTTCAACATTATACTATTTATATATCTCAAATTTAAATAATAAAATAGTGAATGTGTATGACATTTGTTTAAATAATATTGTAAAGTACACATTTATTTTTCATTTAAAAATATAAATACATATACTTTGTGAATACTCATTTTGACTGGGTAATTCTTTCATCGTCCTTGGTCCAACTTAAACGGGTGATGAGATATAATGGTTAAGGAGATGAATTTATAAGAAGAGTATGGAGGTAGAGAAACAATACCATATATGCTCTGTTCAGTTCTCATCTTTAACTGTAAATAAGATACTTAAACTACATTTAAGTATATCATTCATGACACTATTTAAAATTTAATGTGACGAGTAAGGGAGTAAATTTATATGGTGAGTACATGGTGGAGGAAGCAATTTCAAACTCCAACTCACCCTATTATCATCCCTACATGAAGTAAAAATATTAAATTATTTTTAAAGTATATATTTATATTTGTTATTGGTCCCGAAACGAGTATACAGTGTATGGGGGATACACCTATTTTTGATTTTTTCAAATTAAAAGCTTGAGTGAGCTCCTGAACTGAAGGGAGGTAGCTTCAGTGAGAGTTAATACTATAGATAGCAATCCTTCAATCTACACTTAGTGTTGGACTGATGGACTAATATCTTAAGTGTACATGCGGAAGTGGTAGTTTTAAATCTTACTTGTTTGTTCAGAAAACTTAATGCCTTAAGTTCACTTTTCTCTTAATCAGTATTCAAAATGCAATATATCAATGAGATAAGAAAATACTTAATAAAAATATAGAGAACACGAAGGTTTGGTTTGCGTGGTTCGGAGATAAAAATTTCTACGTCCACGAGTTCTCGATGTTAATCGAGGGTTTCCAAGTTAATGGAGATTGTCTTACAGTGATCAATCCTTAAGGATTAGATGGACAAGAAATGTCGGATCACTCTTCGGTTACAAATAGAATCGCTACTTAAGAACACTAGAAAGATAAATCTGAAAGCCTTGAGTGTTCTTGAACTTGAGAGCTGTGAAAGTTGAGAGCGAGATAGCAATTGTGTGTTTGAATGCAAGGTAACCGGTATCTTGAAGCGTTTGAAGCAGCGGGGTAATATAGGTCTCTCATAGAATGTATCCGTTGTGAGATAGAGCACCATTTGAATTCTTCCCGTTGGAGTCGTGGTCCTTTTTGCATTTTTGGTGTATGCAACAAGATTCAGTTTACCTACTGAGATCTTTTCCCAAAGTGGTAACTCCTATAGAGTAGCTTGGAACTCAGTGGAGAATCTTCAGACATGTCTTCAGATGCAGAGCTTTAGTTTGAACTTCAATGTCAAGGAGTCTTTGCTTCATGTTGGCTTCAACTTTAAAACTTCAAGTCATAGTTCAAGAGTCATGGTCCTTCAGTTTTGGGACGTAAACTGAGTTCTAAGATAAACTTCAGTTACTGACTTCAGTCTTTAGTCTTGTGTCTTCAGTTTGTACCTGTAAACTGAACTCCTTAACAAGTGAGTTCTAAAATAAAATTAAGACTTCAATTTTGGGCTTATTACATCTTTCAGGGGAGGTTTTGGAATCTGAATCAAAACAGTTATAAATATTTCCCAACATTTGTGCTACCAACAAGATAATTATTTGTGTAAGTTTTTACAATAATGTTTCTGAATAATAAATTGAATTGATGTATATTTGTAAATTACAATGTATAGTGTCAAATTTTTTCGTATGATAGGAATTATTTTGACATACCAACGAGATGATTATTTATTAATTTATATATTATTTGAAAGTTAATATTAATTTGTCAATTTATATTTATATATTACAAAGAAAATTTTTAAATTATTTTAAAGTATAATTATTAGGAATGTCAATCGGATCAACACACTCGATTTCGGGTCAACCTATTTGGTTTCGGGTTATTTTCGGTTCGGGTCAATCAGGCTTTTTTATTTAAGTCTAAAATATTTCGACCCTTGGAATGAAGTCTTGTATCTGGCTGATCCGCTTCTTTTTTCGATTTTGTATGATCTAGCCTTCTGTCTAGACCACATTGTCCTTGGTTTTCAAGACTTTCTTCTTGGATTTCATTCTTTGGAATAGGGTTGGTACATATTTCTCTTGCCTTTTGTTATTGATGGCTCTCCTCCAATAACCACTGAAAGATCATTATCTTCACAATTTAAAGGAGCTGCTTTGTTGATTCTTCACAGCTTCTTTAAATTTTTCTGAGCGGTGGCTTGTTGACACCACTCCGAAAGCTTTTGATGTACATAAGACATCCTCTTGGCGATATTGTCGTTGGTTTTTGGGATATACTCCCTGATTAGCATTTCCCTCCACGGGCTTGGAAATTTCAAGAAGAAAATTTCATTTGCAATAATTTCATCAACTTTTGACTGATGTTGGTATTTCGTGAAGAGTTTAAGGAATTTATTGAGCGTCTTTTGATTCAAGACAGCAAACCTTAGATTATATAATGCCAATAAATATTTTCTTCTTTTCTCTTTATCGAACCCCTCATAGTATCCTTCGCCGATGAAATGATCTTTGAATAAGATCATTCTTCGGATAATTTCCGTGTAGGATTCCTTGATGAAGCACTGATTTTGTAACTCAATGTGGAATCTTTCCCAAACGTTTTTTACCACTCCTGCAAGACTAGTTTCAAGAATTTTCACTAGTCCTTGTTTTTCGAGGTTGAGTGTTGCTGCTACAATCCACATCGATCCTCCCCATTCATCTATTATTGATCACTACTAGAAATTTAAGCATACATGACACAACATAGATGACATTTTTTTCACAAAATGTCATGTATGAGCGTATTTTTTTGCATAGATGACATTGTGAAAAAATAATGTGATCTCTGAAGTGTGATTAAAAATATACATGACATTTTTTAAAATAATGTCATGCTATAATGTCATGTATCTATTACTTAGATGACAATATCATCAAAATGTGATCTATGGGTGTGTTTATAATTAATATACATGACACATTAATAAAAAAATGTCATCTATAATAGTGTTTATTTTGAAAAACCCTTATTTTCACACTTGAATTTCCCTCCAACCTCTTTTCTTCAATTTACCTTCTCCCTCCACCAACCCTGCGCCACCGTCGCCCGAATTTCTTCAATTCCGCGAACCCACTCCCATCTCTCAATTTCTTCAATTCCGCAATCGTCCACAAACCCATCCCTAGCCGGAGCTCGGCCATTTCTTCCACCGTCGAGGGCTTTTGCCGCCTAGAGCAGCAACCATCGAGAGTGTAATTGGCGCCGCCGCCTACCCTGCCACCGTCGCCGCCCAAGCAAGGTATGTCTTCAGTATCAGTGACTAATACCACCAGATTCAATTTCACAAAAGCCATCATCGTCTCTCTCAGAGAAGTGGAGAAGGTAGACCTATCCCTACTAAATGAGGAGGAGATCGGCAGCGATAATTGCACGGTGGCTAGACACCGGTTCGAAGCAGGCTGCCACGGAGGGGAACCGTATTTCGTAGCGAGAGAGCCGAATAATCCAGCGGCACGTCTTCTCTTTCTCTCATCCTTACGCACGACAGAATCGAGAAAGAGAAACTCCTGATTTCTTCTCCTTCGTTCACCGGTGAGAGACCTCTGAATCCGGCCAAATTTCTTCAAAATCGTTTTATCTCATCTCTAATTAGAATATGAGACTCATTTGGGGCAAAAGCCCCAATCTTTAATATCTGAAATTTTTAGATTCTATGCTACTTCATATCTTTCACATCTCCCTCCTGGTGAAGCATTTCTCCAGTAGTAGCAGCCTTGGACCAAGTCGCCGCCTCCATCGGTGAAATTTTTAATAAAGCAATTCCCTCCCATAGGATCTTCTTGAACATGTTTCTGGTACTCTATTATTCACTTAGCTGCCATTACGGGTATGGAGATGAATTTTATGATTCCATCTGTGTAGGTAGCGAATCCACTAGTTCTGGAAGTTTTGATGGAAAATCTGGCAGGGATTCAATAGGTATTGTTTAGCAAAATTGTTGGATGTTCTGTACAGCCAGTCAATGCACTTGTACGGTGCCAATTTTATGAGGATTGCAGATGTTAAAATCTATTTTTCCTAAAGGAGAATTGGAGCATGTGTTTAAAATTATCTGTGGACATTTGGTTTGATTACTATTGTGTAGCCTTAGGCATGATGCATTAAGTATCTAGTAACATGTTTGTATTTCTGTTAAGAAGGTGACTTGCATGTTATTCACTTGACAGGCTCTTATCAGACATTTCAAGACTGGAAGCTAAAGTTGAGAGGCTGGAAACCCAGTTATCTGCAAAAGATAGAGAGATAGGTAGTATGACAAGAACGGTTCGTCCATTGTATTCATTTGAAAGACCAACCCTGTTATGTTTAAGTATCATGTCTGCTTTTTTTTCTAACAAATTTCATTGATAGGAAGCCAAAGCTACAGCAGCTTTCAAAACCCAAATTGATAAGTTGCAGCAGGAGAGAGATGAATTTCAGAAGATGGTTTTGGGTAACCAGGTCTATACTCTGCTTTCTTCTTGTCCTACCAATCTACTCCTTGCTTTCTTTTTAATAATAACATGGTTCTTGATGTCAACAAGTGAGAACTCAACAGGTTCATGAGATGAAGAAGAAAGAAAAAGAGTATGTAAAGTTGCAGGTGCGATAATTTGTCTTATTAGCCTCTTAAATGAAGCACAAAATTGCAACTTAGAATATGGTGCAGGAGCGTCTTAATCAAGTGGTAATGGAGAAAAAGTAGGAGTCCAGGTCAGGCATGGAGATTATGAACTTACTACAGGTAGACCTGTTAGTGTGATCATATATTTCAGAGTTTCTTTTAGTTCCTTTCCTCATGTATCTATATATTTCTGACAGAAAGAAGGCAGGCAACGTGGGACATGGAGCGGGAAGAAGGCTGACACTGATTTCTACAAAAAGATTGTAAGTAATGTGATTAGCCTGTTTATGTTTCTAACCAGCGAGCTATTACATTGATGTTCGCTGCTTGTAAGTGGATACTTATGAAGCGAAAAATCAAGAATTAGTGGCAGAAAATGCTGATTTGTGGACATTATTACGTTCAATGCAGGTAATTCTAATCATCTATGTAATTTTTTCTTGTAATCATGATATGTTCCCCTAATGATCAAATCCTTGGTGGAGCCATGAATTATTGTTTGGGGGTGATGAAATGTTAGCTATTCTTTTTGGCGTCAATACATAATATGGCCGCTCATTTTGTATGCTGCCACTTGAAGTGACTGTAAAACATGGGCTATCATGTTTGAATAGAATAGAATAGACTAGAACAGTAGTAGAATTTATAAAGAATTTTGTCAAAAGTACATTATTTATATACTACACATTTTATTTTGGTAATACTGTTTAGTATTGTGATATTTGTTTCTAAAGCATTCCTGGATCCAGGCTGATATGCGTGAATTCCTGAATGCTCCGAATGGGAAGCATTCTTCTCCTGCCAGTACTAGGTCAGATGCTGACCTGTCACATTCCCCTTTGGTTGGAAGGATGGTATGTCAGAATTTAGAAAGAGATATAAAAACTCATTGTCATGCCAAAGTTTCATCTAGTGGAATAAGGCTCATTTTTGTACTTTACAGGACATGTTTGATCCTTGCTGTTTGATTCATTTAAGTTACTCCCGGTTTCTATTTGCCTATCTGAACCTCTAATTATTTTTGTTTTTCTATTATTACAGTTTAAGAAAAAAGAACACTCCATTGATGAGCTCAATAAGGATCGAGATGAATGGAATTTTTGGTGTTATGGATCATAGGTTGGATTAAATAGGTTTGAAATTTTTATATGTTGTAACTGATGATGATATGTTGCTTTACTTTCTAATTAGTTTATGAATGATTAGAAATACTTGAATATTTGGAATTTGTGAATTCCAAGTCTTTGTACTCAGGTTTTGATTTTGTTCAATCTGACTTATTGAACAGGTACCATAACTCAAAGCACATTGATGAAAGGCATAGGCACAGATACGAGGTCAATTGATTATAATAGAGTGGGTAAGCGTATCTTAAACATTCAAACTCATCATTTTTATGACTATGTGATGTGCTACAGTTTCTTGCTTTTACCTTCTTATTTTCGATAGTGTAAAGTTTTTAAAGTGCTGAATATGTATGTTTGTTGAGTTAATAAAATTGTTCCTTTTTGAGAAATATTGTTTTGTATAGTTATACAAATCATTCCCAGTGCTTGGGTATTGCATCTTTTGCGCTCTAGGTCATATATCTGAGCTTGGGGGTCAGTCAAATTATAACTCAGTTTTCATAGGTATAATTTATGGAGCTTTGAAGCCTAAGATGCTTTAGAGTGCTTGTTAACAGTTGATTTTTTGGTTATTACATGCTAAGGATAACCAGTAATTATAGGATTCCTTATGTGCGCAGAACTTGATCAAGATAAGTTCACTTGGAGTTTATGTTATGTTCAATTGAAGAAGTGGAATGACCTGAGCCACTTCTATAAGCCCACATGGATAGAGTGGTGTTTAATTTTTTTTTATTCTTATGATGAATGGTGTTTTATTACATCTTGGGTAGAACATAGAATGAGATAGCAGTCCTCGTACTCATCTGTGTTATTTTATTGGCAGTTAAATGATGACAAAAGCCCTTTCCAGAGAACCTTTGTTAATCAGGTAATGTTCATTAGCTCCTATTGGTTGATTATCTTTTGTAAGATATTTAGGCTGCTTAACCATTTTCCAGATTTTAACTCACGTTTGGATTCAGCTATAAGTCATTTAAGTAATCAAATTCCACTTTCCATTTTCCATTTTTAAAGGCTTTCTTCATGTAAAAGAAACAAGATGGTTCACCTGGTAATTAGGCTCACTAAAGAAGCCTTTTCCCTATGCATAGAACATGAAATTAAAATCTGTCCGTAGAAAAATGAATTTGCCCACTAAAATATGTTGTCTGAAGCAGAAGTTATCATTGTTGCCTGAGGGTTCTGGAAACTGCTTTCTGTTTTGTTTACTATATTCACCTGCTTGCCTTTTTACATGGTCTATTGATTGCATGAGTTGATGCAGGCAACTTGCTTCCTAAAATGGTTTACCTTTTTGGGGTGGGATTAGAGGTGGTTGATTCCCATTAGGGGTATGTACTATCCTAAGCCAATTTTCAGAAATTGGTGTGTTGATGCATGGTAGTGGGTGATCTAGTCATTAAGAAAGGTGTTTGCAGTAATTTGCTTCTGAATTATTTTTGTAAACTTAATCAGAAAGGAGCTGAGGGGATCTCCTTTTTTGGATTGTTTACCAATTAATTTTATGACTGCATCAGCCTGGCCTCGAAGTTGAGATCTTTTGCCATTAACCTCTCTAACACTAGACCAACATCATAAGCACTAGCTGATCTCTTTCATTATCTGAGTTGCTTGTTACCCGCTTCTCATCTGGTTCTTTGGAAGTCATTTATGTATCAACCCTCTTTTTTGTTGATATTTAATATTTGGTAACTACCCACAGGTTAAAAGATGTGCTGAGATGTCCAGGAAGTTGCGGTTTTTCAAAGATCAAATACATAAAACTGGTCTACTGCTATCCCCTCATCCTGCTTCTGAAACCGATATTGAATTAGAAGAGTTGGAGGTCTGTTTCTCTCTTTCCATTCCCCCCCTCTTGGTATTACTGCTCTTCTTCTGGTTACTATTATTCATATTTGTATCATCAGTCTTTATTTACACTTTACAGTAATTATTGTTCATAGTATCATATTTGTTACTTTTGTTGATTCTGCTGTCACTTAATTTTTTTTTTACCTAAGCTTCATATACTCCAGAAACACAGTTCTCCCTTTCTGTTCTCATGCTCATTAATTCCAACTTTTTTTTAATCTTCAACTTTAGGCTCGACTTGCTGAGCACGAGCACGAGTTAAATGAAATGAATCACAACAGTGAGAAGCTGCAGCAAACATATAATGAGTTGCTTGAGTTCAAGATGGTCCTACAGAAGGTACAGTGGCAAGCAGTTTATCATTTCCTTTTCTTTTCTCTTTATAAAATAAAGAGTTTTCCTTTAAGGTAAAAACATGCTAAATCATTAACATGTATAAGGACCAAGACTACATTACATAAATGTATGAACTGTTGTTTCAAGCTTATCAAGAAAAATATCTTGGAGTTGCTTAAGTAGTTATGAGAAGTAAGATGTTCCAAGTAGTCCTCCTGTCAAGAAATTTTATATCAACCCAATAATTTCCACAGAGTGAAAAATCCTTAGAGGGTCATCACTGCCTTTCTTGTTTACTGCTCAAGAGAGAAAGATGACCGAAAAATTTACACTGGCACTTAGTCAAGCTAATATATCTCCTTTTCTATTCACAGGAAAAAAGTAAATTGCTCTTCCTTTACATTGCCAAAACAAAGAAAAACTGATTATGTCAAGTGGAGAAGATAACAGACATTCACAAAGGCAACACACAATGAGAACATGCTAAAATTAAATGAATTACCTGCCACATGTGGCTAAGCTAAATAAGAAAGAGATTCAAAAAGGCACCGAAATGGGAAGTTGTCAAGGTCAGCGAGTTATTATTTATATATCTATGTTACACTACTTTGTATACAAACTCTTCTCTTTATTGTTTAAATGTAGGGTCCTACTCAACCCGATTCGAAGCAATGTGGGTTTTATGTGATGCGGTACATGAAAGACATAGTAAACGGAGTTGATAATGATAGCTTCAAAGATACTATGACCACATTGGTAACATACTTTAATACAAAATCTTTTCTTCATCTTCCCCTCTGCATGTAATTAGGCACACCATTGATAATCTAGATGCGTTCTCATTTCTCATTTCTCACATGATTCTAGATACACTGATGGCTATATATAAGCAGATTTCTGGATTGAATGTTCTTGAAGCTCCAGCCTTATATGTTTTTGATGCACACTAACTACCTTGCTGAGTTCCATTTATGTTTATTTGAGAGTTTGCTGAGTTCCATTTATGTTTACTTTAGAATATGATTGATGATGGTAACTTTAGAATATGATTGCTGCTATCCATTTATGGATTATAACTACTGTGTATATTGATATATGTTTCATGGATTCTTCATAACCACTTCTGAGTACCTATGTGGCCTAACAACCCCCCCTTTTTTTTGAGCATGTTCATACATTGTGATGTTTGTGTTAATTATATCTCTTAAGTTAAGTCTGCAACACGTATCTCAGATTTGAACTTGTGTTATGGGTTTTGGGATAATTTGAACTGAACTTTAAGAGGACTATAATCTAAGCTTAGAGTTAACTCTTGTTTCTGAGCTTGAATTTATTGTATGCATCTTGGAAATCTTGAGGCTGCATATGATACACGAGACAAATTTTCTGTGTACTGATTAATTATTCTTAGAATTGCAGCCATTTTATTGTAAATACTTATAATTACGTATGTTCAATGATTTTTTGAAGTGTCGCCAAAGTGAATATTCTCAATGTGAGCTTGACGAGGTTCGGGAGGATTGGGCGACCATTGTCATCAATGCGGTTAGTAAAATAACTCATTCAATTTTATTTCTAAGTACTTTTCACAAGAGTAACTAAAAAAAATCTCATTCTACCTCAATTTTCTTGTAGATTGACATGTGACGTGTCATATTGGTTTGATCGATGAAGAAGATTGATGATTTTGGGCATGGTGTGCATCAAACTTCTCTATTTGACATTATTTTGGGGTGTATTAGTTTAATTAAGCTACATTATTAGTGTTCGTGCATGGATTGAAATATTTACCCAAACATTTTCGTATTGTCATTTTTATTTTAACGAAGTGGAATATTGGACACTTAATGCATATAAATATTTTTATTACGTGTATGAATTCTCTATTTGGCATTATTTTATTTAGTAAAATATATTGATGAAACCAAAAATATTAAATACAGGTTAATTAATGAAAAATTACGAAAATGGTTAAATTTATCGGATTATAGATGACATTCTGAAAAAGTCATGTATTGCACCAAAACGTGTCAACTTCTCGTTTATAGATGACATTTTTTTTATGTAGATGACATTAAATTACTGTCATCTGTTGAATTATAGATGACATTCTAAAAAAGTCATTTATTTCACCTAAAT
>JAPKLX010000041.1:845595-858033 GCA_026898415.1 Leonotis leonurus | reverse complement strand
CCCCACGAAGAGCAACGAGCAGGAGCAGAAATTATCCACGGCGCTCTTTAATGATCCTACGCGAGCTCGGGTTCCCCCGAGGCGTGCTCCCCCTCAAGGACCTTGAGGAGTGTGGCCTGGTCCGTGAGACGGGGTTCGTGTGGATGAAACAAAAGGCTCCCTACGAGCATTTCTTTGTAGGGACGAAGACCTTCGTGCGGTACGACCGAGAAGTGACCGCTTACTTGGACAAGGGGAAGATGAAGAAGATGAGTGGTGTGAAGAGCAAGCAATTCCTTCTTTGGTTTCCTATTGTGGAAATGAGCATTGAGGAGAATGGTAGTGATAAGATCTAGGGGTGGAAAAAAATACCGAAAAATCGGTATACCGGGCATATCGAACCGAAAAAAAACCGAAAATACCGTATTAACGGTATACCAATTTTTTCGGTACGGTATCGGTATGAATTTTGACGATACCGCGGTATACCGAATTATACCGAACTTTCGGTATATACCGAAAGTTCGGTATAACGGTATATACCAGATGTTCGGTATTACGGTATATACCGAAATTTTTTATATTTATATTTTTAATTATATATTAATTTTATTTTTATATTTGATTAACATTAATATTAAAATAAAAATTAATTTATTATATTAATGATATACTATAGAATAATATTGCAAATACAATATATAATTTCTTCTTTTTAATATTTTAGTAATTAGAGTAAAAATAAATATACTAACAAAGATAATAATTGTATTATATTTTATGTAATATTATTGCAAAAATATTTGTTAGAGGTGTACTCCTATAATCAAATAATTTTAATTTGATTGAGATATATGTTCGAATATTCATATTTCTATTTAATATTTTATGATTCAAAATTCAAATGTGGGAAAAATGATTCCATTAATATTTAAATACAAATAAAAGTTTATGAAGTATGATTATATATTCGAATAATTATATATTCATATATGATAATTGACATTTCATATTGTATGTGTAATATGTATATATTCATATTAAAAATTGAATCTAATTGAATACTTTCAAATATCATTATCAAATCAAATACGAATCAAATAAAATAGATGCATAAAAATTAAATTTGAATATTCAAATATTCAAATAACTTAATGAATTTGCATCAAATCGAGTATTATTATAACATTATAATACATGTAATTTTTTTATGAATTAATTATTATTTGCTAATATATTTTAATTATCTAATCAAGTGTTATACTGATATATATACTGTTTGAAGTTTGATCCGAGTCATTTACACCCTATTCACATCAATCATCATACTTATAAGAACTTTAATTTAAATAATAACTTTATAATATAGGTAAGTTTAATTATTATTTTTTTGAATGAATTATTATTTGCAAATAAATTTTAATTATTCAAATAACTTAATGAATTTGTATCAAATTAATCGAGTATTATACTGATATACTATTTGAAGTTTGATTCGAGTCCTTTACACTCCATTCACCAATCATCATACTCACAAGAATTTAAATCTTAATAATAACATTATAATATATGTAATCTTAATTTTTATGAATAAATTATTATTTGCAAATATATTTTAATTATTCTTTATTAGATTATAAGTAATTTATTATAAATTAATTATATTATTATTTATAAATAATTTAAGCATGTAGAATATATATAATTTATTCATGTTGTTGGCAAATTTGTTTCTTTTTTTTTTTGTTGAAGGTAGTTAGTGAGTTATTAATGATTTATATTTGCTTGCTCTTTTAATTTATATTCATATTTTTGTTAGGAATTTTGATTTTTTTTTATGTTATTGTTCGGTATACCGTGACATTCCAGCATGAACGGTATACCATGAAATTTCGGCATGAACGGTATACCGTGAAATTTCGGTATGAACGGTATACCAAAAATTCGGTATGACATGCCGAAAGTTCGGCACGGTAACGGTATCGGCGATTGGTATACCGAACTTTCGGTACGGTATCGGTATACAATATTTCATACCGTATTTTTCGGTACGGTATACGGTATGACAAAATATTTTCGGTATGCCGTACCGACCCACCCTTAATAAGATCTACTTGATCAAGACTCCATGGGGAAGATCAATTTTGAGCTATACAATATATTTATCCTTTTTATATATAACATAAATATGTTAAATTTAATTTTTGTTTTTTAATTATAGTATAAAGATTTTCTTTTTCAAATCTTATAATTTTACTAAAATAAAATAATTATTATTTTACATAATTATATTTATCTTTTGATTATTATTATATACCCATTTTCATATGTTTTTGAGCTTTTTTGTTTTTGGTTTTTTATTTTTATGATTTAAAGTTGATGCTCAAAGTCTATAATTTGTAATTTATAATAATAAGTATAATAATATATATTGTACTAACTTATTTTGCTAAAAGTAACATGTATAGTAGAAAATGAGGATAAATTATGAGTCATACATGTATTTATCTTTTTTTTATATATACCACAAATATGTTAAATCTTTTTTTATTTTTTTTTAATTATTGTATAAAAATGAAGATCAATTTTGAGCCAGAAAATATACTTATCTATTTTATATTTACCACAAAAAGTGTTATATTTAATTTTTAAAATTTTAATTATAGTATGAAATTTTCAATTTTTAAATTGTATAATTTTATAAAAATTAGAAGCAATGATCAATTATATGTATCTTATTAAATTTATTTTTCAATTGTATTACATACAAATCATAAAATATAGTTTTATTTTTTTTAAAAAAATTCATAATATAATCAATTTTATAATTGTATTATATTTGTAAGTATTTTTTTGGGCCAAAAAAATATTAGGTTAATGTCTTGATCCAAAAAAAGAAGAAAACGTATTCATTCCCAATAAAGCATATTGTGTGATAATGACATATATATCTATTCATGATAAGATTGTTTGAAAAAAATTTGTTTATGTTTATGGACAAACTTGAGACATAAAATGAGTTTACTCATTTTAAGGTATGGTGCAATTTTATTTTATACTTTTTTAATTCAATTTCATGACATAATTAATTTCATAATATATTGTGTTGTAATTACATTTTCTTTGTGTGACTCAAAAAATATTTTCTATGTAGTCTATATGTACGAACTTATTTTTCTACAAATAAACATTTATTGTAGAAAATGAATATTAATTTTTGAACCATACAATATATTTATCGTTTTTATATTTAACACAAAAATGTGTTGAATTTAATTTTTATTTTCGAATTATAGTATGAAAAAAATTCCTTTTCAAATCTTATAATTTTACTAAAATAAAACAATTGTTGTTTCACGTAATTATATTTATCTTTTGATCATTATTATCTACCCATTTTTATATGTTTTTGAGCTTTTTGGTTTTTGATTTTTTTGATTTTTATGATCAAAATTTCCTCAAAGTCTATAATTTATAGTTTATAACAATAAATATACTAATATATGGTGTACTAACATATTCTGCCAAAAATAACATATATTGTAGAAAATGAGGATCAATTTTTGAGTCATACATATATTTATCTTTTTTATACATACCACAATTATGTTAAATCTATTTTTTGTTTTATACATGTTTTATTTTTGTAAAACAAATTCATAATACAATCAATTTTATAATTGTATTATATTTGTAAGTACATTTTTTTGAGGCTCAAGAAAGATTTGGTTAGGTAGGTTAGGTGTACTAACTTATTTTACTACAAGTAATAGATATTGTACAAAATGAAGATCAATTATAGTATGAAGTAATCATTTTTCAAATTCTATAATTTTAAAAAATTATAAGTAATTATCAATTATATGTACCTAATTACATTTATTTTTCAATTATATTAAATACAAGTTATAAATATAGTTTTAATTTTGTAAAAACAAGTTCATAATATAATCAATTTCATAATTGTATTATATTTGTAGGTATATTTTTTGGGGATCAAAAAATATTTAATTAGGTATGTTATGTGAACTAATTAACTTATTTTTGTCACGACCGCATTCTACTAAGGATAGTAGAATCCGAGAAACCGTGACTAAGGGAGGGATTTAAGAAGCGGGAATAGAATGGGGGAATGGAATCAAGATGAATTGAACAACGTTCACATAACATAGCTTAGAAATCCATCGTACGAAGTCAACATAGGAATAACTTGAGTCATAAGCTCATACATAACCACGAATATTAAAGAAGACCGAAGTCTCGAGTTCATTACATAGAGGTTTCAACTAGCAGCAGAAACTATTCGGATCGATGAAAGTTCTACATGTATGAGGACATGTAGAACCCCCAAGAGTCAACTGCTAAGAGACAGACAAAAGCATGACGTAGCACCCCCTCCTTCATCGTTTCTTAACCTGCACGTTTAGAAATACATGCAGGGCTGAGTACAAAAGTATTTTGTACTCAGTAAACACGTGCCGAAATCGCACTCATACAATTATAACTGTCAAGCCATTATAAGTGAAACATAGGGATTTTGTCTCTAAAGCACCTATGTTCACAAAATCATTTCTCGTGAAAATCCTATGTTCGACTGCAGTCTAAATTCTTTTTTTTTTTTGTAATCTGCCATATCCGAAGTTCTATGTGCCGAGGAGGTGGCCACCTCACACGGACACTGGACCGGCCAACCAGCTAAGATGACTCGCGGTCCTTTATGTACACTAGTCCGAGTAAGATATCTAATCTACTGGGACCCGAATTCGATTATAATTAAACAGATA
Source organism: Leonotis leonurus (assembly GCA_026898415.1). Taxonomy (NCBI): domain Eukaryota; kingdom Viridiplantae; phylum Streptophyta; class Magnoliopsida; order Lamiales; family Lamiaceae; genus Leonotis; species Leonotis leonurus. Next base: position 853,270 of record JAPKLX010000041.1, on the reverse strand, counting down.
TGCATCATACATAAATCGAAATATTTATGGCAAGACAGTGCTTTGAAAATATCAAATTTTATTCTAAAGTCATGCACACATATTTTATAGAGTAAGAAAGCCTACTTGAGTAGTCTCGATTGGTGTTGGCTTCGTTCTCGGAGTGCGGATCCGACCTCTTGTCGAAACCTTTAAATAAATCTCAAGTGAGATATAATCTTCTAGTGCATCTAATATTTTCTAAGTGTAAGGAATATTATCCTTTATTATTTGGAGAATTATTCTCAAATCTCTACTCGACTATTATTCAAGTATTGAATTCCTTGTCTAGAGACGTTGATTTCTCAAATCAACTATGTTTTCTAAAATTCAAATTTTCATTTATTATACTCAAGTAGTAACTATTGAGTAAAAAAAAAAATAAAGAAATTTCTAATGAGGTATTTTGATTCTTAAGTTAAAATATATATATATATGATTTCCTGTAGGTTGAAAAACCTTGCTTAATATATCTTAAGTATGATTTATAATTAAATCAATTATTAAGATAAAATTATACTATTAAATTAATCCTCTTAAATTAATTAATTAAAATAACTTCTTATATTTGGACATAGTCCAAGTAAATTCTTGATCTACTAGAATTATTAATTAGCCCAATTCTTAATAAATTTCTCAAGCCCAACTAAAATAAATTCTCAGCCCATTTCGAAAATTCCTAAATCTGGATCAACTATTTAATTTTGCCCAGTTAAGGTTATTCATTCGGCCCACTCGATTTTAAATTCTCGGCCCAACTTATTTACTTCTAGGTCTAGTTAGAATTTTAATCAAAGACCTAACCATTAATTATTTCGGCCCAACCTCTTGTAGAGCCGGCGCAGTTTTAATTAAATCCATTGGCCCATCATTATGTTCGATCCGGCCCAGTACCCGGCCTGTAACCCGGGTCCAATCTCTAGACACTCCTAATTTGCTCAACCTGGACCAACTTAACCCTATTTTTCCCCAATCCCTCTGCGCCGTTCACCATCTCTTTCTCCCTCTCGGTTCTCTCTCATCGCCGTCGCTCCACGTCGCCAACCTTCCCCCCTCTCCGTGTTCTCTCTCTTTCCCTCTCGGCTCTCCCGATCGTGCAGCCCTTCCCCCTGCCTCGTCCTCTGCATCTCGGCTTCGCGCCTCGTCACCTCTGCAGCCGCGCATCCGAGCGCTCAGCGCTCGACGGCTCTCTCTCTCTCTCGGCATCGTGAAACCAGCAGCGGTGCGGCCTCCGGTGGATTTCTGTGACTGAATCGGGCAGAAACTTCCTTTCCCGGAGCTCTTCGCCAGTGCACCGCACTCCCCACATCCCGCTCCCGTCTCCTTCCTCGATGGTGAAGCTTTGCTCCAGAATTCCTGAAATCGAGCATCCTAGCGCTCAGTGGTAAGCAGCAGCCCCTAGTCGGAGGTTCTCGCCGTTGCCCTGCCACCTCTTCAGCGCAGAAAACAGACACAGCACAGCCCTTGCTGGCACTGCTTTGATCGCTCGGGTCCTCTTCCTGGCGACTTCTCGCTCGGTTGGACTCGGCAGAGGTCCTTCCTCTTCCCTGGAGTTCCTCACCGCCGCGCCTCGCTACTGCTCTCGAGGTAAGCCTATTTTCTCTTGCTATTTTTATTTTATTTCAAGATTTTACCTTCATTGCTTGTTGCATGTCAATTTCTTTTGAGGCCTGCGAGAGTTCTAAATTTTTTTGATTGGTTTTGGGCTGTTCGGGGTTGGTTCAGGCTATTCGAGATTGGTTCGGGCTCTTTGGGAATGGTTAGGGGCTGTCCGGGGTCACTCGGGGTGATTCGGAACCGGTTCGGGGTTGTCCGAGGCCGTTCGGAGTTATTTGGGGCTGTTCGGGTCTGTCCGAACCTTGTTCGAGGTTGTTCGGAGCTGTCCGGAGCTATCCGGGTTGGTTTGGAGCTATTCGAGGTCTGTCTGGGGTGATTCGAGGCTGTCTGGTGCTGTCGGGGGTGGTTCGGGACTTGTTCGGGGCTGTTCGGAGCTGTGATGGTTCGGGTTTGAGGCGGCTTTGTACTGAGCTTCAATGTAGCAGCTAAGTTTGCCCCGTTCTGTTTTATTTCCTTATACATATATAGATATATATATCGGTATATGTTCTTATTGATTATGAGAAGATTTATAGTAGAATGATGGGATTTAAAACTTCACCATTTTGGACTCTTGTTGCTTAGTAGCTGTTTGGTTGTTTCTTTTAAATTTTCTGGTTGATTTATGATTGTCTATTTCTTAAATTCAGCATATACATAGCTCATTTCTGGAATGTTGTATTCTTTAGTTTCGACGTTATGATTTGGGAAAAATCTGTTCTATAAGTTATTTGACGTTCTTACAGCACCTAAGGTCAATTAGTAAGGCAGATCTATGTTATGTCCTGCTTTGTATGTCTTGTATTCTTAAGAGGATGAAGGGGAGGCAAGGAGTTCATATATATATATATATATATATATATATATTCAGTTTAACATTTAAGAGTATAAACATTAATTGCTAGAGGTTGAGGTTGAGAGTTCTTTACCTTTAAAGCTTCAACTACTTCTTCTCCTCTAATGCTCACTCTTTGCTCCTCTCCAAGTTCCAATTTGACAGCACTTCGTGTGAGTTAAAAGTGGTGTATTTAAGTCTTAACATTTATTCTTTATATAGAGGTAAAAGGTGTAGAAGTAAGTCTAATGGTTTTTGCTTGATTCTGCTTTACATAGTTTTAATTCATGGCTAACTACTCACCCTTGTGTTTGCAGAGGATGGAACATGTTGGCAGCTCTGCTCCCTTTCTTCTCAGCCGCCTACCACCTCACTTCTACCTCCTATTCATCTCTATTTTATTTGTACTATGCAGACTTTTATCCTTTTATATGTTGGGTTTATAGTTGGACATGTATATCTTCATTTTCCATTGTATAAAGCTGCACTCATCCCTTAATACCTGTACTCAAAATCTGATTCTACTGCTATAATGCCTTATTTATACAGATTGTGAGATTAAATGGCACTTCATCTCTTTTCCACATTTTTTTGTTCGATGGTATTTCCAAGAGAAGGAAAAAGACTTCAGCTTTATATTATGTAGTGTACTATTTGTGATTGATTAACCTTACATGCTATAATATATTATAATATATAATAAGGAAGCCATATATGGTATATAATAATAATAATAGAAATTTTCTTTATTTATGATTAATAATAATAATAATGGTAATTATAATAAGTACCAATAAAATTAATATCATACTAAATGATTATTAATAATAACAATAAGTCCAATTTGGATGGTTAGTGATGAAGATTCTCAATACTAGAAATAAATATTTTAGTCTCATTTTAAGATGAGATTTAAATTGAACAAGTTCAATTTAATCAAAGTGGAGGATAATATTGTCGAATTGCTACTTGATTTTCTGTTCTTAAATAGAACTTTAGTAACCTTTATATATATAGTACAAAAGAGTTCTAACGAAAAGAGCGGGCATTACATCCTACCCCTCTTAACAGGAATTTCATCCCGAAATTTATAATTTCTAATTAAATAACTCGGGGTATTTATCCTTCATTTTATCTTCGAGTTCCCATGTAGCCTCTTCTTGTCCATGATGCCTCCACAACACTTTTACTAGTATTATTGATTTATTCCTGAGTTGTTGCACCTTGTGGTCTAAAATAGCTTCGGGTTTCTCTTCATAAGTCAAGTCAGGGTTCAAGATCATTTCTTCCTGGTGAATAACGTGTTTTGGGTCAAACATGTATTTCCGGAGCTGGGATACGTGGAAGGTGTTATGCACGTTCCCAAAGCTAGGTGGTAATGTCAATCGGTATGCTACCGATCCTATCCTTTCCAGGATTTCGTAGGGTCCTACGAAGCGGGGTCTTAGCTTACCTTTCACACCAAACCTAATAATTCCTTTAGATGGAGATACTTTTAAGAACACTTTATCTCCCACTTCAAATTGCAGCTCAGTCCTACGGGTGTCAGCATAAGATTTTTGTCTGTCCTGAGCTTCCTTGATTCTTCCTCGGATTTGGCGAACGATTTCTATCATTTCGCTCACCGAATCAGGACCTACAATTGCTCTCTCACCGACTTCATCCCAATAGAGTGGCGATCTACACTTCCTTCCATATAGGGCCTCATACGGTGCCATCTCTATGGTCGCCTGATAGCTGTTGTTGTAGGCAAACTCGATTAGTGGTAATATTGCTTCCTAGCTCCCACCTCTGTCGAGAACCACAGTTCTCAACATGTCCTCTAGTGTTTGAATTGTCCTCTCTGACTGTCCGTCAGTCTGTGGGTGGAAAGCGGTACTGAAGTTCAGTCTCGTGCCTAGCTCTCTTTGCAAACTAATCCAAAATCTGGATGTGAACTTCGAGTCTCGATCTGAGGTGATCGATATTGGTACACCGTGGAGACGTATGATCTCACGGACGTATAGCTGGGCTAGCTTATCTGAACCATATGTGATCATTATCCGTATGAAGTGGGCACATTTTGTAAGTCTGTCCACAATCACCCAGATGTATGGCGGTGTTCCCGCGCTTAGACTTGGGTAATCCGGTCACGAAATCCATAGCGATGTGCTCCCACTTCCATTCGGGAATTTCTAATGGTTGCATTTTCCCATATGGTCGTTGGTGTAGCGCCTTCACCTGTTGACAAAAGATGCTTTGTCCCGTTTCATCCCGTCCCACCAGAATTTCTTCTTTAGGTCCTGGTACATCCTTTTACTTCCAGGGTGGGCGGTGTAAGGAGTATCATGTGCTTCACTCATGATCATCTCCTTAATCTCTTGACTTCGTGGAACACATAGCCTTCCCTCGAAGGTGATGGCGTTATCGACTTCCTCTCGATAGTTTGTAGTGTCGTTCTTCCTCACTTTGAGCCTTATTTTCTCCAGGTTCTCATCTGTCCTTTGCGCCTCCAGTATTCTGCTCCGTAAGTCCGGTTGGACTATTAGGGTGGCAAGAATTCATGTCATGGTTTCTGGGGGTGGTAAAACTTCTAGGTTCATCTTGCTGAATTCTCTTATGAGTTTCTCCTCCCGAGTAAAGAGGTAGGCAAGCTTTGAAGATGTTTTACGACTTAGGGCGTCGGCTACTACGTTAGCCTTGCCGGGATGGTAATTTATACCACAGTTGTAATCCTTTGCCAATTCTAACCATCTCGGATGTCTCATGTTGAGGTTTTTCTGTTCGAAGAAATACTTGAGGCTTTTGTGGTCGGTGAAGATCTCGCATCTAACTCCATAGAGGTGGTGCCTCCATATTTTCAAGGCGTGCACTACAGCGGCTAACTCTAAGTCGTGGGTAGGGTAGTTGAGCTCATGTGGCCTGAGTTGTCGAGATGCGTAAGTTATCACCTTTTCTTCTTGCATCAACACGCAGCCCAACCCGATCTTAGATGCGTCGGTGTAAACAACATATTCCTTATGAGGTTCTGGGACTGCAAGCACAGGAGCGGTGGTCAGTTTCTCCTTTAGCAGTTGAAAACTGGCCTCACATTCTAGCGACCACTTGAACTTAATTCCCTTCTGGAGTAGTTGAGTCATCGGTTTGGCTATTTTGGAAAATCCTTCGATAAACCTCCGATAGTACCCTGCCAACCCTAAGAAACTTCGTATTTTGTTAGGAGTTGTGGGTGCTTTCCATCCTTGTATTGCTTCTACCTTGGCGGGGTCTACTTTAATCCCTTCAGATGACACGATGTGTCCGAGAAAAGCTACTTCGTTGAGCCTGAACTCACATTTACTGAATTTAGCATAGAGTTTCTCGCTTCTAAGGGTTTTCAAGATGATTCTCAGATGACTCTCGTGTTCTTCTCCACTCTTAGAGTAGATCAGAACGTCATCTATGAATACCAGGACAAATTTATCAAGGTATGGGTGGAAGATGCGGTTCATCAGATCCATGAACACGGAGGGTGCATTAGTCAATCCAAATGGCATCACTACGAACTTGTAGTGGCCATATCAGGTTCGGAACGCCGTTTTAGGAACATCTTCTGTTTGAGTCTTTAACTGGTGGTAGCCTGATCTCAGATCGATTTTTGAGAAGACGCTTGCTCCTTTCAGCTGGTTGAACAAGTCATCTATTCGTGGTAACGGGTACCGGTTCTTTAGGATCATCTTGTTCAGACCTCGATAGTCTATGCACATTCTCAGGGTGCCATTTTTCTTCTTCACGAAGAGTACAGGGGCTCCCCAAGGCGACACACTGTTGGGAACCCCACAAGTTTATATTGTTTTGATGATGCAATTCGAAACAACACTTAGTTTAATGTTCTATTTTCTTACCTATAATTAATGTCTTCTATTAAGGAATAAGCTAACATATAAAAGGAGCAGATAGTGTAGTTTCTACTATCTGTATTATTCTTTGAAAAAGCATTCCTGGACACATTAATTAAATGTTTCCCTAGATTCGTGTTTATCACAGCGATCTGTTACTAGGGTAACATACAGGTATCTGTCATTACTAGTGTAGTATTTGTGTTTAAAGATCTACCTGTTTTGATCTTAGCCTTCGCTTCTATGCTAATGTTACTGGAACAGATGGTAGTTCACTATCTGTACAATCTTTACTGCTCTCCAAGAAAAGACAGCAAGCTGTGAAGACTACTATGAAGAGTATCAACAAATGATAATGGAACAGATGGTAGTTCACTACCTATCCATTCCTTACTGTAAGAAACAATCTTATGCAAGAAGGCAGATAGCGTTTTCGACAGCGAGCTTCTTAAATGGTAACAGCTCGACTCAGATTTATTGGACAGCTAGAGTGATTCAAAACAGCAAGTAAAGCAACAGCGAGCTGTGTGAAGTATGAAAGAAGAAGAAACAGCGAGTACTCAAGTAAAGACATCAACAGCGAGTGAATCAGCAGCAAGCTGCTTATTAACAGAGGAATCAACAGAGTACTCAAACAGAAGATGGAACAGCTAGTGATCCAAGAAGGTGGAACAGCTAGTGATCCAAGAAGGTGGAACAGTGAGTAATCAAAAAGGGTAGGAACAGCGAGCTGCTCATCTCACCAAAGAACAGCGAGCTGTTCTATTCTAAAAGGAAAAAGCACATGCTCAACAAACAGCGAGAGAAAAGCTCTTCCTATCAGTTTTGGTGGACTGCCGACTTACCTAAATTAGTCATAAGTCATCCACTCAGTGTGTTGTCACATCAACGGTATGTTTTAAGGAATGATGTACAAGATTTTCAAATATCTCTGTAAAATCAATCATTACCAGTATGGCAACACATTGGGAAATTGCGTGAAAGGTGGTAACCACTCTCAACCTGGAAGCGCGTGCTTCAACAACTCTGACATGCATTTAATGCCGCCATTAATGCGTTGAAAATAGAGGCATCGTCTCCAACGGATAGTTTCTTCATTGAGGCTATAAATACCACCTTCACTTCCAGAAAGGAGATGGGAATTCAAGCAATCAAAGCCAAAACTCTGCTCAAATATCTTCAAAGCTTTCATCGTTCTAAAACACTCCACCTACGAATTCTCTTGAGTGTTCATCTTTTGAAGATTACTTTCTGGAAATTTGTTCTTACATTATTCTAAGTTAAGGATCTAGTTTTGATCCAAAGGTTGTAATATTTTAGATTGTAGTTTTCAATCTAGAAGAAGTGTAATCACAAGTATTTATCTAGT